>CM054057.1:460490450-460821559 GCA_028641055.1 Alopecurus myosuroides | reverse complement strand
ACATTATACTCAAGTGGGAGTGAATTCACCTATTGTTGTAATAGTTTAGTCCTTGATCTGGTCATGGGACCAATCCTCACTTCATTATCTTGTATAGCAACATCATCATGTGTAACAATAGGTGAAGATCTAGGGATGTCCTCATCATCCTCCCCCTCTTGAAAAGGCGTCGACCTCGACGCAAGATCATCTCCATAGTAAGGTGTCAAATCAGCCACATTAAAAGAATTACTAACACCAAAATCATCAATTGGGAGGTCTATATTGTATGCATTATCATTGATCCTCGAAATAACTCTATAAGGACCAGCACCTCTAGGCATCAATTTTGATTTTCGCAATGTGGGAAATCTGTCTATCCAAAAGTGAACCCACGCCATATCACCTTGCCGAAATATCACCTCTTTTCTTTTCTTGTTAATTCTTTCACCCACATGTTGTCCTCTCTTCTCAATTGCTTCTCTTGTTTTCACATGAATTTTCTTCACAAAATCAGCTCTCGTTGATGCCTCCATATTTGTTCTCTCTTGTGTAGGAGGTGGTAACAAATCTAGTGGAGTAATAGGCTTGAACCCATATACCACCTCGAAAGGACATAATTGATTAGTTGAATGCATAGCTCTATTATATGCAAATTCCACATGTAGCAAGCACTCCTCCCAGTCCTTCAAATTTTTCTTGATCATGCTTCTCAATAATGTTGACAATGTCCTATTCACCACCTCGGTTTGTCCATCTGTTTGGGGGTGACATGTTGTTGAAAATAACAATTTTGTTCCAAGTTTCCCCCATAATGTCTTCCAAAAATAGCTCATAAATTTCACATCTCTATCTGACACAATTGTCCTTGGTACTCCATGTAATCGTACTATCTCTTTGAACAAAATAGTAGCAATGTGGGAAGCATCATCACTCTTGTGGCAAGAAATGAAGTGTGACATCTTAGAAAATATGTCCACAACCACAAATATAGAGTCATGTCCCCTTTTTGTCCTTGGCAAGCCCAACTCAAAATCCATACAAATATCTTCCCATGGTGTAGTTGGTGTAGGCAATGGAGTATACAATCCGTGGGGTTTCAATTTGGACTTGGCTTTATTGCATGTAATGCACCTTTGCACAAATCTATAAACATCTCTCCTCATATGTGCCCAATAAAAAAAATCAGCCAACATAAGCAGTGTTTTCTCACGTCAAAAGTGTCCCATTAATCCTCCATTATAAGATTCCTGCACTAAAAACAAACGCAAAGAACACTCGGGAATACATAATTTGTTAGCTCAAAATAAGAACTCATCATGTATGTGAAATTTATCCCATGCCTTAACGTTAGTACATTTAGCAAATGGCATGGAAAATTCTTTATCCTCAGCATATAATTCTCTAATACCCTCCAAACCCGAAACTTTAACCTCTAATGTGGAGAGTAACATATTTTTTCCGTATAAAGCATCAACAACTACATTATCCAATCCCTTCTTGTGTTTAATGATGTATGGAAAAGATTCTATGAATTCAACCCATTTAGCATGTCTCTTATTCAAATTAGATTGACACTTTAAGAATTTTAATGCTTCATGATCAGAATGTATAATAAATTCTTTAGGCCACAAATAATGTTTCCACACCTCTAAAACTCTCACAAGGGCATATAATTCTTTATCATAGACAGAATAATTCAATTGTGCACTATGCAATTTTTTAGAAAAATAAGAAATAGGTTTCTTTTCTTGCATTAGCACACCTCCAATACCTATGCCACTAGCATCACACTCAATCTCAAATTGTTTATCAAAATTTGGAAACATTTATAATGGGGCCAAAATCAATTTCTCTTTTAATGTATCAAAAGCAATATCTTGAGCAACCCCCCTCTCGAAATCTACTCCCTTTTTAGTTAGATCATTCAATGGTGCAGCAATGGTACTAAAATCTTTCACAAATCTTCTATAAAAACCAGCAAGACCAGTAAAACTTCTAACTTGACTCACATTAGTTGGAATAGGCCAATTTCGATTTGCTTCAATTTTTTATGTATCTACTTCAATTCCATGCTTGGAAACTACATATCCCAGAAATATGACCTTGTCTTTGCAAAAAGTGCACTTCTCAAGATTACCATATAATTTATTCTCTCTTAACACATGCAAGACTTGTCTAATATGATCAATATGTTCATGTTCATTGTGGCTATATATGAGAATATCATACAAATAAACTACCACAAATCTACCAATAAATTCTCTCAAAACATGGTTCATTAGTCTCATGAAAGTACTAGGTGCATTAGTTAAACCAAAAGGCATCACTAACCATTCATATAAACCAAATTTTGTTTTAAATGTTGTTTTCCACTCATCTCCCTCTTTCATTCTTATTTGATTGTAACCACTACGCAAATCAATTTTAGAGAAAACAGCAGCACCACTTAATTCATCTAACATGTCTTCCAAGCGTGGTATAGGATGACGATAACGAATAGTGATGTTGTTAATTGTTCTACAATCTACACACATGAGCCAAGTACCATCTTTCTTAGGGACTAAAATAACAGGAACATCACAAGGAGAAAGACTGATTTGAATATACCCTTTGTCTAGTAGCTCTTGTACTTGTTTCTGTATCTCCTTTGTTTCTTGTGGATTTGTTCTATAAGGAGCTCGGTTTGGCAAAGATGATCCAGGAATTAAATCAATTTGGTGCTCAATCCCTCTCAATGGTGGCAGCCCCGAGGGAATTTCTCCTGGAAAAACATCATCAAAGTCCTACAACACATTAGAAACACCAAGAGAAATAGGGGTCATGTCATTAGAAACGAAAATCTCTCCCTTGTGAACAAGCACAATAGGGACTAGCGTAGGATCCTCCCTAAATTCCCTCAAATCCTCTTTAGTGACTAACATGCATAATAGGCTCTCTCTCTTATTTTTATTTTTACCACTCGAATTGGTTTGACTACTACTACCCACAGCTTGTGAATTTTGTTTTCCCTCATCCCTCTCACTCTCATTTTCAACTTTCACTTCTATTTTGGAACGAGACTCATTTACGATTTGCTGTGGTGTCATAGGCCTCAAAATAATAGTTCTCCCATGGTGATTCAACTCATAAGTATTTGCTCTCCCTTCATGCTTCACACTCCTGTCAAATTGCCATGGTCTTCCCAATAATAAGTGGCAAACAGTCATAGGAACCACATCAAACTCAATAGAATCCTTATAAGGACCAATCTGAAATTCCACACGCACCATATGGATCACTTTCGTCTCTCCAGTGCTACTCAACCATTGTATATGATAAGGAGAAGGATGTGGTAAATATTTCAGATTTAGCTTTGCACATAGATCTTTGCTAGCCAAATTCCTGCAACTCCCTCCATCAATAATGACTTTGCAAGCCATATTAGGACCAATAACAGCCTTGGTTTGAATTAAATTGCACCTTTGATTTTCAGGACTAGGAATAACACTCAAAGATTTTTGTGTGCAAATAATAGATGGCATAGAAGTAGCATAAGCATCCCATGGAGAATCACTCAAATAGCCATCATCATTAGGATCAACATCATCTCCTGTCTCATACTCATTGTGCTCATTAATAATCATGATTTTTGTATTAGGACAATCCCTCTTAAAGTGGCCTTTTCCTCCACATGTATGACATGTCATATCCCTGTTTCTTGCTATGGATTCACTTGAACCCGTGGTACTAGCTGCTGGTTGTGATGATTTCTTTGCAATAGAAGTACTAGGCTCGGCCTTGGATGATGAAACACCACGAATAACAGAAGGTGGAGGTGGTGTACTAGCCATAGAAGATGATCTCAAGGGAAATCTGCCCCTTGTTCTTGCTGAAATTTTGGCCTCCTCGTTGATATGTGATTCGACCTCTCTAGCATGATGTAGTAACTCATGCAAATCATGATATTGGTGATGCCTAACAATGCCTTTAATTTTGTAGTTCAAACCTGAAAGGAAACGTTGCATAGTTTGCTCCAATTTCTCTCTCACACGTGCCCTTTGCATGATCAATTCCATCTCCTGATAATAAGCATCAACAGTCATAGAACCTTGCCTTAATTGTTGCAATTGATCAAATTGTTGCCTAATGTAATTTGGTGGTACAAATATGTCCCTCATAACCCTCTTCATAGTATTCCAGGTGATAATGGGTAATTCACCATCTTCATGTCTTTGACTCACAGTAGTGTCCCACCAACGAAGAGCATATCCATCAAACTCAGAAGAAGCCAATTTAATTTTTTTTGTCCTCAGTATAATAATGCAAATGCCATAGCTTCTCAATTTTCAGATCCCATAGCAAATATTCCTCCACATCCATGTTGTCAAAGCTGAAAGGTGGTATAGAAAATTTGGGTTTACCCAAACCATCATCCTCTCTATGATTTTCAGGAATTACATTATTGGGAACACGCCTAGCTCGGCCTTGAAAACCTCCTCGTCCTTTTTCTCCTCTAACTCCATGGCCACCATTATTTTCCACCCCAATCATGAGCTTCAAAACCATTATTTGCATCACTATGCACACTAGCATTACCATCATCATGAACAGGCAATCTTTGTGCAATCAAATTTTGAAGAGCCTCAAGTTGAGTAGTCAATCTAGCAATGGAAGTTTGTATAGTATTCACTTGCTCGTTATTGGTCTCGTCCAACTTATGTGTCTCCCCCATATTATCCTCCATGGCTTGCATTGCTTCATATAGGGGATCACAAGCATCAGTCACAAATTTCTCAAGATCTTTGTGGTTGTCTCTCACTTGGTTTGTCAACATCTCGTAGTGCCTCATACTCCCTCCAATTCACTCCTTCTGTATGGTCCTTCTTTTGCTGCACAATAGCATCACTAGAGAGATCCATTAGTAGGTTAGTGAAAATAGAAACAAGTATCAATAGGTGGTGTTCTCTCACAACTCACTCAACAACTAGCAAGAAAATTGAGTTATCTTACCGTTCCAAATTGAATACAAATACTTACCAACAAGTATAGGCAATTAATGTACTTTGATGTGATGAAGAGAATACCCACGGTTTTCACTCTCACAAAGGCAAACAAGTTATTTAGTGGGTCTTGGTATGGATACCTAACAATCACCAAAGTAACAAGTCCTATTTGATGTTTTGTGATGATATAAAAATACCCAAGGAAACACACACCAATAATGGAGACAAATATGGAAAAGAAAATATATGGCTGAGATTTTGCAATGCACTAGAAAGTCACTAGCTACGCTCACAATAGACAGGCACAAGATTTCTCAAAGAAAAACCAAGTGTCACAATGGCAAGCTCCACTAGTAAGCAATAATATCAATTCGGCCTCTTTGCAATTTTCTGTTTTCTGTTTTCTCTTTTTTTTATACTTTTAATTTCTTCTTTTTGTATTTTTTCAATGGCCTTAAACACAACTAGGAGCAATATGAACGAAAAAACAAGTGAACACAATGGTAGTGATGATAATGAGCAGCCTGTCAGAGCTCAAAAATAGCTATACTTGTGGGCAAGTTCCTATTAAATATGATGTAGAAAGGTTGTGGCTAGGTTCACAAGGATTGGATATAGAACTCCTAAGAAAAACAAAAGAAACTAACCTAGCTAGGACGCTCACGGCAGAAAACTTCCCGTTTTTGTGCCGCGACGGCAGAGAAACGCGCTGTTTTGCGCAGGCGGTAGGCTGTCGCGGCAGAAAAATCGGCCGAAACGGTGCCGTACGGCAGCAGCTGGTCGAGGCGACGCGCGTGTGAGAGAGCAAAGGCTGTCTGGGGTCGGGCAAGCGCGTGCCAGTGCGGCAGGGCAGGGCCACGGCAGAGAAACGCGGACGCGGTAGAGAAAGCGCGGAAACGCGTACCGCGGTAGCGTGCGGGCGCGTGGCTGGTAAACGCGTTACGGTGGTTCACGCGGTTTTGTAAGGCGCGCAACGGCCGAATCCGAGTGCAGTAAGAACACGGCGGCGGCAGCGAAACGCAGAAATTTTCTGCCACGGCAGGAAATCGAGTAGAACTCGGATTGGGATAAACAAAGAGCACCTGCATCGGATTTGTTTTGTGGTTTTTTTATATGAACTCGACTAGGGGAACAAGAACCCTAACCCTAGCCGAAAAATTGAAAACTAAAAAGATAAAAAGAAACACAAATACAGCAACTAGGGATTGAAACTAAGATAATTCTATGGCTATGGCAATGATCTAGACTATTTTTGTGGGGCAATTTTATGGATAGGTATAAAAACACTCAAATCTAGAGGAAATATGATAGCTCACCGAGGCAACCTGTAAATCTGATACCAAGATTATAAGGGGTGGCCCAATCTTCTCGATGAACTCACAGATAACTTTGGTATGATAAATATTGCGCCACTGAAAACTCTCTTGGCTGATCCTTGATGCCAATGCAACAGCTAGCAACCCCAAGGATATTCTCAACTCCACACTCTTGAAAAGTAATCCACTGACTACAAGTGGTCCTGTACCATCTTATTCCCAGTGGAACAACAGGTAACACGAAAAGTGTGCAGATGAACTTCCAGATGAATGCTTACAAGCTAATTTGATCTAGAGGTCTAGGGTTTTGTGTTTAACGTAGTCTAAAGAGGCTTGGCTCGGATTATAACTATTTAAGGGGGGTATGGTGCGGCCGCAAGGAATACCTTGCACAAGTACCACCCTAACCCGACTAGGACTCATTGTTTGAGTTGGAATCAACCCAAACCGACTCAATCTAGATACAAACTGACCCACCATTAAGGGGTGCGACCATAATGGTATACAAACCATGTGTAACACAAATATGACTATATGTGGCACACTGATATCCATTGTGGGCACCCTCCTCTTGTTTCCACCATCTCCTAGTGTGGAATAACAATCTAGTAGTTGTTTTCCACACTTGTGCTTTTGTTTTCACCAACTTCTAGGCTTGTTTTCACCATGGCATGCTTGTTTTCACCTCCTTGTATGTTTGTTTTCTCCATGGTGATCTTGATTTCCAGCTTCTCATCATTGTTTTCCAACTCTTCTTGATGTTCTCCTCCAAGTATGTTTGTGTTATCAATAAACCTGACCATACATAGATGCATAGATTTAGGTAGTATAAAGTTCTCACAATTATAAACATTATACTCAAGTAGGAGTGAATTCACCTGTTGTTGTAATAGTTTGGTCCTTGATCTTGTCATGGGACCAATCCTCACTTCATTATCTTGTATAGAAACATCATCATGTGTAACAATAGGTGAAGAGCTCGGGATGTCCTCATCAAGTTCAGAGTAAAGTAGACTTAGCAAGAAAATCAATTTCCTATGATGCTGATCGAGGAGACAATGATTTGAGTTATTATTTTGGCATATCATCAGAAGACTTGTGAAAAGGGTTTTTTCACAAATTACATTGCATAGAACACCACTGTGCTATGGTGTGTTTGCACATTGTGACCATAATCCATTGGATGTTGTGTGGTCGACAATATCTCTTATCGAATTATGTTATCATTTGAGTTATGTGTTAGAATCAAAACATTCACTTTCAATAATAGGGAAACCATTTAATCCGTGGAGGCAATACCATATGATTTATGGCATGGCTTTTAGGTTGGATTGTCGTTTATGTAATTTAGGTTTTCGATGTTTTGAACCTAAAGTGGATAAAATCATCTGTGTAGAATATCCGGTAAATTAACTGGATACATCTTTCACGACAAAAGTAATTGTTGTCGAAACATACCTTGCTCAAGAAATCGTATCTTGCCAACGGTATAAGTGAATGAAAAGGTAGAGTAAGACGGAAATTGTCGAATATGCATCTCAACAAGTCCCTCGGGTGAACCGATAGGGTTTTGATTAGGAGACGTGTAGGCGCTGGTGACGATTGTCGGCTAACAGGGGGCACGATTTACCCAGGTTCGGGGCCCTCGTAGAGGTAAAACCCTTACTCCTTCTTCTGTTGATCTGTATTATCAATAGATCGGTTACAGTGGGGGGTGCTCGAGTCGAGAGTATGATCTCAATCTCAAGGCTTTGGTGGTGGCGGTATCGCTTGGTCCCCTCCCGGTGGTTCTCCTAGCCTTATATAGGTGGCCAGGTCGCAAACCGCACCCAGGGTGGATACAAACCCTAACCTCAAGTCGGTTACAAGTTTCCTTTCTTGACCCGCAAGGCCTTGCGGGTGGGCCTTGATTGGGCCTTCTAGAACTGTCTATGGCATCTCCCTTCGGGCTTAGGTCTTGGGCCTTGTACCGGGTAGCCTCACCCGATAGGTCCAGGATTCATCCCCTCGTCAGAGATCATGAAATTTCTCTCCGGACATCAGAGTGGCGCAGCGGAAGTTGTTCCGTAAGCGTCCTCCGGAAGGAATTTAGTGGTTGTGATCATGACTCTGATCTAAGCTTCTACTAAGATTGTAGGCATACGAGAATACATTCCGCAGTGTGGGGTATGACAATCTTGTGATGATCACCATGTTAATGAAACATGACAAACCTACGAACTACAAACAAACTTTGGTTGACCTAAGTCCGATAAATGGCTATGAGCCATATATAATCCTAGATAAAATCATGTATGACTACCAAGTGGTGACTTGGGTAGATCTGCTCAAATGGCCTCCAGGCCGCTGTGAGCAAATGAAATTTTATGAGAAGATAGACACTGACGGAATAACAATTGTCTATTAAGTTCGATTTCTCTCGAAATGGTTTAATCTCAGGTGGCGAAGATAATGTTTATTTAGGATTGTTTTAGCAGTTAATACAATTTGAGAAATTGTTGGAAGGACAAAGAGACCGTGTTCCCTAATGGAAACATTAAGGAAGAGTTGTAGTTGTACAACAAGAAGGTTTTTGTTGATCCTAAGGATGTTAAACACGTATGTGAACTTCAGCAGTCCATTCATGTGTTGAAGCAAGTATATCGGAGCTGGAATCTTCGCTTTGATAATGTAATCAAAGGATTTTGGAGTTATCCAAAATACGTGAAGAGACCTGCATTTAAAGGAAAGTGAGTGGGAGTTAAGTGGCTCTTCTTAACCTTATATGTGAATGGCATATTTGAGTGGGAGCTAAAATGAATATCCTATTCTTATATGTGGGTGACATATTTGAGTGGGAGCTAAAACGAATTTCCTATTTTATATGTGGATGACATATTTGAGTGGGAGCTAGGTATCATACCTAACTAATATATGGTGACATATTGGAAAGATTTATATGTGGTGACATATTGGAAAGATTCATATGTGGTGACATATTGGAAAGATTTATATGTGGAGATATATTGGGAATGATACATATCCTCTAAGCAAAGTATAAATGATTATTTAAGTGTATAAATTCTCTATGAATGAAGTTAGAAGTATTAGGCATTAAATCTATAGTGTATAGATCAAGGATCCTAATAACATTAAGTTGTATTATTTTCTTAGACAGGATTCTGAAGGTGTTCAGAATAGGACAAGCAAACAAGGATTTATTACTTGTATGACTAAGGAAAATATCGAGTATAACTCAGCATGTCAACAATAACTAAATGAAGAAAAAGATGTCTGACATCCCCTATGCTTTTGTCATAGGTTCTATCATGTTATCATGTTGAATTTTCGACCTGGTGTGACCCAAGTTCTTGGCTGAAGAACACGGTCTAGAGCGATCCCTAAATGGATCGATGAAAAAACGTTAAGTATATATTTCACTGTCTAGTGAGAACTGAAGTTATGTTTTCTAGTCTATGGTGAGAGTGAAAGTGAACTTGCCGTAAGGAGTTACGTTGATGCAAGTCTGACATGACTAGAAGTCTCATATAGGAAAAGTCTGTTGTTTGAGAAAAGACATGATTAGTGTGCGAAGTGGCAAAGTGTATGCACTATCGCACAATATACATATTTATAGAAGTATATGGATACTTTATAAGTGGCTAGTGTGGGTGGACTTAGATGGTTTTCCAGAGATGGTATGATGTCCTTTGAAAGATCTCTTAGACTCTCAAGGTCCATACTACGCGACGGTTCGATTCTTACTCCATCAACGAAACATATATTTCACCGATATCGTAAAGAGCAAGAGGCTTAGGAACTTGAGGTTTACGGTTCAATGATGCAAAACTTCGATGGATGCCCAGGGGCCATTAGGGACATTCCAGTTCGCTTAATGGTCATTGGTTAGAGATGAGTCTCACCATGTCTGGTTGATCTGAACCGTTGGGTGTCACACTTATGGGTAGACGATGCGTGAGAGAGATCTTAGTACCGAAGAGAACATTTGAGAGCATCGGAATTGTTCTGGTAATTATCCGATAGGCATCGGAGAGTTCCGAAGTTGTATCGGAATAAAGGAGAAATGCCCGATAGTGATTGGAGAGTGCCGGAAGTTTTCCGGGGCTCAAAATAAATAAGTAATATGTATTTATTATTAATTAGTGTAATTAATAATTAAATAGCATTTTATTTCATTTAAAATGCATTTATTCCACTAATGGGCCTTTAGGACAGATTTGGCCCATTAGGGGGAAAGTGGGAAAAGGAGAAAAAAAGGAAAAAGGGGGCACCCCCACATGGGCCACTTGGGGCCCATGTGGGGGTGCAACAGCCTTCCCTTGCCGCACCAACCATGTGGGATTAGTACCACATGGCTTGCCGAGCGGAATGGTTCCCCCTTCCCACTATATAAAGGGAGGCACCCCTCCCCTTTTATCCATCCAATTTTCTCTCTTCTCTAACCATGGGTAGAAGAGTCGCCTTCTCTAACCATGGTTCCCTTCGGAGCTGCGCCACGAGTTGAGAATTCTCTACTAAAACACACCGCCGTGTTGTTAATTTTCGGTCCATCTCTCTACTTCCGCAATCTCTGTACTGGGCCGGAGACCGGGAGTCACCGACTACACCGTATGTGTGTAATCCCACGAGGTGTCACACTTGGGGCACTAGTCGTGAACCACTCCTCGACCTGGAGGCCGGCTTTGTTGCCTTCATCAACAACCCTTGTGCGGTAGGGTAATCCCCGCTTTCGTTCTTCAAGGGTATGATCATTGTTCCTTCTCTGTTTTCTATATTTGCATAGTAATAGATCATGGCTGTTTTTTCGGTTATCATTGTTAGAATTTTTTTTGTTTTCTGCTACGAAACCCTTCATAGTCTCGGGTAAGTTCGGTATCGTGAGCAATGGGAGAATTTTGTAATAAATAACAGGTTAAGCAGTTTATTCATTTAGTATGTGGGAGTCAATATGGGTATCCACAGCCCCACTATTGATTATTGAAAAGGAAAGAGTTTCTAGTTTCATGTCCACATAATATCGAACCTGTAGGGGATACAAACTTAAGTTTGGGCTGATTTTTTTGTATGTAGGTAGGTCCGGGTCAACAAGGAGTATCATCGGAACGATGTTTCTGCGTGATAGATATATTTTATATGTCAGAGAGTATTTATAACGAGGGCATTGGATGTCCCAGAGTAACAAAAACAATTTCTTCTAGTATTCTAGAATTTATTCCAGAGTTTTTCTAAAAGAGAAATTGAGGTTGCATGTTTAACGGTGAAAATGCAGGGATCATGAGATGTACCGGGGTGTCGTAAATACATTTCTTACATCGTTAGATAATAGTGATGATTTTATCTATAGAGGTTATGTGGTTCCGAACAAGTTTCGGGGACTTCCCATATAAGGGGGGAGTACCGGGAGGGGGTATGTCGGATATATGCCAAATGGGGGTGTATTCGGCATTGGCCAAAGGCCGGATTACCTGGATGGATCATAGGCAATGGAGAAAAGTCCATTGGGCGTCCGAGTAAGATGATGCACGGGAAGGCAGATTCTAGAAGTACCCAGAATACGGCCCAGTAGTAAATACGTCTTGGAGAAGAAGCCGGATGTCTTGCTTACCAAGAATAGGAGTACTTTCCTTAAACTCCATGGTTTCCTTCTTGTAAGCCCTAGTCCTTCTGCATATATAAAGTCGGACGGGAGCCACCTCAGAGAGAAGTCAGACAGAAAACCTATACTCGCATTGTACTTTGTATACTTCGGGCTTTAGAACTGATTTAGTGAGATTGCAGGAGTAGGGTGTCACCATTGTTGCGATGTACCGAACCTGGGTAAACTTGTGTCCCCGCCTATGGAAACTTCCCTATGTTTCCACGCAATATCTACTCAAAGTCTTATGGCACCCCCCGCCATGAACCATACTACGAACACTCGACAGTTGGCGCCCACCGTGGGGCCAGTGGCATCTTGGGTTACGTTCTGAGTGGGAATACTCGGCGGAATCGGCAGTACAATTACGGTCGGAAGCCTAGAATTCGACGGAAACGTTGGCCGCTTCATCGATAATAATTCCTATTTGTCGGTATGTAATCACCTGGTAAGGGCTTGCATGCTTTCTATTTGATATGCTAATGTTGTCATATGTTTAACAACGGAAGCAATGGGTTTTTGTGGTGGAAGTAAATTTATCCCACCCATCCTATGCCCAGTAGAAGACGGCTTTGACGCTAGATTAGGGAAAGATCAGCCTTATTCATACATTGGGGCAGACCAAGATCTATTAGCAGCATATCACCAAAGCATGGCTGGGTTTATTGCCTCTCAGGAGTTCTCTATTCCCAGATCGTGCTGAAAAGACGGAGAACGAACAACCCGTCGAAAAGGCAGAAGACGATAAACCCACAAAAAGGTGGATGACCCGAAACCCGCTAATCAAGCGGAAAACTTGGAAGCCGAATTTATTCTAGGCTAGCTGCTATTGAAACAAAGCTGGATTCAGAAACTGGACCTGCATATAGCGATACAGATTTTGATGATGATGGTGATGCTTTAGAAAGAAAGATCAAATCCATGCAGGGAGTTTTCCACGAAGTCCTCATGGCTAAACCCGCTGATAAGGCGAATACCAAGGAAATAGAGGAATCATATCCCAAAATCCCTCCACCAGAAGATAATACAAACGAGGAGAGCGAGGATGATCAAATCCCGAAATTTCCGATGTTCGGGAATTAACGGAAGACGAAGCATTAAGGAAACCTCCATCCTCCAAGAAAAACAAGAAATTCGTCGAAAGGATATACGCCAGAGGCCATAAGAAAAAGCTAGAAAAATTGGAAGATATAGCCAACCATAACCTGGAAGTCGGCGGAAGCAGTGACGAAAAGACAACAGAGAAGAAAAGGCCAAAACAAGTTGATACAGTTCTGGTCCCTCAGATGTCGGAACAAGATGAAGCTGATCTGCTACAAAGCCCGGTTGGAAGGCATGAACCACCGGAAGTGCTGGAAGCCAAGAGATAAGCAATAATACGACATCAACAACAACTTTACCATACTCGGGAAAACCTCGTAAAAGCCCAGGATGTCGTCAAAGTGCATCTAGAAAAAATCGGGGAATTTGAACACAAGAATCACTCAGGAATTAAGCCTACAAGGCTGCCCGGAGTAGGAATCTCGGAAGAACATCCAGTCAAAAGACGGCTGGAGAACCAAACATGGAAAAGCCAGGTGAACAGCGTAAACACTAAGGGGGAACGCATCTACAAAACTCCCACGGAAAATGCGGAAGATGCATTCGCCATCCTCAATGATGAACTTTACTCTGTAGACAAAAAGATTTAGGGAGTATATGCTTTCTTAGGAAAATCATTACAACAACATCAACGAGGACACACACGTTCTGGTAAGTTGTATGAAAATTTGTCTTTATGCAAAACTTCCACAGGCGTAGCCGGAGCTGCAACACCCGATCCAAGTGAACCTGGAGATTCATAAAGTTCAAAAGGAAAGAATGAAGATCCCAAAAAGGACAGGAAAGATCCACGCGATAAGAATGCATCATCCAGAATTGGGTCTCATTCTCCAAATCGCGAGAATAACCCGAAACCCAGTGTCAATGACGATCGGGACGAAAGAAACTGGAAGGAAGGTAATAGTGCTCTCCGCCATTATCTTGCGGAAAAAGTTGACAAAGCAATGCCACCTCCGAGAAACCAGAATGATAAAGCCTGAAGGTATGAACACCCTCACATGAGCGAGAGGTCCCGGATCCCACCAAGAAATAAGGAGCGAGTCAGAAGCAGAACTCCGCCTCGCCACCGGGGTCGGCATGCCGGAAGAATTAGGGACGAACCACGATGGGCGAATTCACGCAACAGTGGGGTTAGGGGAAGTAGACCCCCCTCAGTTCTGCAGATCAATTGTAGTACCTTTCGATACGTATTTGAGTGTCGAACCCACGAGGAGCTGAAGGTAAGCTATCTATTCTCTAAAGCCCTATAACCCTCTTATATGGCTGTTTATGCAAAGCAATAAGTTTGACTAAAAGGAACTAACTAATTAAAAGCAAGTGACGTGGAGTGTGGTTTGTCTAGTAACTAGTGAAGCAAGTTTAAAATTCAAGTTTCTAAGCAAGTTTCACAAGTAGCAAGCAGCAAATATCTCAAGTATCTCAAGGGAGCAAGTGTTCTAGCAATAGGTGTTTCGTTCGTGTGGTTGTCACAATTAGTGAAGCACATGTTTTAGTCTTAGTTGTTTCTTCTAGGAAGGAGCCATGAATATGTGTAGTCAAGTAAATGATCTACAACCCCTTATGATGGATCATGTGGCCAATTAAATGACTGCACAAGATTGATTAAGACATAAAGTCCCACCATAGCCTTACGTTCTAAGGTCCCCTATATATATCCCCCAATAACTTAACTTTGTGGCTCGGTCTCAGGTTACTGTCACTCCCAAGTCACCACCACTCCATTATGCTACCGGTGATCAACTTACATGCATTCCCCAACATATGCGTGCACTCGTATATTGTACATAAAGACAATCATAGAAGATAACAAACTTGTATGCAACCAATCAACGAACTATTTCACCATTGCCAAGAACAATTCACTACTCAAACATAGACGGGGAGACACAATACATCAAGGGAATATAGTATTGCATCATACATCGTGTTTGCCAAGAGATTACAATGGAGATATGGAGCTGATCTTGCTGTAGATGTTGATGATGAACACGCCGGAGGGGGTGGAGCCCTCCGGGGGTGATCCCGGCGGCGTTTCTCCCCTCCGATCTTCTCCGGCGGCAGCCTTCTGTCTCTCTGTTTCGTGGTTTCGTCTCTCGGCGCCGCCTCCTCCTCGAAAAGGCCAGGGGACCCTTTATATAGTCGTTTTTAGGTCACGAGACACTCAGGAGAAGAAAGAACGACGGCATCGGAGCCACGGGGGCAAAAAGGGGGCCTCTCACGCGGCCAAGGAATCTGGCCACGTGGAGGGTCCTCTTTGCCACCTGGTTGGCCTTTTGGCCCTCTACTTTGGCCCATGGTATTCGTCTCGAAAATTATGAACCGTGCTCTTTGGCCTTGCCCTTTTTGGAGTCCCGAAGCTCCTGGAAAGTCTGAAACACTAAAAAGTACGTTTTCTGGAAAAACAGGGTTAGAACCAAAAGAAGGGCGATTGTTTATAAAATCCCCCAAATCATTATAAAACATGAATATAAGTTGCTAATATGTAGGAAAAACAAGTAATAACATGCAAAGTTCATGTATGCATTTTACATGCATCAACATCCCCAAGCTTAACCCATGCTCGTCCTCGAGTATGAAGGTGATAAAACTAACATGTACTTTGCATATTGAAACAATCATGGGATATCAAGGAGGATTATTCATGCTACCTATAATCAAATGATTAATACTAGAAATGAGTAGCAATATACAATTCATGTTGTAAGAAATATCAAATATGCAAGCAAAGATGCTTCATGAAAGTTCACAAAGTGTATAATGAAATAAAAGCACTATGGACCAAATTCATACACAAAATGAAAAAAAAAATCCTATATTAGTCAAAGAATAGCATAATGGAAAATAGAAAATATGGTGGACACTTTGGAGAAAATTGAGTAGAGGTAAAACATGATCAAGTATTATTTAGCCTCTAAATTATTCAACTAAAATTACTAATTGAAATGTGGTATCCATTGATCTAGGACTCTTATTGCCCCTTTATCACTAGCATCTTAAATGGTGAATGTTGAATTAATGTGAATGACAAGGTGGTTGAAAGCCTCATGCCCCGTGAGTGTGAAAACCTACTCCATGATTACTCAACTTAAGATTCCTAATAAGTTTTGTACAATCATAATAAGTATTAATGACATCATAGAGAACCGCAAAGAGGTACCTCTTGCCCCATGACATGGAAACAAGCCCATGTCACAATGACAAGACAAACAAACAGAGTAGACTCGTCATCCTTTTTATTTTCATTCACTATTATGCATAGCTTCTTATTTTATTGTAGGGTGTGTTGTAGAGTCACTCAAGCTGTAAGTAAATTTCCACCATGATAAAGCATGGCTTGGGTTAGCGGCCCAATGCGTTTCTCTAGTCATATAGATACTTACTCATCAAAACTTACTATTCCTCTATTTCATTTCGGCATGGCAGGAGTCCAAAAAAAAGTACATGATATCAACCAAATGTAAATTTTTGTGCAATGTTGAAAGCTTTCCGGTGATACACGTTTATAGCTAGCTCCCAACCACACACTTGTCAAACGCAAAATTTGTGGCTCCCATTATTGGGTCATGCTTATTAGATGCATAAAAAGTAAAGTGTGCCTTCAAAAGTTCGTGAGAGTCCTATCCCAAGTTCAACCCATGACAATTAATAAAGTGAATATCTTAATTTAGAACATAAATAACACAATAACATGGTGAACATACTCGGAATAGCAATGAAGCTAATGGGAAGATATGGTGGACTCACTTGAAATACTTGGCTAAGGAGTGTTGGAAACAAGTTTTTACTTGTTGGAATTTTTAAATTTTTGGCTAGCAAGAGGGAGATAGTTGACCAGCTACTATGCATGCATATGTCCATAGAACTACTCATTTCATTACAAACTAAATAAACCAGCAATTAACATCAAGGACATGAATAAGAGATAGCTCAAGACAACATTATTGCAAATTTCTACACATGAAAAGCCTATAAATCATGCAAACATATGTAGCTCTTCAAATCAACCATGCATCCCTATTCCAAGTCATAATACTAGCATCCAATACATTCCAACCCCAAACTCCAGTAGCTCAATCTCATATAAAATGATGGGTGTGGTCTTATCAAAACAAAAATAAAAATAAAAACTAGACGATTCAAGTCTCTACGATAAATGATTTGCTTAGAAAAACAGAAAGTAGACGTGTGCTAACCAAAAGCGTGTAGCTCCAGTGGGGTGTTCATCATATTCCCAAGCTTATGGCTTTCACCATTCTTGGATGTCTTGTGACGCCCCGAGATCGGGCACTATGCAGATTTCAGCATTCCCGCTAAAATCCACATAATAACCGATTCCAGGTTGCCACTTGTGATAACATTACAACAGTTCACGAATAATCCACAAAAACAACAGAAAAGATATATACAAGAAGACTCAACAAGTCAGGGATACAACTGATACAATACAAAGATCCAAATAACAGCGGAAGAAACAACATATCGTCCGTCTACAGACAAGATACAAATTGGACTAAGAGTCCTGAAGATAACCGAGAGCGTCCAATCCCTGCCCAGGCCAAGCCGGAGGGATTCCCAAGCTAACGTCGTCAGACTTCAAACCTGTTGACTGCAATATTGAATATGCAGCCACGAAAAAGGATGCGTGGGTCAGTACGGTTAAGTACTGGCAAGTGGATAAACCATACTCACAAGATACCAGCGTAACCAATCATCACAGATACCAATACTTTGGGTAGAACGGGAAAGGAAGGGATTATTGCAAAGAGGCGGCAGCGGGCTGCACTAACCAACTACAGAAACCCACTACAACTTCCGGCTAAAGAAAGAAGATAAGATAGCGTATCGTAACCAACTACAACTAACCTCAAACAAACCCATCCAATGTTACCCCCTACTAAGGAAGCAACCAAGGAAACTCACACTGTTGATTAAGGTGAAGTTCAGGTTATTGTGACAATATGCTATTACTAGTCAAATCATTTTGATTAGGTGTAAGTTGTCTGAGTACTTGTTAGCCAGCACTTTCACCAAGTCGTCACATAACCGCGGACAACACGGCTTCTCGAGAAGATTTATCCCTGCAGGGTGTGCTCCAGTACCCGTACACACTCGAGCCACCAACTAAAACTCAGGTTGGCTCGACATGACCCAAACCATCTCTACAACCCATCCTAGGAGCCACGGAGCTATAAGGTCCCAGCCACGCAGCCGAATACTCAGCGCAGGTGTGCAAAACTCCCGCAGGACGCAACACCCCGGCACTACAGGCCTCGCCCTATATGCATCATCGTCATCATCATCAGTAACCATGGGGGATCAACCCATTATGCAAAGGAGCAAATGGAACACCCGAACTAAGTGTGGCTCTTCGGACAAGCTGCAGATCAGGTCTAAGTCGAGGGGGTCCCGTACTACCTCCCGGATGCGGTGAGCACACTCATCATGGATCAGTAGACAAGACCCTTTTCCTAATTAGGGTCGACACTAGCAGGCTTCAAAACCCTAACCCGGGCCTCCTGCCGGTGCCTTATCATCAAATTATTATTACCCAAAACATTAACATGTTGTTGATTGAATTGAAACCCAACTATCAACTAAACAGGTGATAAGTAAAAGGATAGCAAGACTCGAGCGCAACCAACACTAAGCTTGCAACTACGACACGAGGGCCAACAGGGTAAACAAACAACAGTTACTAGGAAGTGGAAGGAAGGCTATATCATGGCTGCAAGGTAAACATATAATAGGATCGAGACACAAGCATCGAATCAACTGGCTAGAATAAGAACAACGGAAAGAATCGGTAACAAGTGATGAAAGGCAGCCATTTGGCAGCAAGTGAGTATACTTGCCTGAGATTCAGCAAGTAGAGGTACATCCGAAGAACTTGTCGTTGCTCACATCATCTCAACGTCCTATCCGCGAAGAAGCAACGAACCTTGAATAAACACCGGATGCAACAATTACTACTACGGCAAAAGATCCAGCATGATCAAGATATGGATGCATGACAAGTTTAAGGATGCATCAAATATAAACTAGTTGACATGGTAACATAATTAAATGGACCCATATGCAATTTGGGTTGCATATGGAGAGCCCATGAATTAAGGTTGAGATAATTGTTTTACAACTAACCAACAGGTGAAGGTGGATTAGCATGATGCATGTATGAGGAAAACAATAAGAAAACAACAATAGAATCAATTTGAAATGAAGTTTACCAAGTTTGGAAATTTATTTATTAAGTTATGAAAATTTTCTTCTTAAAGGAGTTACACAAGCATTTGTTGTTTTCACCCATTTTAAATGTTCAAAACAGATAACAAAATTTATATTAGGAAAGAACACAAAATTTTAGATGGAATACATATTTCATTTGTTGAATTTGGATTTTAGATGAGCAAGTTATTAAATTGACAATTTTAAATGCATTAAATAAGAAACAGTTGTTTTCAGCAATTTAAATTATTCAAAACAGAAAACAAAGTTCATATTTGCAAAGTTCATGAAAAATGGGATGGGAAACATATTTTACATGTTGGAATTGGATTTGAATTGCCCAAGTTATGAATTTTGCAATTTAAAAGGTTTAATTAAAGCATTGGATTATTGCACCACTTTTAATTAGGGAAAACAATAAACAAATTGCATTGAAAAGGTTGAAAACATGTAGCAAATGTTTCACTGAACATTTAGAGCTAACAAACATAATTTTTGGGTTATTAATGAATTTATTATGCAAGTTTTTATAATCATTCTTATTCTGCCCTTTTTAGTAAATAGAGGGAAACATGTCCAAAATTAATTCAATTGTGTCCAAATAAAATACCAATGTGTAGAGTTTGTTAAGACAAATTTTTAGAGCCCAAGTTTGCTCAATTTGGGATAACCAAACTCAAGTTATGAAATTCCAAAGTTTCCAATTTTTATTGCATTTTCAGTAATTAATTATTTAGTGCAAAAATTGTTACAGAAACATGTTGCAAACTTGACATTAACCCCATGTTTGGATGTTGGAAAAATGGCTTGGAATTGTCAATTTGGAATTGCCTGGCCCAATTCTGATGTTTGGAGTGGTAGAGAAATTGGGCTCAGAAAACATGGTCCAATTCCACGCAACCCACCCCCACGTCTCCCTGCCACGCCAAACAATTCCGAGGAGTCGAGCTCGGAAACGCTCGGAAAAATCCCCTCGCGCACCCCCTCGTATTTGTTCGCTCGAATGAGCGGAAAGAACCGCTCGCTCCTGGACTCCTCTCGCCGGCGAACTCCTGGAGGCCGCCACTAGTGAGTCATCTGCTCTCTCCGCTCCTTCTCCCGCCCGTCTCCTCTATCCTCTTCCTTCCATCCATCCTCTTCCTCCTATTCCTTTTATTCCCAGCCATAGCGGCAGTAGCTGGCTCCCTCCCGAACCCTAGATGCGTAGGGGATTGAGGGCATGGACGGCGGTGGAAGGGAACGACAGCGGGAGTGAGCCATCCCCTTGCTCTTATCGCAGTGCAGGCAAGCAGGGAACAACGGCGGGCGTGGAGCTCTATTTTGTTCTTACCGTACTGGAGCCAGGCAGATCGCTTGCTCCCTTGTGTTCTCTAGAACAGGTGTTCTCTGTATGTAACCGATGTTCTCTGTAACTTCTCAGATGCAGTAAAATGAACTCGAATTTTGTATCTCCGATTTGTGTGTTGCTAAAAGATGGATTTATTTAAACTATGTAGATTTCCAGGAGATGGATTAAGAAAACATCAAATTCTATGTTTGTACATCCAAACAAGAATTAGAATTGGTGGCCACCCCATGATTCCAATCTTAAATACCATGCACAAGCAAACAGCAGAATTAAAATTGGAGTCCATTTCCTTTCCATCTTGGATTTGGAATTCCCAATCCAATTCAATTCCACACAGTTTTTCCTATGTCCAAACAGGGGGTAATAGAAATAGCACAAAATTTTGAATCCACGGGAATTTGAATCATTCAAATTGGAGCAATATTCAATTTTATATTGATTTTAGAATTCATGCCTCAGATGTGAGTTTTCTGAAATTCGAGGAGAAAACAGCAAAAAGAGGGAAAAAGGGGTTTGCTTTCGGCCTTGGGGGGGGGGGGGAATCGAACCCAGGACTGGGGCTTGCGCGCAAGGGTGGCCTAGCCACTGCGCTGATGCTGTGGTTTTGATAGCATATGAAACTGAAGGAAGATAAGCCTGTTTAACGACTGCTACTGAATTTTTGCAGGGAAAACTTCAGACAGCGATCGGAACAGGGACGGGGCTGGAAGATCATCGGAGGCCGCGCCTCGATCTTGCGGACCTGCGCGGGTGTCGGGGTGGTTCGTGTGGGTGCAGGGTGATGTGCAGATAGGAGCGGGAGGGAGAGAGGAAGGAGGAAGGGGTGCGCTCACCACCAGGTGCAGAGCGAGGCGACGGTGGCGACAGGTGCGCGCCGGGAGGAAGTCGTCGACGGCGGCGGCCGATGCAAGCGCCCACCGTCCGGGGTTCCTTCGGGAGAAACGGGGATGGAACCCTCCCGGTTCCATTCCCGTTGAGAGCGCGGGCCGGCAACAAGCGGCGCGGCGGCGCCATGGTCGCCAAGGTACGGCCATGGAAGGGGTTCAATAACTTCAGAAAAAGGCAGTGAGGTGCAGAGATGAAAAAGAAACTACGGGGGAGAGAGATGGCGGCGGGAGGAAGAGGGAGAAGTGGGCGGCCTAGGGTTAGGGCAGGGCTAGGTGGTCTTGTAGGGATCGGGAGCAGGTGGTCCATGGTGGGGGGTGAAAAGACAGCGACACCCCCTCCTTCCGTCCGTACGAGGAAGAAGGGGCGTGTTGGGCTGCAGCGCTAAGGGTTGGGCCCGTGGTGGGCTGGGTTGTAGGTGGGCTTGGCCTGCCTCCCCAGCCCCAAAGGGTTTTTCTTCTTTTATTTTTTTTCTGTTCACAGTTTTTTTTTTTTGTAGAAGGAAAGAGAGAAAAAGAGAGAGAGGTTTTTAGGGTTTTTATTTTATGAAATATTTTTACTTGATTTACAAAATAGCAACATCAAGGTAGGTTAACTTATTTTCAACAATTTGAATTATTAATTTGATTTTAAATTGTTAGTTGAATTTCAAATAGGGTTTCAATTGGATTTTGGAAATAAACAAGTTTTATTTAATAAAATAAAACACTATGAAAACTTAGTGAGTTTAAAAATGTTTGGAAGATTTTAATTGTTACACCACAATTGGATCATGTCAATTATGAATGGATTTTGAAGTGAATTTGAATTTTCCATTTGGGTGTTAATAAAAAGGAATTTTCATTTAACAAGCAATTTAAATAAAACAACTTCAAAACTATTGGAAACAAATTGAGTTGTTTTGAAAACAGAATGCAATGCTTATGATGCATGTGATGCAAAAAGAAAAAGGAAAGCAACCAACTTTCTATTTAGGGGAAACACCCCAGGTGTTATAGACGACACCACTAACAAGGGATTGCGCCCTCGCAATCCACCTGCTAACCCGGGAGGGGAAAGAAGTTCGACTATTGATTCTTCATGCTTCCAGTTGATCTCCTCGACACCACTAACAAGGGCTTCTCGACACCACTAACAAGGGTTTCTTGCTCGGAGTGACGACGATGTTCTTCCACCAGGAATCTTCCGATGATCGAACCTATTAGGTTAAAGGCATCAGAAAACGTCCACCCGCGTAGGATCCTAAAACTTTGAAAGATAGATAAGGGAAGAGACTCCAAAACAAATAAGATGGGAGGGGAAATAGAATAGAGATAAGGAGAAAACAAGAATCCTATTGAGATGTTTCCAAAATAGTTTAGTAGAAATAGCTTTTGACACTCTAGAAACAACGACCGTTAGCGAGGTTATCCTACAGGCTTTGCGGACCCGTTGCTTCGATAACCATTCGTATCGAAACAATATCGGGAATCGGAACCAAGGCTCTGATACCATTTGTGACGCCCCGAGATCGGGCACTATGCAGATTTCAGCATTCCCGCTAAAATCCACATAATAACCGATTCCAGGTTGCCACTTGTGATAACATTACAACAGTTCACGAATAATCCACAACAACAACAGAAAAGATATATACAAGAAGACTCAACGAGTCAGGGATACAACTGATACAATACAAAGATCCAAATAACAGCGGAAGAAACAACATATCGTCCGTCTACGGACAAGATACAAATTGGACTAAGAGTCCTGAAGATAACCGAGAGCGTCCAATCCCTGCCCAGGCCAAGCCGGAGGGATTCCCAAGCTAACGTCGTCAGACTTCAAACCTGTTGACTGCAATATTGAATATGCATCCACGAAAAAGGATTCGTGGGTCAGTACGGTTAAGTACTGGCAAGTGGGTAAACCATACTCACAAGATACCAGCGTAACCAATCATCACCAGATACCAATACTTTGGGTAGAACGGAAAGGAAGGGATTATTGCAAAGAGGCGGCAGCGGGCTGCACTAACCAACTACAGAAACACACTACAACTTCCGGCTAACAGAAAGAAGATAAGATAGCGTATCGTAACCAACTACAACTAACCTCAAACAAACCCATCCAATGTTACCCCCTACTAAGGAAGCAACCCAAGGAAACTCACACTGTTGATTAAGGTGAAGTTCAGGTTATTGTGACAATATGCCTATTACTAGTCAAATCATTTTGATTAGGTGTAAGTTGTCTGAGTACTTGTTAGCCAGCACTTTCACCAAGTCGTCACATAACCGCGGACAACACGGCTTCTCGAGAAGATTTATCCCTGCAGGGCGTGCTCCAGTACCCGTACACACTCGAGCCACCAACTAAAACTCAGGTTGGCTCGACACGACCCAAACCATCTCTACAACCCATCCTAGGAGCCACGGAGCTATAAGGTCCCAGCCACGCAGCCGAATACTCAGCGCAGGTGTGCAAAACTCCCGCAGGACGCAACACCCCGGCACTACAGGCCTCGCCCTATATGCATCATCGTCATCATCATCAGTAACCATGGGGGATCAACCCATTATGCAAAGGAGCAAATGGAACACCCGAACTAAGTGTGGCTCTTCGGACAAGCTGCAGATCAGGTCTAAGTCGAGGGGGGTCCCATACTACCTCCCGGATGCGGTGAGCACGCTCATCATGGATCTGTAGACAAGACCCTTTTCCTAATTAGGGTCGACACTAGCAGGCGTCAAAACCCTAACCCGGGCCTCCTGCCGGTGCCTTATCATCAAATTATTATTACCCAAAACATTAACATGTTGTTGATTGAATTGAAACCCAACTATCAACTAAACAGGTGATAAGTAAAAGGACAGCAAGACTCGAGCGCAAATAACACTAAGCTTGCAACTACGACACGAGGGCCAACATGGTAAACAAACAACGGTTACTAGGAAGTGGAAGGAAGGCTATATCATGGATGCAAGGTAAACATATAATAGGATCGAGACACAAGCATCGAATCAACTGGCTAGAATAAGAACAACGGAAAGAATCGGTAACAAGTGATGAAAGTCAGCCATTTGGCAGCAAGTGAGTATACTTGCCTGAGATTCAGCAAGTAGAGGTACATCCGAAGAACTTGTCGTTGCTCACATCATCTCAACGTCCTATCCGCGAAGAAGCAACGAACCTCGAACAAACACCGGATGCAACAATTACTACTACGGCAAAAGATCCAGCATGATCAAGATATGGATGCATGACAAGTTTAAGGATGCATCAAAGATAAACTAGTTGACATGGTAACATAATTAAATGGACCCATATGCAATTTGGGTTGCATATGGAAAGCCCATGAATTAAGGTTGAGATAATTGTTTTACAACTAACCAACAGGTGAAGGTGGATTATCATGATGCATGGATGAGGAAAACAATAAGAAAACAACAATAGAATCAATTTGAAATGAAGTTTACCAAGTTTGGAAATTTATTTATTAAGTTATGAAAATTTTCTTCTTAAAGGAGTTACACAAGCATTTGTTGTTTTCACCCATTTTAAATGTTCAAAACAGATAACAAAATTTATATTAGGAAAGAACACAAAATTTTAGATGGAATACATATTTCATTTGTTGAATTTGGATTTTAGATGAGCAAGTTATTAAATTGACAATTTTAAATGCATTAAATAATAAACAGTTGTTTTCAGCAATTTAAATTATTCAAAACAGAAAACAAAGTTCATATTTGCAAAGTTCATGAAAAATGGGATGGAAAACATATTTTACATGTTGGAATTGGATTTGAATTGCCCAAGTTATGAATTTTGCAATTTAAAAGGTTTAATTAAAGCATTGGATTATTGCACCACTTTTAATTAGGGAAAACAATAAAAAAATTGCATTGAAAAGGTTGAAAACATGTAGCAAATGTTTCACTGAACATTTAGAGCTAACAAACATAATTTTTGGGTTATTAATGAATTTATTATGCAAGTTTTTATAATCATTCTTATTCTGCCCTTTTTAGTAAAAAGAGGGAAACATGTTCAAAATTAATTCAATTGTGTCCAAATAAAATACCAATGTGTAGAGTTTGTTAAGAAAAAATTTTAGAGCCCAAGTTTGCTCAATTTGGGATAACCAAACTCAAGTTATGAAATTCCAAAGTTTCCAATTTTTATTGCATTTTCAGTAATTAATTTTTTAGTGCAAAAATTGTTACAGAAACATGTTGCAAACTTGACATTAATAGAAATAGCACAAAATTTTGCATCCACAGGAATTTGAATCATTCAAATTGGAGCAATATTCAATTTTATATTGATTTTAGAATTAATGCCTCAGATCTGAGTTTTCTGAAATTCGAGGAGAAAACAGCAAAAAGAGGGAAAAAGGGGTTTGCTTTCGGCCTTGGGGGGGAATCGAACCCAGGACTAGGGCTTGCGCGCAAGGGTGGCCTAGCCACTGCGCTGATGGTGTGGTTTTGATAGCATATGAAACTGAAGGAAGATAAGCCTATTTAACGACTGCTACTGAATTTTTGCAGGGAAAACTTCAGACAGCGATCGGAACAGGGACGGGGTTGGAAGATGCGGAGGCCGCGCCTCGATCTTGCGGACCTACGCGGGTGTCGGGGTGGTTCGTGTGGGTGCAGGGTGATGTGCAGATAGGAGCGGGAGGGAGAGAGGAAGGAGGAAGGGGTGCGCTCACCACCAGGTGCAGAGCGAGGCGACGGTGGCGACAGGTGCGCGCCGGGAGGAAGTCGTCGACGGCGGCGGCCGATGCAAGCGCCCACCGTCCGGGGTTCCTTCGGGAGAAACGGGGATGGAACCCTCCCGGTTCCATTCCCGTTGAGAGCGCGGGCCGGCAACAAGCGGCGCGGCGGCGCCATGGTCGCCAAGGTACGGCCATGGAAGGGGTTCAATAACTTCCGAAAAAGGCAGTGAGGTGCAGAGAGGAAAAACAAACTACGGGGGAGAGAGATGGCGGCGGGAGGAAGAGGGAGAAGTGGGCGGCCTAGGGTTAGGGCAGGGCTAGGTGGTCTTGTAGGGATCCGGAGCAGGTGGTCCATGGTGGGGGGTGAAAAGACAGCGACACCCCCTCCTTCCGTCTGTTTGAGGAAGAAGGGGCGTGTTGGGCTGCAGCGCTAAGGGTTGGGCCCGTGGTGGGCTGGGTTGTAGGTGTGCTTGGCCTGCCTCCCCAGCCCCAAAGGGTTTTTCTTCTTTTATTTTTTTTCTGTTCACAGTTTTTTTTTTGTAGAAGGAAAGAGAGAAAAAGAGAGAGAGGTTTTTAGGGTTTTTATTTTATGAAATATTTTTACTTGATTTACAAAATAGCAACATCAAGGTAGGTTAACTTATTTTCAACAATTTGAATTATTAATTTGATTTTAAATTGTTAGTTGAATTTCAAATAGGGTTTCAATTGGATTTTGGAAATAAACAAGTTTTATTTAATAAAATCAAACACTATGAATACTTAGTGAGTTTAAAAATGTTTGGAAGATTTTAATTGTTACACCACAATTGGATCATGTCAATTATGAATGGATTTTGAAGTGAATTTGAATTTGCCATTTGGGTGTTAATAAAAAGGAATTTTCATTTAACAAGCAATTTAAATAAAACAACTTCAAAACTATTGGAAACAAATTGAGTTGTTTTGAAAACAGAATGCAATGCTTATGATGCATGTGATGCAAAAAGAAAAAGGAAAGCAACCAACTTTCTATTTAGGGGAAACACCCCAGGTGTTACAGACGACACCACTAACAAGGGATTGCGCCCTCGCAATCCACCTGCTAACCCGGGAGGGGAAAGAAGTTCGACTATTGATTCTTCATGCTTCCAGTTGATCTCCTCGACACCACTAACAAGGGCTTCTCGACACCACTAACAAGGGTTTCTTGCTCGGAGTGACGACGATGTTCTTCCACCAGGAATCTTCCGATGATCGAACCTATTAGGTTAAAGGCATCAGAAAACGTCCACCCGCGTAGGATCCTAAAACTTTGAAAGATAGATAAGGGAAGAGACTCCAAAACAAATAAGATGGGAGGGGAAATAGAATAGAGATAAGGAGAAAACAAGAATCCTATTGAGATGTTTCCAAAATAGTTTAGCAGAAATAGCTTTTGACACTCTAGAAACAACGACCGTTAGCGAGGTTATCCTACAGGCTTTGCGGACCCATTGCTTCGATAACCATTCGTATCGAAACAATATCGGGAATCGGAACCAAGGCTCTGATACCATTTGTGACGCCCCGAGATCGGGCACTATGCAGATTTCAGCATTCCCGCTAAAATCCACATAATAACCGATTCCAGGTTGCCACTTGTGATAACATTACAACAGTTCACGAATAATCCACAACAACAACAGAAAAGATATATACAAGAAGACTCAACGAGTCAGGGATACAACTGATACAATACAAAGATCCAAATAACAGCGGAAGAAACAACATATCGTCCGTCTACGGACAAGATACAAATTGGACTAAGAGTCCTGAAGATAACCGAGAGCGTCCAATCCCTGCCCAGGCCAAGCCGGAGGGATTCCCAAGCTAACGTCGTCAGACTTCAAACCTGTTGACTGCAATATTGAATATGCAGCCACGAAAAAGGATTCGTGGGTCAGTACGGTTAAGTACTGGCAAGTGGATAAACCATACTCACAAGATACCAGCGTAACCAATCATCACCAGATACCAATACTTTGGGTAGAACGGAAAGGAAGGGATTATTGCAAAGAGGCGGCAGCGGGCTGCACTAACCAACTACAGAAACACACTACAACTTCCGGCTAACAGAAAGAAGATAAGATAGCGTATCGTAACCAACTACAACTAACCTCAAACAAACCCATCCACTGTTACCCCCTACTAAGGAAGCAACCCAAGGAAACTCACACTGTTGATTAAGGTGAAGTTCAGGTTATTGTGACAATATGCCTATTACTAGTCAAATCATTTTGATTAGGTGTAAGTTGTCTGAGTACTTGTTAGCCAGCACTTTCACCAAGTCGTCACATAACCGCGGACAACACGGCTTCTCGAGAAGATTTATCCCTGCAGGGTGTGCTCCAGTACCCGTACACACTCTAGCCACCAACTAAAACTCAGGTTGGCTCGACACGACCCAAACCATCTCTACAACCCATCCTAGGAGCCACGGAGCTATAAGGTCCCAGCCACGCAGCCGAATACTCAGCGCAGGTGTGCAAAACTCCCGCAGGACGCAACACCCCGGCACTACAGGCCTCGCCCTATATGCATCATCGTCATCATCATCAGTAACCATGGGGGATCAACCCATTATGCAAAGGAGCAAATGGAACACCCGAACTAAGTGTGGCTCTTCGGACAAGCTGCAGATCAGGTCTAAGTCGAGGGGGGTCCCATACTACCTCCCGGATGCGGTGAGCACGCTCATCATGGATCAGTAGACAAGACCCTTTTCCTAATTAGGGTCGACACTAGCAGGCGTCAAAACCCTAACCCGGGCCTCCTGCCGGTGCCTTATCATCAAATTATTATTACCCAAAACATTAACATGTTGTTGATTGAATTGCAACCCAACTATCAACTAAACAGGTGATAAGTAAAAGGACAGCAAGACTCGAGCGCAAATAACACTAAGCTTGCAACTACGACACGAGGGCCAACATGGTAAACAAACAACAATTACTAGGAAGTGGAAGGAAGGCTATATCATGGCTGCAAGGTAAACATATAATAGGATCGAGACAAAAGCATCGAATCAACTGGCTAGAATAAGAACAACGGAAAGAATCGGTAACAAGTGATGAAAGGCAGCCATTTGGCAGCAAGTGAGTATACTTGCCTGAGATTCAGCAAGTAGAGGTACATCCGAAGAACTTGTCGTTGCTCACATCATCTCAACGTCCTATCCGCGAAGAAGCAACGAACCTCGAACAAACACCGGATGCAACAATTACTACTACGGCAAAAGATCCAGCATGATCAAGATATGGATGCATGACAAGTTTAAGGATGCATCAAAGATAAACTAGTTGACATGGTAACATAATTAAATGGACCCATATGCAATTTGGGTTGCATATGGAAAGCCCATGAATTAAGGTTGAGATAATTGTTTTACAACTAACCAACAGGTGAAGGTGGATTAGCATGATGCATGGACGAGGAAAACAATAAGAAAACAACAATAGAATCAATTTGAAATGAAGTTTACCAAGTTTGGAAATTTATTTATTAAGTTATGAAAATTTGCTTCTTAAAGGAGTTACACATGCATTTGTTGTTTTCACCCATTTTAAATGTTCAAAACAGATAACAAAATTTATATTAGGAAAGAACACAAAATTTTAGATGGAATACATATTTCATTTGTTGAATTTGGATTTTAGATGAGCAAGTTATTAAATTGACAATTTTAAATGCATTAAATAAGAAACAGTTGTTTTCAGCAATTTAAATTATTCAAAACAGAAAACAAAGTTCATATTTGCAAAGTTCATGAAAAATGGGATGGAAAACATATTTTACATGTTGGAATTGGATTTGAATTGCCCGAGTTATGAATTTTGCAATTTAAAAGGTTTAATTAAAGCATTGGATTATTGCACCACTTTTAATTAGGGAAAACAATAAACAAATTGCATTGAAAAGGTTGAAAACATGTAGCAAATGTTTCACTGAACATTTAGAGCTAACAAACATAATTTTTGGGTTATTAATGAATTTATTATGCAAGTTTTTATAATCATTCTTATTAACAAAATTTTGAATCCACAGGAATTTGAATCATTCAAATTGGAGCAATATTCAATTTTATATTGATTTTAGAATTAATGCCTCAGATCTGAGTTTTCTGAAATTCGAGGAGAAAACAGCAAAAAGAGGGGAAAAGGGGTTTGCTTTCGGCCTTGGGGGGGGGGGGGGAATCGAACCCAGGACTGGGGCTTGCGCGCAAGGGTGGCCTAGCCACTGCGCTGATGTTGTGGTTTTGATAGCATATGAAACTGAAGGAAGATAAGCCTGTTTAACGACTGCTACTGAATTTTTGCAGGGAAAACTTCAGACAACGATCGGAACAGGAACGGGGCTGGAAGATCATCGGAGGCCGCGCCTCGATCTTGCGGACCTGCGCGGGTGTCGGGGTGGTTCGTGTGCGTGCAGGGTGATGTGCAGATAGGAGCGGGAGGGAGAGAGGAAGGAGGAAGGGGGCGCTCACCACCGGGTGCAGAGCGAGGCGACGGTGGCGACAGGTGCGCGCCGGGAGGAAGTCGTCGACGGCGGCGGCCGATGCAAGCGCCCACCGTCCGGGGTTCCTTCGGGAGAAACGGGGATGGAACCCTCCCGGTTCCATTCCCGTTGAGAGCGCGGGCCGGCGACAAGCGGCGCGGCGGCGCCATGGTCGCCAAGGTACGGCCATGGAAGGGGTTCAATAACTTCAAAAAAAGGCAGTGAGGTGCAGAGAGGAAAAAGAAACCACGGGGGAGAGAGATGGCGGCGGGAGGAAGAGGGAGAAGTGGGCGGCCTAGGGTTAGGGCAGGGCTAGGTGGTCTTGTAGGGATCGGGAGCAGGTGCTCCATGGTGGGGTGGTGAAAAGACAGCGACACCCCCTCCTTCCGTCCGTACGAGGAAGAAGGGGCGTGTTGGGCTGCAGCGCTAAGGGTTGGGCCCGTGGTGGGCTAGGTTGTAGGTGGGCTTGGCCTGCCTCCCCAGCCCCAAAGGTTTTTTTTTCTGTTCACAGTTTTTTTTTTGTAGAAGGAAAGAGAGAAAAAGAGAGAGAGGTTTTTAGGGTTTTTATTTTATGAAATATTTTTACTTGATTTACAAAACAGCAACATCAAGGTAGTTTAACTTATTTTCAACAATTTGAATTATTAATTTGATTTTAAATTGTTAGTTGAATTTCAAATAGGGTTTCAATTGGATTTTGGAAATAAACAAGTTTTATTTAATAAAATCAAACACTATGAAAACTTAGTGAGTTTAAAAATGTTTGGAAGATTTTAATTGTTACACCACAATTGGATCATGTCAATTATGAATGGATTTTGAAGTGAATTTGAATTTGCCATTTGGGTGTTAATAAAAAGGAATTTTCATTTAACAAGCAATTTAAATAAAACAACTTCAAAACTATTGGAAACAAATTGAGTTGTTTTGAAAACAGAATGCAATGCTTATGATGCATGTGATGCAAAAAGAAAAAGGAGAGCAACCAACTTTCTATTTAGGGGAAACACCCCAGGTGTTACATGTCTTGAGGCACAGCTCCTCTATTCCCTGTGAAAAAACTTCACAAAACATGTTTCTCCCATTCTTTTTCTGTGGGGTGAGATTAGCAAGGACAAACAAATCACATGCTTGCTGTGCAAAATTCCAAATCAAATGCTGCAGTAGATAGAAAATAAGGTACATTATGTTGTATGTTCACTCTCTTTATTGAAAGAATCATGGAAATTCGATTCCCAAGCCCAAAGAGTGCATAAAACAAAAGAAGGCAGAATCTGTCCAGAAAAGCAACATGAGCAAAACGAACGTTTCTCCCTAAGCTAGACACGTCAAAAAATTAAGCCAAGTTTTGTGCTTACATAGGACGAAAAGTTTCAGAACATACTAAAAAATTAGCTCAATCCGACATACCAATAATCATACGGTGAGCAGACTCGTGCTGAAACAGAAATTTCATGCACTAGGATAGCAACTTATAAGTCCAAATGGGTTTGACTTGACTCTTTATTGAAAACTCCAGAATTAAAACAAAAAAACTAATCTCTTGAGACAGCAAGAGGACACTAGGAAAATCCAAACAAAAACAACTGGATTGCCTCCCGTAAAGCGCTTTCTTTATAGCCATATAGCTAGGCTTTACTTACTTAACATCATGATGGTTGGAGTGAGGTGGCTCGGCATCCCCAAGCTTAGATTCTTGTACTTATTTGATACATGTAGGGTGAGCCCAGGGGTACATCCCCAAGCTTGATTGGTTGTCCCTCTTGATCTTTGTTCATCTCACTCAACTCTTCCACCTGAAAAATTCTTCTTACACAAATCTCAACATAAAACTTGATTAGAGGGGTTAGTGCCTCCATAAATAAAATCCACATAGGTACAACAAAGACACATCATGAGTTCATTCTAAATATTAACTACTGTTACTACAGTTTTGCATTGCTCCTTGATCAAAAGAACCACACAAAACACAAGTAATGAGAGCAATGCAAAATAAAGACATAATCTGCCAAAAACTGAACAACCCGTAAAGAGTGAATTTTTAGAGGCACTTAAGTTGCTCAAATCAGAAAACTTAAAACTAATGAAATATGTAGTGATAACTAAATATTGCTGTCGTAAACTACCAGGTCAAAATTCCACTTCTGTGATTTTAAACATTTTTCGCAGTGAAGTTCAGGAATCTGTTTTCTTGACAGCTAATTACTATTGTTTAATCCTATCTCTCATATAAGATTATTCTTGCCATTTAAGATGAGAAATAAGACAGAAATGTGATGTTACAGTAGTGAACTAATATTTTTATTGTTTCTAGCTTTGGAAACAGTTTTAATGAGTTTCATTGGCATGAACAACACATGTTCAAGGTCGACCCCAACTTCTCCATTACTCATCCTTCTCATTTACTTTCCCAATTTTTTTATAAAATGAAAATCTTAAACTAAATGATACATAACAGTAGGTAAAGGCATTTTACATGTTGTAAAGACATAAATGTGTGCTCAAACCGAATAGGAAATTAAAGCATAAGGAACACACCAAAAAAATTAAACAATTTATTTTTAAGTCTAACCCATTTCCTATGCATTGGCATTTTGTAATGAAACAAATAAAAGAAGCACATAATAGCAAGCATAGAAAGGTAGATCAAGTGCAACTTCAATACTTTCAGCATAAAGAGGGGAAACTTAATATTGTTGAAATATGTGTAACCATGTTTCCCTCTCTCATAATAATTTTCAGTGGCATCATGAATAGATTCAACAATATGAATATCACATAAAACATTCTTATCATGAGCCACATGCATAAAAGAATCACTACTCTTCACATAAGTAAAATCCTCATTAGTGATAGTGGGAGTTAAACATTCATAATTTTCATTGCAATCATCATATATAGGAGGCATAGTATCATCAAAGTGAATTTTCTCCTCCAAGCTTGGGGAACTAGAAATATCATGCTCATCAAAACCAACTTCCCCAAGCTTAAAACTTTCCATAGAATCAGCAAGTATATCATTTTTATCCTCAATAGTAGGGGGACTAAAAATATCATATTCATCAAGACAAACTTCCCCAAGATCAAGGTTTTCCTTAGCAATAAAGGTGTTCAAAGAATTAGTACTACCACAAATATGATTGTTGTGCAAATATTTTTTCAATTTCTCCTCAAACACTTCATGTCCTAATTCAAGGTAGATATTATACAGTTCTAAAATTGTTTGGTTGTTTTCCATTTTATAATTTTTTTTTTGTGTTTTAGGTTTATATGTTAGTATGCAATGCAAACAAGAATAAAAGCTTAACACAACGCTCCCCGGCAACGGCGCCAGAAAAGTGCTTGATGACTCCCAAGTGCAGGAGATCAATTGTAGTACCTTTCGATAAGTATTTGAGTGTCGAACCCACGAGGAGCTGAAGGTAAGCTATCTATTCTCTAAAGCCCTATAACCCTCTTATATGGCTGTTTATGCAAAGCAATAAGTTTGACTAAAAGGAACTAACTAATTAAAAGCAAGTGACGTGGAGTGTGGTTTTTCTAGTAACTAGTGAAGCAAGTTTAAAATGCAAGTTTCTAAGCAAGTTTCACAAGTAGGAAGCAGCAAATATGTCAAGTATCTCAAGGGAGCAAGTGTTCTAGCAATAGGTGTTTCGTTCGTGTGGTTGTCACAATTAGTGAAGCACATGTTTTAGTCTTAGTTGTTTCTTCTAGGAAGGAGCCATGAATAGGTATAGTCAAGTAAATGATCTACAACCCCTTATGATGGATCATGTGGCCAAGTAAATGACTGCACAAGATTGATTAAGACATAAAGTCCCACCATAGCCTTACGTTCTAAGGTCCCCTATATATATCCCCCAATAACTTAACTTTGTGGCTCGGTCTCAGGTTACTGTCACTCCCAAGTCACCACCACTCCATTATGCTACCGGTGATCACCTTACATGCATTCCCCAACATATGCGTGCACTCATATATTGTACATAAAGACAATCATAGAAGATAACAAACTTGTATGCAACCAATCAACGAACTATTTCACCATTTCCAAGAACAATTCACTACTCAAACATAGACGGGGAGACACAATACATCAAGGGAATATAGTATTGCATCATACATCGTGTTTGCCAAGAGATTACAGTGGAGAGATGGAGCCGATCTTGCTGTAGATGTTGATGATGAACACGTCGGAGGGGGGTGGAGCCCTCTGGGGTGATCCCGGCGGCGTTTCCCCCCTCCGATCATTTCCGGCGGCAGAAGGCCAGAGGACCCTTTATATAGTCGTTTTTAGGTCACGAGACACTTGGGAGAAGAAAGATCGACGGCATCGGAGCCACGGGGGCAAAAAGGGGGCCTCTCACGCGGCCAAGGAATCTGGCCGCGTGGAGGGTCCTCTTTGCCACCTGGTTGGCCTTTTGGCCCTCTACTTTGGCCCATGGTTTTCGTCTCGAAAATTATGAACCGTGCTCTTTGGCCTTGCCCTTTTTGGAGTCCCGAAGCTCCCGGAAAGTCTGAAACACTAAAAAGTACGTTTTCTGGAAAAACAGGGTTAGAACCAAAAGAAGGGGGATTGTTTAGAAAATCCCCCAAATCATTATAAAACATGAATATAAGTTGCTAATATGTAGGAAAAACAAGTAATAACATGCAAAGTTCATGTATGCATTTTACATGCATCACATGGCCAAAAGGTGGCGTAATCACTACTGAAGGTTTTGCGCTGGCAAAGGAGCTAGAGCTGGGAAACGCCCTTTGTGCCGAAAGGATTATCACAAAGGAGGAGCTGAAGGAACTAGCAAAAGAAGTATCGCCAACAGAAGAAAAAAAGTCAGGAAAAGAGACCACAAAGTCGGCTGACAGCTTCAAGGCATCGTAGAATACAAAGTAGGTTATCCTGTACCCCAAAGATCCGAGTAAGTACGTCGTTGTGGGGACCGGAATGTCCACCAAATAGGAAAGCAAGTTCATCAAGTTCCTCTGTGAGAACGGAGATATTTTGCCTGGTGTTCTGCAGATATGCCTGGTGTACCTCGGGAGCTTTCCGAGCACGAGTTGAAGGTACTTACAGGATCCAAGACCGTCAAACAAGGATTCCGCCGATTCGATGGAGAAAGACGGAAGGCTATAGGCAAGGAAATAATCCGGCTTTTAGCAGCTGATTTTATCCGGGAATTTATTCATACTGATTGGTCCACCAATCTGGTATTAGTCCCGAAGAAAGATACAATTATCCTTAGGATATGTATAGATTATACCGGCATAAAAAAATTATGTCCAAAAGATACGTTCGCATTATCGCAAATCGAACAAATAATAGATGTCACTGCTGGCTCTGAGCTTTTATGCTTTTGTACGCTTATTTCGGATATCATGAAATACGCCTAAAGAAAGAGGATCAAACTAAAATCTCTTTCATAACATTCTATGGAATGTATTATTATCTAACCATGCCTTTTGGCTTGAAGAACGATGGAGCTACATACAAGCTTTGCATGCAAATATGCTTGCATGAATAAATAGGCAAAAACGTCCATGTTTACGTAGACGATATTGCCGTCGTTTCCAAGGAAAAGGGTACACTCTTTGAGGATCTACAAGAAACCTTTGATAATTTGCGCACATATAAAAATAAAGTTAAATCCATTAAAGTGCATATTCGGGGTTCCCTCAGAAAAATTTATGTGTTTCTTTGTTTCCCATAGAGAAATCAAGGTAAACCCAGAAAAGATCAAAGCTATTCTGGATATCAAAAAGTCTACATGCTTAAAATACGTCCAAATACAAAAAGGTTCTCAGCCGTTGTAAGCAGATTCATAAGCCGGCTTGGTGACAAAGATCTGCCATTATACAAATTGTTGAAAAAATCTGACAAATTTGTATGGACAAAAGAAGCAGACAAAGAGTTAGCTCAACTAAAGGAAACTTTGGTGAAAGCTCCAACTTTGGCATCCCCAAAGGAACAAGCAGAGTTATCAACGCAGTGATAGCCGTGGAAAAGAAGAAAGATGAACAAAGCATTCCAGACCAGCATTCGGTATATTATTTTAGTGAAGTATTCACATAATCAAAGAAAAGGTAATTATATTATCAAAAGCTGTCATATGATGTATTCTTTATATCAAGAAAATTACGTCATCATTTCCAAGGACACTCCATAACAGTGGTAAGCAAAGCACCACTAGGGGATATCATAAACAATGCGGATGCAACAGGTAGAGTCGCCAAATGGGGCATAGAGCTTGCGGCATTCGACATTAACTATAAACCACAGACTGCAATTAAATATCAGTGTTCACATATTTTATCGCGGATTGGACAGAAGCTATGGAAAACACTCCAATGCCGGAAACTGAGTATTGGATCATGAATTTCGACGGATCCACGATGAAGGAAGGTGCCGGTGTAGGAGTAGTATTAAAATCACTAAAAGGCGACATAATAGAGTATGTGCTACAAAATTCACTTCAATGGAAGTAATAACATGGCAAAATAAGAAGCACTACTTCATGGCTTGCATATTGCAAAGGAGATAGATGTCAAGCGCATTCTATGCTATGGAGATTCGGATCTTGTGCAGCACCAGCTTAACTAGACATGGGATGCTAACAGCCCCATAATAGCGGAATATCGGAGAACTCTCGACGAATTCGCCATATGATTCCAAGGATTTGAAGTAAATCATGTGAAGCAGGGAGAAAACTGGAACACAGATGCATTAGCCTGAATGGGCTCGAAAAGGGTAAAACATTACCATCGGGTGTGTTTGTTCAGCATTTGTTCGAACCATCCATTAAAAGTGGAGATGTAGACTATCCATTAATTTCCATGTCAATTGCAGTATTACTCGCAATCCCGTATTGGACGCTAACTTACCTGAATTTCTTAGTGGATCGGAAATTCCCGGATGAAGCAGATGAAGTCTTGCAAACGCGGATAAAATGTCGATCAAAAGGATACACATTAATTAATGGTTACTTGTATAAACACAACACATTCAGAATGTTCCAGCGTTGCATTTCACAGAAAGAAGGACAGAAAATCTTGCAAGAAATCCATGCCGGATATTGTGGACATCATGCTCATTCCCAAAGTATTATGCATAAAGCATTCCGGGCAGGATTTTTCTGGCTTACAGACAAGAAGGATGTGAACACATAGCTAATACATGTGCCGGATGCCATTATTATGCCAAGCAGACGAATTTGCCAGCTCAAGCGCTCAAGACCATTCCAGTAACATGGCCATTTGCGGTCTGGGGGGCTAGATATAATGGGAGCATTCAGAACTGCAAGAGCCGGACTAACGCATCTACTCGTTGCAGTAGATAAGTATACCAAGTGGGTGCAGGCTAAGCACATCAAAAGGCTTGATCCCATCAAAAGGTTTGATGGTGTAACCGCCATAAGTTTTTTCGTAGACATAGTCATGAGATACGGTGTACCACACGGTATAATCACGGACAACGGAACAAACTTCACCATTGGAGAGCTGGCAAAATATTGCAAGCAAACTAGAATTCTCCTTGATTTAGCATCAATGGCACATCCACAGTCGAATGGACAAGTCGAACGCGTTAATAGTTCAATTATGTAAGGAATACGTCCAAGGCTTGAGTCACCTCTTCACAGAGCAGCAGGAACATGGGTAGAAGAGTCGCCTTCTATTCTTTGGAGCATACGCACACCACCGAATAGATCAACGGGGCAAATGCCTTTTTCCTGGTTTATGGAGCAGAAGCAGTGCTTCAAACGGACATGATCCATGATAGCCCTAGAGTGCAAGCATACGATGAAGCGGATGCCGAAATTGCACGACAAGATGCCATCGATCTTCTGGAAGAAGAGAGAGAACTTGTGTTACAAAGATCCACCATTTATCAGCAGAGTTTGAGGCGATATCATCGCAGGAATATCAAGCACCGCTCTTTTAAAGAAGGTGATTTAGTGCTAAGAAGGATGCAGGAACAAAAACACAAGTTAGCTCCAGTGTGGGAGGGACCTTTCGTCATAAGCAAAGCTATGAAAAATGGGTCATACTACCTTGTAGACATTCGAGGTGATGAAGAAGACCCCAAAAACAGGAATCACAAGGGAAAAACATACATAGATGTAGAGCTAGATGAGACAAAATGTTCATGGAGCATCCAGCAGTTACGTCATTTCTATACCTAGTCCAATTCTATGTAAACATTATTTAGATCATGAAATAAAGTCTGTCGGAAATCCATGCACATTTTTATGTCTTTTACCACTCAAGCATGTTCCGTTCTTTCTATTTCCCAATGATACTTCGATTTGCTTTAATGTTAACCTGAATTTTGCCTGTGTGCTCGGAGTTAAGAAAACTGAATGCTCTTAGCCTTAAAAAGCTTATAGAACCCCAGATTTTGCCTGCGATACTAGAGTTCATGCTTTTTAGCTCCATGTTTACTTAAGTATTATCTAATTGTTTGTGTGTTGGGTCACTGGACTAGTAAGTTAAAGCGCCAAAACTTATGACTCATGATTCCGAGTTTAGACTGACTGGTTTTGACACCCGGTTGCTCGGGTTGAATATTTCATACTTATGGATTCGCTTAAACACTAGGAAAAGTTAAAGCATACAAACCAGAGAACTTAAAATAATAGGAGACATATTTACTTGCAAGGATAATTCATCGCAAAATCATAAATTGTTTATATAAAACAGACACTTGGAATGCATTACGTAACAAATATTACATTGATAAAACAGTAATGCAGTCTTCTACCTTTTGGCATTCGCAGACCATGGATCTACTCTTTGCCCTGGTCGTCATCGTCTTCATTGCTGTCACTCGGATTCTCCAAAGTAGAGGGAATCTCCTCTTCCAGGTAAAAAGTGGTGGTGGAGACCATCCGAGCGATATTGGATGCAAAACCTTTGACAGAGTCGAAGATATCCTCCCTTTGAGCATTGGTATACCATTGAGGAATGCCGGTTGTGATGCGCCAAATCTTGGCGGTTGGATAATGCATTTGCATAGGCCCAAGGGCAATGCGCACTACGCTATGAGCGGCAGACTTCATCCATGACTGGCGCTGAGCGATGACTTCGTCGAACGCAGCCGACAGTTGTTCGATGTCGGAATATTGATACTTTGTGTCCGAAATAAGTTTGCTTACAAGCTTTCTCGCGGATTTCTTCATGTTTTCGACAAAGCTTCCAAAATCACGGATGCGATCAATCCAAGGAGTGGAGTCACCTTCGATTGGAAAGTATGAAAGAGCAAAAATTAGTATAACTCAGAAAAAAAGCAGTTAGTTCAAAACTGAAAGAACAGCCAGAAAAGCTGAAAAGCATACCGAGGATGTGCTTGTCAATTTCCGTGATTTCCTCGGCATCCGCCAAGGCCTCCAAGTCACGGATGACGGCTATTGCGAAGGGTGGTCTCCAAGTCACGGATGATGGCGGCATCCTTTTCGCTCTGAGCTTTAAGCCGAGCCTTCGCATCCGCCAAGGCCTTGCGGCTTTCAGGTAACTCCTTTTGGATATTCATGTTATGCTTGTTAAGTAGAAGGTTCTCTTCACGGAGCTATTGAGCGTTGCCGGCGTCCGCAGCAATTTTTCTTTGCTTCAACAAGTAAGGCTGAAAGGACAAAATACCAGATTAGCGCGAAAGGATTACAACTCACAAGACAAAGACAAACAAGGAAAGAGATAAAGCATGCGTACACGCATTCTCCTTGCATTCCTTCCAAAGCTCGCAAAGCTAGGATTCCTTTTCTTCCGTGATCTTGAGGAGTGTTCGCACCTCTTTATTTTTCACGGTAAGCTTATTGAACACTTCCTTGTTGATATGCTCGGAAGTTAAAAAAACACGGAAAAGAAGAGATGTTAAACCCAAAGGAAGAAAACAATATTAAAAAAACATTAATACAAAAAGTTTCTTCAATTAATACTTGGGGTCTGGGAGTATACCCGGATCATCCTTTGAAGGCATGTAAGCATATCAGAGAATTCCGTACTGTATTCATTGAAGGTAATCCCCAAATGGCAAATGTCGTCTTGGATGACCTACCAAGTGGAGAAGGTGTTGTTATTCCGGATTATCAAACCACTTTTTGGCCAAGGGCGGATTAGAGGTGCTTTGATGAAATGTTTTTTAGCCCATTCATGCATATAACCATCTTCATCAAAGCATTCTTCCTGTTTTACCTTGAATCTTTGGTAAAAAGGCGGTCCTCCTTCTTTTGGCTGCACCGCCCTTTCCTGCACATCCGAAATGAATGTATCAGGCTGGCTGGACTGGCTAGGAGGGGGAGATCCTCGTCTTGCATAGGAATAGAATGCTCTCCCAAAACATCCACCGTTGGAGTATCAGGGGAGACGACGGGAGAAGGCTTTGGATCCCGGTGGACAACCACCTTTTGCCTTTTCAGCTTCTTCCCTTTTAGAGGGACGGGAGGGAGAGTGAAAAGAATAGAAACAAGACCGAGAATTAACTCAAAGAATCTGGTGCAAGGAAAGGGAAATGTATGAAAGGTAAAATATCTGAAAGTTGCGACAGCCACGCCGTCCGGGTTTATGATTTCCGGGGTAGGAGCAGTCTTCTTCTGCTTCCTACCTCCAACTAGTGCAAACTTGGCTTTCAGAGCCGCCTCTTCCTCTTCGGACACCAGTTGATCCTCTGAGAGAGTCGCAAGATGCAAAAGCATAAAAGAAGTTAGTATGTATTATGTGAGCAAAATGTAACCTTCCCAAAAAAAAGTAAAAATCATTAATTACCTTGGGAGGAGGATTTTCTGCGGTGTCCATGGCTAAAATCTCTAGATATTGGATACGGGTGGAAACCAGCTGGTTCACCCTCTTCCGGAAAGTTTTTTCGGACATACCAGTTTGGGTTACCCGCATGGAATCGTTGAGGCCCTCATAAGTGTAGAGGAGACGGCCAGAACGGCGAGAAAGCGACTGAAGCCGCAGTCCCAACCATCACAAGACTGAGTCCATGACCGTAAGAGGAGGGGTGGAGGCAACCAGCTTGGCGATCCGCCTTTTGATCCTCAAAAGATCTGTCGGCAATTCTTGGATGGCGTCCAGAGCGCAGTTATGTCTGGGAGAGGCGGCGGAGTTGTCAAAAGGAGGAATCCCTATATCCTTTCCAGGATAAGGGATGTCCTGATAATATAAGAATGAACTCATCCATTGTTTGACAGATTCACTGGTTTCAATTTTTGGGAACCATTCTTCCCTGCCACAGCGTAGGTTGAAAGTAATGGTTCCACGGACAGGAGGGAGACTGTTAGAAGTATTGTGTTTCACGTCGAAGCAATACTGGAAAAATCTAACCTAGGTGCTATCCCTAGGTATGCCTCAAACAAGGCTTGAAAGCTGGAAAGATAAAGAATAGAATTGGGAGAAAGATTATGAGGCTGGATGCCACAGTGGTTGAGAGCTTGTAGGAAAAAGGCAGAAGGTGCGAAACCCATACCTCTGAGAATATAACATGCAAGCACCACTCGTTCTCCATATTCCGGCTTTGGTTCTTCGTCCTCCTCCTCGATCCGCCATTTATCCTTAAGGATAAAGCTGACTTTCTCCAAGCTTTGGAGAAGAATCGAAGTTATGGAACAAAGGATCTAATTGCCGGCTTCGGCCCCTCCTCCTTGATGACCCACAAGTATAAAAGATCGCAACAGTCTTCGAGGAAGTAAAATCCAAATTTATTGATTCGACACAAGGGGAGCCATAGAATATTTATAAGTCTTAACAAATGAGTTGTCAATTCATCTGCACCTAAAAGTAGACTTGCTCGCAACATTTTATCAGTGGTAACTGTTTTATAGCAGCAGCGGTAGTAAAATAACAACAGGAATAAAATAGTAACAATAGTAGCAATTGCGGGAAACAGCAGGATTAAAGTATTGTAGGCATAGGGATGTATGAATGGGTGTTGCATGGATAAGATAGTTCATATAATAATAAAAACATGGGCATTGCAGATAATAATAATAAAGCATCCAAGTTCTAGGTAAACCATAGGCATGTGTTCCAATATAGTCATACATGCTCGCAATGAGAAACTTGCACAACATCTTTTGTCCTACCAGCCCGTTTGTAGCGGGGCCTCAAGGGAAACTATTAGTAATTAAGGTGCTCCTTTTAATAAAGCACTGAAGTAAAGCATTAACACTCCATGAACATACGTGATCCTCACATCATAGCCATCTCCTCCGGTTGTCCCAATTTCTGTCACTTTGGGGCCTGGGGTTCCGGACAACAATGTGCGTAAAAAACTTGCAGATATGATCAAAAAACATAATTATACTCATGAAACAATAACATGTTCAGATCTGAGATCATGGCACTCGGGCCCTAGTGACAAGCATTAAGCATAACAAGTTGAAACAATGGTAGAAAACACTAACAACGGATACTAGGCACTATGCCCGAACAATCTGGCATTATTACATGAATGATATCATCCAATTCCTTCCATCCCTCTCATACTACAGCAGGGATTACTCACACATGGATGGGGGAATCATGGATGGTTGATGGAGAAGTGGTGGCGGTGACGATGGCGATGATCTCCTCCGAATCCCCGTGCCGGCAGGGCGCCAGAACAGGAACTTCTGATCCCCAAATTGAGTTTCGAGGTGGCGGCAGCGTTCTGTGGTGTTTCTCTAGAATATGACGAACCCCTGATGTTTTAAGGTTACGGGGATATGTAGTCGAAAGGGGAGCCCGAGAGGGTGCCTGGGGGCCCACACCACCTGGTGGTGCGACCTAGGGGGGCGCGCCCAGGGGTGGTGTGGCCCCCTCCAGGTCTCCTTCTGGCTCCAGGGGTCTTCGGGTGAAATAAGGTCTCTGGGATCTTTTCTGGGCAATTTCCCGAAAGTTGATTTTTCTGGACAAAAAAAGACACCAAGGTAATTCTGCTGAAAACAGCGTTAGTCCGTGTTAGATGTATCCAAAACTCACAAGTTTCGAGGCAAACAATAGTAAAAGTGTTCGGAAAAGGATATACGTTTTGGACGTATCAACCCCCCAAGCTTAGCTTATTGCTTGTCCTCAAGCAATTCAGTGAAAATTGAGTGCGATAAAAGAACTTTTACGAACACATTTGTTTCATATGATGTAAATATACTCACTATATGATCAAGTGCTTAGGAAATTCATAATAAGAAGTATGCAAGATAAAATCACCTAGTAGTTATGAAAACCATGAAAAGAAACCAACACACTAATAATAAACAACATGAAATATATCAATATGCTAGATTGCAATGCTCATAACAGGGTATGATAAACTGTACTCACTTGCCCTTAATAATGGAGCAAAACATAAATGCTAGGGCACCTCTGAAGTTCAAATGAAGACTATAAGTAAATATATCAAAGATACGAGCATCAACGTTATACCACCATTAACTGTGTTCTGGGACAAGCACATTACACTAAGAATGACAGCCATGCTCTCAAGAAGGTGCATAAAGTGAGAAGGTGAAGACTCATCATAAAAATAAAAGAAAGGCCCTTCGCAGAGGGAAGTAGGGATTAACTCATGTGCTAGAGCTTTTTATTTTATTAAATAGAGGCATTGAAACCGTTTTTTAAAGAGGTGTATGCTTATGTCAACGAATGGTAAACAGACAATACAGTACGTCATAAGACAACTAGACCTTGCAAGAGCGGCTCCCATTGAAGGACGCACTTGATATAGACGGTCATCCCTCTTCTCTTTTGTTTACACAATTATGCATTGACTGATAAATCAGGGGAAAAAATGGTGAAGATCATGTAGCATTACAATAAGATGATCTCGATCATGTAGGTCAGCTCACGAGATCCCAACATGAGGCATAAAGAGGAGAGGAAAACCATCTAGCTACTACTATGGACTCGTAGTCCAAGGATGAACTACTCACGCATCACTCCGGAGGCGGGCATGGTGGTGTAGTCCCCTCCAGTGATGATTTTCCCTCCCGGCAGGGTGCCGGGGAGAACTCCAGATACCTACGATCCCAGGTTGATGATGATGGCGGCCTCGGGTGTTTTCCGTGGAAAAGTGGTATATATTTAGGTTTCACGCATTAGGGGGGTTATATAGGAGAAAAGGCGATGGCGGTGGGCGCCCGAGGGGCCCACACCACCCCAGGCGCGGCCAGGGGGCGCGCCGCCCTATGGCGTGGCCCCCCTCCGGGCCTCTTCGGGACTCCGTGGAACCTTCGGGAATTCTAAGACTTTTGGGCTTCGAATTTTCCAATTCCGAGAAATTTCCAGAACAACTTTTCTGAAACTAAAAACAACAGAAAACAGGAACTGGATCTATGGCATCTTGTCAATAGGTTAGTCCCGGCAAATCGGTAAAAATGACATAAAGTATAAGGAAAACATGTAGCATATGGCATGAAAACAACATGGAACATCATAAATTAAGGATATCTTTATGACGTATAAACATCCCCAAGCTTAGTTCCTACTCGTCCTCGAGTAGGTAAACGATAAAAAAAACATAATTTCTGAGGTGACATGCTACCAACATAAACTTGACCATCTAAATTGTAAAAGCATAAGCATAGCTGAGATCATAGAACTTTAACACAAGCATGATAAATATAATTCTAACAATAAAAAAACAATCACTTTGCATCATGAAAAATAACACAAACAAAAGATCATGAATAATCAAGAGTATATCCAATAGCTCCACGGTGTTTCTTCAATATTCCCAATAATCTTTCCTCTTCTTCACCTGAAAGTTTAGCACTAATAATAACTGGATATATTTTCTTATCATCAATATAAGCATATTTAAGATCATCAGGCAAAGGTTTTAAATAAAAAACATGATCCTCCTTGGGTGGTAACGTGGTACCCAAGTCCTCCATAGGTAAATTATGTTTCAGTATCACCAGTTGACGAAGAAGAATATCGTCAATCTCATTTCTCTCTTCCATAAAGACCTCACTTTCATGGTCCTCCATATATTGCTGCAAAGCATTGTTAGTAGCAAGAGCAATAGATACAAGTTGTTCAACTTTAAAATTCTCATTAGGCAATTCAGATTCATAAGGTGCTCTGGAAAATTTGGAGAAATTTAACTCATAAGATTTTCCATAAAATTTAGTCAATATCTTCTCCCTCTTAAAATCTATAATAGCACCACAAGTGTTCAAGAAAGGTTTACCAAAAATAATAGGACAAGTTTTACTAGCAGCCTTACCAAGTACTAGACAATCAATAGGATATTTAATTTTACCACATAAAACTTCCACAACTCTAACAATACCAATCGGAAAGATATTTTATCTATTAGCAAGCTGAATAACCACATCAATATCCTCAAGCTCACAAGAACCAATTTCATGCATAATTTCTTTATAAATCTCATAAGGAATAGCACTGGAACTAGCACCAATGTAACACCAACCATAATAGCAATGACCACCAATCTTTAACAGAAAGCACAGGGACACTAGTTTTAGTAGGTCTATTGGGATGTGAGACAATATTAGAAGCATCCTCACAAAAGACAATATGTTCATCCTCTACATTTCCACAAACAAGGTCTTTCACTATTGCTACATCAGGTTCAATAGTTATTTGCTCATCAGGTTCAATAGATTTCTTAATGCGCTTATTAACCACACTAGCTACAATAGAGTGTTATTTCACCTTAGCAGGGAAATGCATTTTCTCAATATAAGGCTCAGGAACTGCAGGATTAACAACCCGCACTTCTATATTTCCAATAGGAACAATATGTTTATAAGGTGCATGGTACTTGTGATACTCCTTTTTAGGAATATCAAGATAGGAAGCGAAAGCTTTAAGACAGTTTGCAAAGATTTGAGAATCAAGAGCACAAACACCACTAACATTATAGAAATCATCGGTTCCCATAAAAGCTTTAATGCATTCATAATCATAATTTATACCTGACTTTCTACCTTTTTCATTCTCCCATCCTTCAGGGTTTTTCTTGAATACGGTCAAGAAGATCCCATTTAGCTTCTTCCTTCATACGTGTGAATGATCTAAAACAAAAAAAACATCCAATAAATCCTTATCATGACGAGAAAGCCTTGCATAAAAATTATTGATAACAATATTACTCGGTCATGAGGCCATAAATTATTGATAACAATATTACTCGGTCATGAGGCCATAAATCCTTATCATGACGAGAAAGCCTTGCATAAAAATGAATAAGACATTTGAGCATTAATAACTTCATTCTCCCCCATGCTGGGCAATACCCTCTCCATCATGAGGCCATAAATTATATATTTGATTCCGGTCTTTATGAATCTCACTGGGAGGATAGAATTTATAATAAAAGAGAGGAACAATTTCCTCCCATCCAATAGATTCACCATTCTTCAGCAATTTGAACCATTCAGCGGCTCTTCCTTTCAATGATAAGGAGAATACTTTACTTTTAACTTGACCCATTGTAATACCTGCACACCTGCATAACTCGTATAATTCATGTATAAAGAGAAAATGATCACTCGGATGGACAGTTCCATCTCCATAATAGCAGTTATCCATAAAACATCCAACAATTTTCATAGGTATTTTATAGGGATCTAATTCAACAGATAACATGTCACCTACTACCCTAGCAATAATGGTAGAAGTACCCCTAAACAGATAATCAAAAGTATTCTCCATAATGAAATAAAGCAGCAGACAGAAATAAAAATAGCACTCGAAGTAAAAGTTTCTCTTACCAATTCCACTTACCAATAAAACTTCACTCCCCGGCAACGGCACCAGAAAATAGTCTTGATGACCCACAAGTATAGGGGTGTGTATCGTAGTACTTTCGATAAATAAGAGTGTCGAACCCAACGAGGAGCAAAAGGTGTTGACAAGCAGGTTGGATAGAGAATTCACCGTAAACAATAGCAAACAGGTTTTTGCTGATTTTTGATATAGCAGGTAAATAAAGTACAAGTAAATAAACGATAGTAAATATAATTGCAGCGAGTGGGCCAATCCTTTTGAGAGCAAAGGACAAGCCAGTTGTTCTACTTATGATTACCAAACGTTCTCGAGGACACATGGGAATTTCGTCAAGTGCTTTCGCTTCATACGATTGATTAATATTTATTGGTTCATTAAGTGTTGTGTGGGTGAACCTATGCTAATGCACCGCCCAACTAGGACTAATAAATACTTGTGATTATACCCCTCGTAAGCATCCGCAAATACAAGAAAGTAATTAAGATAAATCTAACCATAGCCTTAAAACTCCGGGATCCTACACTCCCTCGTGCATCGGTTTCCTAACGGTGGTTTAGGTTTCTGTCACTCCGGCAACCCTACAATTAGTATCCAAATACACAATGCATCCTCCTAGGCCCATAAAGGTAAAGTATCATGTAGTCGATGTTCACATGACACTACTAGAAGAATAGCACCACAACTTAAATACCAAACCACTAGATATTACTTCAACATAATTCAACTACTAACATCATGACTTCTCCCATGTCCTCAAGAACTAAACAAATACTCACAAGACATCATATGGATCATAATCAGAGGTGATATAATGGATAATAATAATCTGGTCATAAAGTGTAAACACCGATAAATCTCACGAGCATCAACTACTAACAAGTAATCCACACTGGGAGCAGGAAACAACGATAAAGACCCCTAATTGTTACAGCGGGATGAAGGTGGATGAAGAGGGTGATGGTGCTAGTGGTGATGATGATGATGACGATCTTGATGATGCCCAGAGTGATGACGGTGACGATGGCGATGATCCCCCCTCTCCGGGGAGGAATTTCCCCGGCAGATTTCTCCCTGCTGGAGAGTTTTTCTCTCTGTGTTGTTTTCCGCCCCGAGGAGGTGGCGGAATATTTCTTCGATGATACTCCGGGGCTTAGGGTTCCCTCAGGGTCAAGTATGCGAAAGGGGGCGCCCGGAAGTTGGCCCGGGGGGCCAGACCACCCCCAGGCACGGCCGGGGGGCGCGCCGCCTAGTGGTGTGGGCCCCAGGTGCCCCCCCTCCGGGTGCCGTTCTGGCTAGCTTCCTCCTCGGTACTTCTAAGACTCCTCCGGTACCCCCCCCCCTCTTCTTCTGAACTTCTGAAATAGGGTATCTTGACAATGCTTTTTCCATCAGATTTCTGGTCCCGGTGTTTCTTCTCCAAAAATTATAAAACATGCAAAATAAGATAAAATACAATAAGTGATGCATCATAACATGAAATATATCGATGAATAACAGAAAATAACAATATAAAATAGTGATGCAAAATGGGCGTATCAACTCCCCCCAAGCTTAGACCTTGTTTGTCCCCAAGCGAAACTGAACTCAGTAAACATGACCACAGGTTTATGGAGTGAGGTGTCGATAAATAAAATACTTACAAGAAGAATCACATCAAACAAAGCACAATTCATTTTAGACAGCAACTTCCTCTCGTATAATCAACCTTGAAACAAGTAGAGGAAATCACAATAAAGGTGCAAAAGGAAATCATAGTTGGTGCAGGAAAACTTCGTTCTTGGTTAGAGAACAATTAACAACGTACTTATCTTTTGATTAGAGTCTTTATACTAGAACTTATATTACGGAGTTTATCATGATCAATTAAAATAGTCTCTTTGCAGTCATTGGTAACTTTCAAAGTGGTATTTAAACAGATAAAAGCATTTGTACTAAACAAGGAAGAATATAGAACGTGATTGAGTAAATCAACATATAGATGGATGGATCACAACGACTCAAATGCTTTCTTAAGATGGAAAGGAGTAGGTTTACTTACTCAATATAAAGGTAAAAGATAGGCCCTTCGCAGACGGAAGCAGGGATTAAATCATGTGCTAGAGCTTTTCATTTGATAAAGAGAGTATTGAAAACAATTTTGAGAGTGGTGTATGTTTATGTAAACGAATGACAAACAAAAAATACAGTACGTCACAAGCCAACTAGAATTCACAAGAGAGGCTCCCATTGAAGGACGCAACTGGTATAGAAGGTCATCCCTCTTTCTCTTTTGTTTACACAATTATGCTTTGACTAATAAATCAAGGGCAAAAATAGTGAAGAGAATTTGTATTATTATGTAAAGTAGGGCTGGGAACCCTGCTGCCAGCTCTTCTAGCATTTGGATAAGAGGATGAAGCCACTAGTATAGGTGTGTAAAGTCCAATCAACAAGTGAGACGAAAATTCTCTATTTGCGTCATCATGAGCTAAAACAGGGGCACAAAACAGGTGTAATTTTGATGGTTTTAAAGGTAGCACACAAGAAATTTACTTGGAGTGGCGGTTAAATATCACATATAGGTAGGTATGGTGGACACAAATGGCATGGTTTTGGGGCTCAAGGTTTGTAGGCACGAGAAGCATTCCCTCTCAGTACAGGTTTTTGGCTAGCAAGGCTGGGTAGCAAGCATAAGAGTCGAGGAAAAACAAACAAATATACATATGATAAAACCAATCATGCAATCTTCTTTGAAGGTACGAAAAATCTTACTTGAGAATACTAAGCTTATGATCTAACAAGAAAGAAAGATCATGGAATAATATATCTACATGCAACTCCCTCTTTTCAACTTAAGTCTCAATGTGTTGTAGCTACTGACCAATGCTAAGTTTGCCAAAACCAACTAGATTAACTTGATGCTCCAATATTGATAGCAATACTAATAACAAGATGAACCATATAACAAAAATTGTAAACTAAAATAAAGTGAAGAAAGTAAATGATGAAAATTTTCATTAATATTCCATTACGGCAACTCAAACCAAGGGATACAACGATAACAAACTAAAGAGTGATACTTCCATACTGCACACCATACTATATGATATTTTCTGTACTCATGATATGACTCTACTAAAAGGTAAAAAGGTGAAAGATAAAGGTGTGATACCGCGACGCTCCCCCAAGCTTGGAACAAGCCAAGGGGATGCCAATACCAATGATGAATCAATTCTTTGGTGGTGGTGATGATGAGTCCTTTTCATCATCATACTTCCAAGGTAAAGGATCTCCATCAACAAATATGTTTTGGTCTCCAATATCCTGAAACTAGCAGTAGAGCTTATACGTTTAAACTTGTTTTCATACTCAAAGTTCTGATTCTGCACATCATAGAGTTGTGCTTGTAATTTTTTGGTGGTCTCGGTGAGTGAGAAGATCTCCTCCCAAAGCTTTAAATTATCCTTCTTATGCTCAGCGATCAGTTCTGTCTTTATTTTGTTGATGATGTCAACTTCACGTCCCGCCATCTTCTTGTACCTAAAGACTTCTTGCTCCAGCTCTTCCATCCTAGCTTCCAGGCTGCCTTCTCCTTTAGGGCCCCAAACATCTTCTATATGCACCTCCCCATCCTTGAGCATCAACTCCTTGGGATGCATCTTCAACTCGTTCATGTATGGGTTGATGATGTTCGCAAATAAACTATCTTTGGGAGGTCCGGAAGAGGACATCGTGGCTCTAGATCTGAGGATGTAACCTGGCAGAAATAGATCGAAACAGAAACACGAAGAGAAAAAAATATACGGACCGCGGGGGTCCGGGGGGTTAAATATTAGAAAATACATAATGAAAGGAAAGTCCAAGTCGAAAACGAGTCGGAGAGGGGCTCTGGGGCGCCCACACCATAGACAGGCGCGACCAAGGGTGGGCCCGCGCCCAGGCATGGTAAGGTGCCCTCGGGCACCGTCTCCTACTCTTCTTTGGCTCGGTATTTTTCATATTTTCCAAAAATCAATAATTTATAATTTGGAAAGTAATTCGCGAACTTTTTCTTAACAGAACTGTTACCGATTCAAAAACAGACTCTACGGATTCTAGAATCTTCCCTCTAATGAACTTTTGCAGAGTCATTACTTGAATAACATCAACATCTTCATCATAAGAATCCCCGGAAATATAATGTTTGAGTCTTTGCCCATTTACCACTTGTGTAGTTTTATCTTTGAGGGAAGCAATTATAGCACCCGAACGATAAACTTCTTCAATAACATAAGGGCCTTCTCATCTCGAGAGTATTTTTCCTGCAAAAAATCTGAGACGAGACTTATACAATAGAACTTTTTCACCAACATGAAACTCTCTTTTAAGAATTCTCCTATCATGCCATTGTTTAACTTTCTCTTTAAAGAGCCTAACATTTTCATAAGCTTCACATCTCCATTCATCTAAATGATTCAAATCAAGCATTCTTTTCTTACCAGCAAGTTTAAAATCTTTGTTAAGTTCTTTCACTTCCCAATAAGCTTTGTGTTCTAATTCTAAAGGCAAGTGACAAGCTTTTCCATAAACCATTTTATAAGGAGACATACCCATAGAATTTTTATAAGCAGTTCTATAAGCCCATAAAGCATCATTCAACTTATCAGACCAATTCTTCCTAGATTTATTAACAGTCTTTTGCAAGATAGATTTAATTTCTCTATTTGATAATTCTACTTGCCTACTGGTTTGAGGATGATAAGCTGGGGCAATTTTGTGATTAGCATCATATTTAGCAAGGGTTTTTCTAAAACCACCATGAATAAAATGAGAACCTCCATTAGTCATCAGATATTTAGGCACACCAAACCTAGGGAAAATAACATCTTTAAGCATTTTTAAAGAGGTCTCACCATCAACACTTTTTGTAGGTATAGCCTCTACCCACTTAGTAACAAAATCAACAACAACAAGAATATGAGTGTAACCATTCGAAGGAGGAAAAGGAACCATAAAGTAAAATCCCCAACAATCAAAAGGTTCAATAACAAGAGAATAACTCATAGACATTTCATTACGTCTAGAAATATTACCAACTATTTGACATTCATCACAAGATAAAATAAATTTACGTGCATCTTTAAAGAGAGTAGGCCAATAGAAACCTGATTGTAGAACCTTTTGTGAGGTTCTATCTCCAGCGTGATGTGCTCCATAAGCACTACCTGGCACTTTTTCAATATTTCTCGTTGTTCATCATCTGGAACACATCTTCTCATAATACCATCTACTCCTTCTTTATATAAGTGTGCGTCATCCAAAAAATAATGCCTTAGATCATAGAAGAATTTTCTTATTTGTTGAGCTGTAAATGTTGGAGGCAAATACTTGAAAACAATAAAGTTAGCATAATCAGCATACCATGGACTATCTTGAGAATTTACCTTTATTGCATCCAACTGTTCATTTGGAAAACTATCATTAACAGGAATAGGGTCAAAAGCAATGTTTTCCAATCAAGAAAAGTTATCAGCAACAGGATTTTCAGCACCCTTCCTATCCACAATATGTAAATCAAACTCTTGTAAAAGCAACACCCATATAATAAGCCTAGTCTTAGCATCTTTCTTTTCCATAAGGTATCCAATAGCAACATGATCAGTATGAATATTACCCTCTGAGTCAACAATATAAGGTCTAAACTTATTACATGCAAAGACTACATCTAAGAATTCTTTTTCAGTAGTAGCATAATTCTTTTGAGTAGCATCAAGAGTCTTACTAGCATAAGGAATAGCATTCAATTTCTTATCTACTCCCTGTCCAAGAACAACACCTACAACAAAATCACTAGCATCACACATAATTTCAAAAGGTAAATTCCAATCAGGTGGTTGAACAATAGGAGCAGTAGTTAAAGCCTTCTTTACAGTTTCAAAAGCTTCCTTATAATCATCATAAAAAAGGTACATATTTTTGAAGAAGATTAGTAAGAGGCTTTGATATTTTAGAGAAATCTTTAATAAACCTCCTATAGAAACCAACATGACCAAGAACACTACAAATACCTTTAACATCCCTGGAACAAGGCATTTTCTCGATGGCTTCCACTTTAGATTTCTCAACTTTAATACCTCTTTCATAAATTTTATGTCCAAGAACAATTCCTTCATTCACCATAAAGTTGCATTTGTCCCAATTAAGAACAAGATTAGTTTCTGCACATCTCTGCAAAACTTTATCAAGGTTGTGCAAGAAATTATCAAAAGAAGTTCCATAGACGTAGAAATCGTCCATGAATACTTCCACAATCTCTTCACAAAAACCATGAAAAATAGTAGACATGCATCTTTGAAACGTAGCAGGAGCATTACACAAACCAAAAGGCATACTTCTATAATCATAAGTACCATAAGGACAAGTAAAGGTTGTTTTCTCTTGATCTTGCTTCCTAAGAACAATTTGAGAAAACCCAGAATAACCATCAAGAAAGCAAAAAATGAGTTTTCTTGGACAACCTCTCTAGCATTTGATCAATAAAAGACAAAGGATAATGATCCTTCTTAGTAACCTTGTCAACTTTCCTAAAATCAATGCACATTCTATAACCAACTACTACTCTTTGAGGAATAAGCTCATTATTTTCATTAGGCACAACAGTCATTCATCCCTTCTTAGGGACACAATGCACATGGCTCACCCATCTACTATCAGCAATAGGAAAAATAATACCAGCATCAAGGAGTTTTAATACCTCATTTCTTACCACTTCCTTCATCTTAGGAATTAAACGACGTTGATGTTCAACTACTGGCTTTGCATCAGGTTCAATATTAATAACATGCTGACATATATAGGGAGAAATCCCTTTCAAATCATCAAGAGTATATCCAATAGCTCCACGGTGTTTCTTCAATATTCTTAATAATCTTTCCTCTTCTTCACCAGAAAGTTTAGCACTAATAATAACATGATATATTTTCTTGTCATCAATATAAGCATATTTAGGCAAAGGTTTTTAATCAAAAACAGGATCTCCTTTGGTGGTAATATGGTACCCAACTCCTCCACAGGTAAATTATGTTTCAGTATCACCGGGTGACGAAGAAGAATATCGTCAATCTCATTTATCACTTCCATAAAGACCTAACTTTCATGGTCCTCTATATATTGCTGCAAAGCATTGTTAGGAGCAAGAGCAATAGAGGCAAGCTGTTCAACTCTAAAATTCTCAATAGGCAATTCAGATTCATAAGGTGCTCTAGCAAATTTGGAGAAATTAAACTCATAAGATTTTCCATCTAATTTAGTCAATATGTTCTCCCTCTTACAATCTATAATAGCACAACAAGTGTTCAAGAAAGGTCTACCAAAAATAATAGGACGCGTTTTACTAGCAACCTTACCAAGTACTAGAAAATTAGTAGGATATTTATTTTTACCACATAAAACTTCCACATCTCTAACAATACCAATATGAAAGACAATTTCTCTATTTGCAAGCTGAATAACCACATCAATATCCTCAAGCTCACAAGAACCGATTTCATGCATAATTTCTTTATAAAGCTCATAAGGACTAGCACCAATGTCACACAAACCATAATATAAATGATCACCAATCATAAAAGAAAGCACAGGAACACTAGTTTTCTTAGGTCTATTGGGATGTGAGACAATATTAGAAGCATCCTCATAAAAGACAATACGTTCATCCTGTACATTTCCACACAGAAGGTCTTTCACTATTCCTACAACAGGTTCAACAGTTATTTGCTCATCAGGTTCAATAGATTTCTTTATACTCTTATTAACCACACTAGCTACAATAGAGTGTTCTGTCACCTTAGCAGGGAAAGGCATTTTCTCAATATAAGGCTTAGGAACAGCAGGATTAACAGCATGCAGTTCTATATTTCTAGCAGGAACAATATCTTTATAAGGTGCATGGTACTTGTGATACTCCTTTTTAGGAATATCAAGATAGGAGGCAAAAGCTTTAAGACAGTTTGCAAAGATTTGAGAATCAAGACCACAAACAACACTAACATTATAGAAATTATCGGTTCCCATAAAAGCTTTAAAGCATTCATAATCATAATTTAGACCGGACTTTCTACCTTTGTCATTCTCCCATCCTCCAGTGTTTTCTTGAATACGGTCAAGAAGATCCCATTTAGCTTCTTCCTTCATACGTGTGAATGATCCAGAATGAGAAGCATCCAATAAATCCTTATCATGAAGAGAAAGCCTTGCATAAAAATTATTGATAACAATATTACTCGGGAGCTCATGAACAGGACATTTGAGCATTAAGAACTTCATTCTCCCTCACGCTTGGGCAATACTCTCTCCATCATGAGGCCAGAAATTATATATTTGATTCCGTTCTTTATGAATCTCACTGGGAGGATAGAATTTAGAATAAAAGAGAGGAACAATTTCCTCCCATCCAATAGATTCACCATTATTCAACAATTTGAACCATTTAACGGCTCTTCCTTTCAGCGATAAAGAGAATATTTTCCTTTTAACTTGATCCATTGTAATACCTACACACCTAAATAACTCGCATAATTCATGTATAAAGAGCAAATGATCATCGGGATGGACAGTTCCATCTCCATAATAGCAGTTATCCATAACACGTCCAACAATTTTCATAGGTATTTTATAGGGATCTAATTCAATAGATAACGGGTCACCTACTACCCTAGCAGTAATGATAGAAGAACCACTAAACAGAGAACCAAAAATATTATCCTTAATGAAATAAAGCAGCAGAAAAAAAAAACACTCACAGTAAAAGTATCTCTTACCAATAGCACTTCACTCCCCGGCAACGGCGCCAGAAAATAGTCTTGATGACCCACAAGTATAGGGGGTGTATCATAGTACTTCCGATAAATAAGAGTGTCGAACCCAACGAGGAGCAGAAGGTGTTGACAAGAAGGTTGGATAGAGAATTCACTGTAAACAATAGCAAACGGATTTTTGGTGGTTTTTGATATAGCAGGTAAATAAAGTGCGAGTAAATAGAAGACAGTAAATATAATTGCAGCGGGTGGCCCAATCATTTTGAGAGCAAAGGACAAGCCGGTTGTTCTACTTATGATTGCCAAAGGTTCTCGAGGACACATGAGAATTTCGTCAAGTGCTTTTGCTTCATACGGATGATTAATATTTATTGGTTCGTTAAGTGTTGTGTGGGTGAACCTATGCTAATGCACCGCCCAACTAGGATTAATACATACTTGTGATTATACCCCTCGTAATAATCCGCAAATACAAGAAAGTAACTAAGATAAATCTAACCATAACCTTAAAACTCCGGGATCCTACACTCCCTCGTGCATCGGTTTCCTAACGGGGGTTTAGGTTTCTACCCCTCCGGCAATCCCACAATTAGCAGCCAAATAAACAATGCATCCTCCTAGGCCCATAGATTTGAAGTATCATGTAGTCGACGTTCACATGACACCACTAGAAGAATAGCACCACAACTTAAATACCAAACCACTATATATTACTTCAACATAATTCAACTACTAACATCGTGACTTCTCCCATGTCCTGAAGAACTAAACGAACTACTCACAAGACCTCATATGGATCATAATTAGAGGTGATATAATGGATAATAACAATCTGGTCATAAAGTGTAAACACCGATAAATCTCACAAGCATCAACTACTAACAAGTAATCCACACCGGCAGAGAGATCTAGTGGGAAACAACGATAAAGATCCCTAATTGTTACATCGGGATGAAGGTGGATGAAGAGGGTGATGGTGCTGGTGGTGATGATGATGACGATGATGATCTTGATGATGTACGAAGTGATGATGGTGACGATGGCAATGATCCCCCCTCTCCGGGGAGGAATCCCCCGGCAGATTTCTCCCTGCCAGATATATTTTCTCTCTCTGTTGTTTTCCTCGCCCCGAGGCGGTGGCGCAATATTTCTTTGATGATCCTCTGGGGATTAGGGTCCCCTCAGGGTCAAGTACGCGAAAGGGGGTGCCCGGAAGTGGGCCCGTGGGGCCAGACCACCCCAGGCGCGACTAAGGCGGGCGCCGCCTGGTGGTGTGGGCCCCAGGTGGCATCCTCCGGGTGCCCTTCTGGCTAGCTTCCTCCTCGAGACTTCTAAGACTCCTCCGGTATCCCCCTATTCTTCTCATATTCTAAAATAGGGTATCTTGACGGTGCTTTTTCCATCAGATTTCGGGTCCCAGTGTTTCTTCTCCAAAAATCATAAAACATGCAAAATAAGATAAAATAACATAAGTGATGCATCATAACATGAAATGTATCGATGAATAATAGAAAATAACAATATAAAATAGTGATTCAAAATGGACGTATCACCAGGACACCTTCAAAGTTTAAGAGGAAGACTAGAACAAATAATTTGAGAACAAACAAAAACACATCATTAATCAATTAATGATGTTTCTGGGACAAATTCACATTAAAGTCAGAATGGCAACCATGATCTCTCAACTGTGCATAAAGTTAGAAGATGGAGACTCAACATAAAAGTAATAGAAAAGTCCTTCGTAGAGGGAAGCAGGGATCACTCATGTGCTAGAGCTTTTTTATTTTGTTAAACAGAGGTATTGAAAACATTTTTTGGAGAGGTGTATGCTTATGTCAGCGAATAGTAAACAGCAAATACAGTACGTCACAAGCCAACTAGACTTCACAAGAGCCGCTCCCATAGAAGGACGCATCTGGGTAGAAGGTCATCCCTATTTCTCTTTTGTTTACATAATTATACTTTGACTGACAAATCAGGGGTAAAAATAGTGAAGAGAATTTGTTGTATTAATTTGGGGCTGGGCACCCCGCTGCCATCTATTCTATCAATTGGATAAGCAGATGAAGCCACTAGTCCAGGGTATGAAAGTCCAATAAACAAGTGAGATAATAATTCTCTATTTACGTCCTCATGAGCTAAAATAGGAGCACAAAACAGGAGTAATTTTGAAGGTTTTAAAGGTAACACATGAGAAATTTACTTTGGAGTGGCAGTTAAATACCACCTGTAGGTAGGCATGGTGGACACATTTGGAAAAGTTTGGTTTTTTGGAGTTGGATGCTGATGACCCACAATTATGGGGGATCGCAACAATCTCGAGGGAAGTAAAACCCAAATTTATTTATTTGACACAAGGGGAGGCAAAGAATACTTATAAACCTTAACAACCGAGTTGTCAATTCAGCTGCACCTGAAAGTAGAATTGCTCGCAACAATTTATCAGTGGTAATAGTTTTATAGTAGCAATAGCAATAAAATAACAACATGAATAAAATAGTAACAACAGTAGCAATTGTGGGAAACCGCAGGATGAAAATATCATGGGAAAAGGGAATGGATGAACGGGCGTTGCATGGATAAGATAGTTCATGTAATAATCTAAACATGGGCATTGCAGATAATAATAATAAAGCATCCAAATTCTAGGCAAATCATAGGCATGTGTTCCAATATAGTCATACGTGCTCGCAATGAGAAACTTGCACACCATCTTTTGTCCTACCAGCCCATTTTCAAAGGGGCCTCAAGGGTGAAGGGAATATGCCCGAGAGGTAATAATAAAGTGGTTATTATCTTATTCCTTGTTAATGATGAATGTTTATTTCCCATGCTAGAATTATATTAACCGGAAACGTTGATACATGTGTGTTTAATAAACAAACAATGGTTCCTAGTAAAGCCTCTCTTTTAACTAGCTCGTTGATTAACTGATGATCAAGCTAGGTTTCCTGATCATGAACATTGGATGTTATTAATAATGAGGTCATGTCATTAGGAGAATGATGTGATGAACATAAACCCAAACTAAGTATAACAATACGATCAAGTCATTTAGTTTATGTTGTTATGTCTTACATACGAAGTAACCTTATTCCTTAGACCAGGAGATCATGTCAATCACTAATACCGGAAGGGTGCTTTGATGTCATCAAAGGTCACTCCGTAACAAGGTGACTATAAAGTTGCCATTGGGTATTCGGAAAGTGTTAGTTGAGGCTCATGGATCAAGAGTGGGATTTGTCCATCCAAATGACAGAGAGATATACTCTGGGCCCTCTCGGTGATATCACATCGACACCGCTTGCAAGCACGTGACTAGGTCACAAGGATGTCATATCACGGAACGAGTAAAAGAGTACTTATCGGTAAGGAGATCGAAATAGGTATGGTTGATACCAATGATCGGATCTCAGACAAGTAAAATATCGCGAGACAAAGGGAATAGCTACGACGTTGATGGTTCACACGATCACGAGAGTCATCGTTGAATATATAGGATTCATCACGGATGTCCAGATCCCACTGTTGATTATTGATCAGGGAGGTGTCTCGATCATGTCTATGTTATTCGCAAACCACAGGGTGACACACTTAAGGTTCGATGAAGCATTTGAGAGGATACGGAATATCGAAGAATGTTTTGGGCAGCATCGAAATTATTTTGGGGAAAATTGAAATAGTTCAAGGGGTTTCTCATCGAATGGTTGTTAATAGAATTAACAAATGATTCGAGGTTCTATATGCAATTGTTTATTAATAGAATTAACAAATATAAAATAAAGAAATAAAAATGTTTTATTTATTTATTAAAGATAGACCTTTGGATTTTCTAAGTGGGAAATATGGGAGCATGAGTGGGTGCGAGTGGGGCTTCCACTCACATGAAGAGGGAAGAGGTGGGGGCACCACATGGCTGGCCGCACCCCACCATTGGGTTGCCTCCCTCTCCCTATAAAAGGAGGGTGAGGGCTCCTCCTCCTCACACACTTGTCCCACCTCCCTTCCACTCCACCTGCTGCTTCATTCCATGGTATCCGGCTTGGAGAAGCCCTAACCGTGGGATTCTTAACCACCACCACGCCGTCGTGCTGCTGGAGTTCCTGGGGATCCTCTACTTCTGCTACCCCGCTGGATCGAGGGAACGGAGGTCTTCATCGAGCTGAACGTGTGACCGATCACGGAGGCACCGCCGGATTGCGGTGCACATCTTCTTGCTCTCGGGGTCGGTGTGAGTACGACTACGCCAACAACGAGATTCGATCTCCTAACTCTTAGAGTCTTCGAGGGTATGTTTTCTTAAGACTCTCTTTCTCCCCGTTGCACTTCATCTCCGAGATTAGATTTTGGCCCTTCGGGTATCTCTCGCATAGGAATTTGTTTTGTTTTCTATGCAACGTACCCTTTAGTGGTATCAGAGCTGGATCTATGCGTAGATGTTTTGTACGGGTAGAACACATAGGTGTATGTGGGCATTGATGATCATGTTATTGCCTCCTTGAGTATTTTATGATCTTAGAGACATAGTAGAATGAAGCTGCCCTAGACAAACTTTACGTGTACTTTGTACGCGAGACCTGTCTCACTTGTGGCTGAGGGGGTGCCTGTTTCTCCTACTATAGTTAAGATCTAATCTACGAAGGGTTGATAAGAATATGTTTTATCAACGTTGTGTCTCTTGTACGTAGGTATGAATGGTTCTATCCTTGTAAGCCCAAGCCACGTAAAATATGCAAAAAATAAATTAGAGGCGTCTAACTTGTTTTTGCAGGGCATGTGATGTGATATGGTCAATGTTACAAATTTATGTATGAGATGATATATTTTGTAAATTATTGACACACCGGCAAGAGCCATATGGTTGTCTTATTATTTATGGCTAGCGTGTTGTATATCATATCCATGTGATATGTTGTAATATTGATGGACAATCAAGATGGAGGTGCCATGGACCTTGGTGCCACGCCGGTGGAATGATGGAGATCATACCACGATGCACAAGATGGAGATCAAGTGCAAGAACGACCATATCATACCACATTATCCATGCATGTGATGTTAATCCTTTTATGCATCTTATTTTGCTTAGATTGCGACGGTAGCATTATAAGATGATCCCTCTCACTTAATATCAAGATAAAAATGTGTTCTTCCTTAGTATGCACCGTTAAGAAAGTTCGTCGTTTCGAGACACCACGTGATGATCGGGTGTGACAGACTCAACGTTCGCATACAACGGGTGCTGACGATCCTAGCATATACAGACATGGCCTGGGAACACACGCAATACTACGGTTCTACTTGGCGAGCCTAGCATGTACAGACATGGCCTCGGAACACGTAACCGAAAGATAAAGCATGAGTCAAATGGATGATATGATGAACATGTCGATGTTTGCCTTTGCAGCTACATCATCTCACGTGATGATCGGTTTTGGTGTAGTGACTTTGGTTTGTGTAATCACTAAAAATGACTAGAGGGATGTTGTTTTTGAGTGGGAGTTCATGTAGTAATTTTGAATTAACTTGAACTTATTTTATTATGAACAACCAATCAAAGTGAATTTGCACAAATTGTAGTATTCATTGGCATCCACAAACTACGTTACACTTAGACTGTTAATTGGGACATAACTATTATGATCTGGTAAAAACCATTTAAGATTGGTACCGTATTAGTGAAATTTAAAATTGAGTCCTATTGTAGATTTTCGGTATTTCCTACCTAGCTACATATGATTAATGATTGATTGATATAGAGAGCAAATAATTCCTACTTAGAATCCAGAGTCATGGTTTCTTCCATATTACTTTATCTTCAAAAGAATTTTTTGTTGATCAAGGTGATTTAGGAACTGAAAAGAATTGTTTTCAGAAACAATAAAGTGAAAGATATATTGATATCTAGAAACTTATGTGTGGCAACATGACTGAGTATAATTTAGCTTGACAATGTATGCTTATATTATTTGAATATATGCAATGATTGAAGACGCTAGGCGTTTAAATATTCCAAGAAGTTGGGCGCTAAAAATTATCCTCTAAATTCCTTACTTTGAGCTATAGTAGCTTAATCATAAAATTGTTATGATGGGTTGGATTAAAAGTATGGGTAAACATCATTTACCTTGCTTGGAGATTGCTAAGAGTGGAATCTGGAAGAATGCTATTAATATGGCGATATTCGTAGAACAATCAAACTCAAAGTATAACTCAATGGGTGATAGTATGTGACTAACAGCCAAGGAAAATGTGCTAGTACGACTAACATTGTTTTATGTTGAATGATTCTTCTGTAAAGAAAAGGGAATATTGAAAATAGAGTTACAAGATGATATATGGAAGAAAAGAAGATGAGTGGAAAAGTCCAGCTCAGGTGTATATGCTTGATATACAAGTTATAGATGTATTACTAGTTAACAAAGTATTTTTTGGGTATTTTGATACCAGATTGGTTGGTATGAGTTGTCATACAAAGCAACACAATGCAAGAAATACAAGGGCCTAAAAGGAACTAGTAGTAGATGTGGAATCGATCATGACAAGAACAGTAATAGAAGTGTTATTGTGTTCATTGTCGTATCGAACCAAACATTCAAGATTTATTTTAAGAACTTAATAAGTTGTTATTTTGTTCCGGTCTTTTGTGAGAACAAATGAGATTGTTCAAACTATGACCATATTCCATAATTGATGGATGAGTTAATATAAATCGTGTTGGTAAAGTATACATCTATAAGACTAAATGCTAAACGTTACGAGACGTAAAAGATTTTCACTTAAATCGTGACACCAAAATTTTAGTTCATATCGGAAAGGAAAACATGAAGGAACTCTATGTTAATGGACTTCCGGAGTCATTTTATTTTGAATAAATTGACGCTTGTGAGACCTCTTCCAAAAGATGACTAGAATTCCGTTCATAGGCCAAAGTAGAATGGACGACTAATTTAGTGGAGATTATACATATTGATGTATATAGTCCATTATGTGTAGTCATGAGTGGTGGATTAATTTTTCGTTCATAAAATTCCGTCGATGATTTGAGTAGATATATGATTATATCTATTTAAAGAGAACGGAGTTTGACATTTTTGAATTGGTTCAAATTGTTGTTAGTATGAAGTAAAAATCATTGTAACAAGATAATCAAGTATTTATGATTGGATCAGAAAGGATAAAGTTTGAGTTACAAGTTTAGCAAAACATCTGAGGAGTTGCATAATTGTTCTACAACTTATATTTCGCGAATACCCCACATTAGTTTGGAGTATTCAAGAGAAAAAATCAAAACTTGTTGGACATGGTAAGATAAATAAAAATGCCATTATAATTTTGTAGTTTATACATCAGAGACAACCGCTTTTACACTGAAAAGAGCGCCATCATGATCCGTTGAAATTGACACCATGTAAGATATGGTTTGGGTAATGACCCGAATTGTCTTTTTCTTAATTTTTGGTATGAATAGCATGAGTAAAATGTTTACAACCAAAATAGGATAAATATATGTTTATAAGGTTATCCCAAAGAATACATTGGGAATTTATCCTATCACCAAACCAGAGACAAGTGTTGTTTGTCAGAAAGGGTTGATTTCTAGAGAAAGTAGTTCTCGCGAAACAAGTGAGTGGGAGGACATTACAAACTCAACGAGATTAGAGAATCTTTGTTATCATGTCAAGAGTAGCGCGGCACTGGAAGTTGTTCCGTAGTTTCCTATTTTTACAAAGTAGAATACACTACATGTGTTGTAGATACTTCGAATAAGTTTGCAAACTGAACCAAAAAAGTCCTAGAACTTTGTACTTAGAACAACTTGTGGTTTAAGATTAAAGTGTTTTTTTGACAACAAAGGACCTGGAACTTATAAAGGAAGCAAATGATGGGCCATGACTTTGTAAAATTGGCTATGAGTCATTATATCCGTGATAGTATTCCTGTATGAATATCAAGTATGTGACTTGGTAGTATTTTTGAAAGCCATGATGCCTAACAATAACAAACGGGACTATATAGGGACAAAGACATGGATTTTTACATCCTTTGAAAGTTGTTCTTGTCGAAAAGATGCTTTCGACAAAGTTCAAAGAGCTGACTCCTACAAGATTTTGATCTTCCGTAGTGATGCTTTAGTCTTTGCAGATAGTTCTAGCAAAAGTTACATATTATGATATGGCAGTTGAATAACAAAAACCAACTTTCCTCTCAAGGAAGTTTTATCAAGGATGTGTACTTGACACAGTCTGAGAGTTTTGTAAAATTCAAAAGGATGCTGGAAAGGTATGCACACTTCAATGGTTGAAGTGAGCATAACGAAGTTGGAATCTTTACTTTAATGAAGTTATCAAAAAGGTTTGATTCCACCATGAACGGTAAAGATGCTTGTAGAAAAACAAGAAATCACAGTGGGAGCGCTAAGACAATTTCCAATGCTTTATGTAGATGGCATATGGTTGATTGGAAAATATGTATTTTAAATTATCACAGTTAAGATTTTCATATTGATGAAAGGCTTGGAATATATTAGGCATCGATATCTATAATAGATTGATTGAAGCGCCTGATATGGTTGAGCCAAATTACATAGATTAAATATTGAAGTAAGTCAATATCGAAGTGACAAGAATGAGTTCTTGCCACATGGAAGGGAATTGAGCAATATTCAAGTGTTTTGACACATGATGAGCATCATTGAAATTAATCTTTATAAGTCATGTGTTCCATGCTATGTACACAACCAGATGAATCATGTGCTATAAAATGTTATAGCAAGATAATTCATATGATGATTAGACAACAGCGGGAGAGATCCTTATGCCATTTTCTAGAAATGCTAAAGGATATGTTTTCCTATATAGTAATGACAAAATATTCGTTGTAATATGTTACACTAATATTCTTGTCATCTATTCAAATCTCAATTAAAATATGTGATGAAGGGTAGCACAATAGGCTAGAAGGAAGTTCCATGCTAGATTTGAATGAGTTTCAAAATTAAAGAATTGTGACGGATACTACAACAAAGGCTAAGTATATCGTTGTGTTGACAACAAATAATAGGAGTATTTTGTGTCAAGGAATTCTTTATTGAACTTGGTGAATTTCCAAGAATGCTGACACTATGGAGCTACATTTTCACAATGTTAGTGACATTGGTTTAATCTGAGGAATTAAGGTCTCACCGGTTGACCAAATATATACAAATCCATCTCATTAGAGAATGAGTGATGCGTGTAGACGCAAAGATATGCAAATACAATAGGACCTGAACAGTTCAGATCTTTTGATGAAGTTTAGCACATGCTAAGCATGGTAATAACACAGGAACGCCGTTTGTGTTAAGTGCTTACAGACTAGATTATTGACTGTAGTGCAAGTGGGAGACTCGAGGGAATATGCCTGAGAGGCAATAATAAAGTGGTTATAATATTATTCCTTTGTTTATGATGAATGTTTATTTCTCATGCTAGAATTGTATTAACCGGAAACGTTGATACATGTATGTTTAATAAACAAACAATGGTTCCTAGTAAAGCCTCTCTTTTAACTAGCTCGTTGATTAACTGATGATCAATGTTTCCTGATCGTGAACATTGGATGTTGTTAATAACGAGGTCATGTCATTAGGAGAATGATGTGATGAACATAAACCCAAACTAAGTATAACAATACGATCAGGTCATTTAATTTATGTTTTTATGTCTTACATACGAAGTAACCTTATTCCTTAGATCATGAGATCATGTCAATCACTAATATCGGAAGGGTGCTTTGATGTCATCAAACGTCACGCCGTAACAGGGTGAATATAAAGGTGTAGTTGGGTATTTGGAAAGTGTTAGCTTAGGCTCAAGGATCAAGAGTGGGATTTGTCCATCCAAATGACGGAGAGATATACTCTGGGCCCTCTCGGTGATATCACATCGACACCGCTTGCAAGCACGTGACTAGGTCACAAGGATGTCATATCACGGAACAAGTAAAACAGTACTTGTCGGTAACGAGATTGAACTAGGTATGGTTGATACCGATGATCGGATCTCGGACAAGTAAAATATAACGAGACAATGGGAATAGTTACGACGTTGATGGTTCACACGATCACGAGAGTCATCGTTGAATATACAGGAGTCATCACGGATCTCCAGATCCCACTGTTGATTATTGTTCGGAGAGTTGTCTCGATCATTTCTATGTTATTCGCGAACCGAAGGGTGACACACTTAAGGTTCGATGAAGCATTTGAGAGGATACGGAATATCTAAGAATGTTTTGGGAAGCACCGAAATTGTTTCGGGGAAAATTGAAATAGTTCAAGGGGGTTTTCATCGAATGGTTGTTAATAGAATTAACAAATGATTCGAGGTGCTATATGAAAATGTTTGTTAATAGAATTAACAAATATAAAAAGAGAAATAAAAATGGTTTTTTTATTAAAGAAAAAACATTGGATTTTCCAAGTGGGAAATTATGGGAGCATGAGTGGGTGTGAGTGGGGCTTCCACTCACATGAACAGTGAAGAGGTGGGGGAACCACCATGGCTGGCCGCACCCCACACTTGGGCTACGTCCCTCTCCCTATAAAAGGAGGGTGAGGGCTCCTTCTCCTCACACACTTGTCCCACCTCCCTTCCTCTCCACCCGCTGCTCCATTCCATGGTATCCGTCTTGGCGAAGCCTTGACCGTGAGATTCTTCACCACCACCACGATGTCGTGCTGCTAGAGTTATGGGGGATCCTCTACTTCCGCTACCCCGCTGGATCGAGAGAACGGAGGTCTTCATCGCGGCCATGGAGGCACCGCCGGATAGCGGTGCACATCTTCTCGCTCTCGGGATCAGTGTGAGTACGACTACGCCAACAACGAGATTCGATCTCGTAACGCGTAGAGTCTTCGAGGGTATGTTTTCTTAAGACTCTCTTTCTCCCCATTGCACTTCATCTCCTAGATTAAATCTTGGCCCTTCGGGTATCTCTCATGTAGGAAATTTTTTGTTTTCTATGCAACGTACCCTTCAAAGGGAAACTACTGGTAATTAATGTGCTCCTTTTACTAAAGCACCGGAGCAAAGCATTAATAGCGTGAACACACGTGATCCTCAAATCATAACCATCCCCTCCGGTTGTCCCAATTTATGTCACTTTGGGCCCTTGGGTTATGGATAATGACATGTGTAAACAACTTGCAGATGTGATGAAGAAACATAATTATACTCATGAAACAGTAACATGTTCAAATCTGAGATCATGACACTCGGGTCCAAAGTGACAAGCATTAAGCATAACAAGTTGCAACAACGGTAGAAAACACTAACAATGGATACTAGGAACTATGCCCTAATAATCTGGCATTATTACATGATCGATCTCATCCAATCCCTTCCATCCCTCTTAGCCTACAGTGGTTTTTACTCACACATGGACGGGGGAATCATGGATGGTTGATGGAGAAGAGGTGGCGGTGTCGGTGGCGATGATCTCCTCCGAATCCCCGTCCCGGCAGGGCGCCAGAACAGGAACTTCTGATCCCTGAATTGAGTGTCACACCCCACTTTTTGGAAACCAACAAAATTCAGTTGTTGGGGAGCCAAAAATTAGGGCCAACGAAAACTTTTTAAAAATGCTTAACCATTAATCTTGTTTCACCTCTGTTTTCCTTGTTTGATCTTGAGTGTTGGTGTTGGAACCAACCAAAACAAAATGGTTACATAAATAACAAGAATTGAGGTGAACCTCTTTTATAAAAATCCTCCTCAAGTGGTTTGGCTTGACCACTTACTTTCTCTAAAACACTTGAGGGAAAAACTCCAAGAATTTAAATTGCAGAACTCTCATGCTTGAGGGAACTTGTTAAGTCTTGTTATTATATGCTTATGAGGTGACCTTATATTTTTCCTTGCCTCAAAGTATTTATAACTATTGTGGATAGTTGAGAGTTGTTTTATTTGCTTGAGATCTACAAATAACAATCCCTTACATCAGTAGCATGTTATATCCTATTTATATCTCATCTTATGTTCTGTTTTACTTCTCTAGTTTGGCCTCCTGCCATAAAGAGGAATCCTGATCTTTGACCAGTATATCGTCATGGATATAATGGTACCTATCTATGAGCCCTATCCTTATGTTTGTATTTGATTATCAAACCCATTCATTTTCTTCCAAAGCCCTCTTGAGGTCTTCCCAACAAATAGGATCATGTCCCTGTTGTCATGATGCTTTTGTTAAGTCTTCCTAAAAATCACTCCTATCCTTTTTGAGCTAAGTGAACCTTCCCTTGTCATCTTCATGAATTTTACATCATATTCATGTGACCCATTTTTGTTTCCCATGATCATGTGATTTATCCTCTCTCTGGGGTTTTGGCTTATTAAATAAATTCCTGTTATCATCCTTTTTGCACTTGGTATCTCAAATATTTTTCAAAGGAGTTGTTTATTAAAAATCACTTTTGATACCTATATTATGTACCCTTCCACCCCAACTCAAAAATACTTGGTTTATAAACATTTTCCTATTTATTAAATGATATTTTCAAAAAGGCCAGAAATGGACTTTTAATGTTTTTGTTAATAAAAGTATTTCTAAAATTCTTGGGAAAATTCCCCAACATTCCTAGGGTAATATGTGACCTAGTTATCCAAAAACATTTGCTGGTCATTTTCAAATTTTTGAAGAAAACATCCAAAAACAGTTTCAGCACTTTTTGAATTTCAAAAATTTTATGAAACAAATGTTTTCAGAAAATTTGGGGACCACCACCCCTAGACTCAATTTTTGATTATCTATCCATTAACCATGTTTTAAAACATATCTTCTATTCAAAATTTTGGAGAAAACATTTAAAAACAGAAACAGCAGTTTTTGGAAAAGTGAAAGTTTTCGAAGGAAACAATTAAAGAAAACTGAGAGACCACCACTACCCTACCCCATTTTCCATTCCCTACCTCCTAGACATATTTTCATGCATGTGTTCTGTTCAAGTTTTTGAAGGAAACCAGCACAAACACTTTCTGCTCAATTTTTGAAAATGATCATTAGATGATATTTTTCCTCCTTTTTCACTCCCATTGGATTCCCTAGCTTCCTAGTCACCTAGGCCCCACCCCATTGACTTCCTGGACGAAATGGCATGCCCATACCCATCCACCTCATCCCCACATGGCTTAAACCCTAAGCAATGGCATGGGCTAACATGCCACAGCCCTCCCCCATACCTTGCTGCCTCCATGGACCCCACCTTCTAGAAGGATTGACCTCCACGAGCTCGAAGAGCCGTTTCCCCACCCCCTGGACCCTCTCCTTCCCCCTCTCCTTCATATCAAACACCTTCGGGTGCTGTGAGAGCTCACACCTCCCCCCACCTCCCTGGTATTCCTCTGCCCGAGCCCTTGTGGCCTTTGCATCTCCTCTCCACGGCAAGCCTCCCTGGCATGGTCTCCCTCGAGGAGACCCTCTCTGTCCAGCTCGCTCACGCCGCGGTGACCGCCGTGGACGCCATGAGGCCGAGCTCTGCAGCTAGCCCCCTCCGAGCTTCCCTCTTGAGCTCCACCTTTCCAGTACCCCTCCTCTCTACCTTAATCGACGCCCAGCATCAAAATCCTCCTCCGTTTCTTCACCCACTGCCGGAATCGATCGTCGCAGCCCGCCGGCCACCTCGCCGTCGCACGGGAGGTACGGTGGCCCTCCGCCATCGACGGATGTGCCCCTGAATTCCCCTCTCCTATATTGTACCCGTGCCCCCTCGAAAACTCTCTCCCGTCCCTCGCAGGTACGCCGACGACCGCGTCCACGCTCCCCCGCCGCGGGTCCTCGGTGACCTCCCCGTCCCGACCCTCTCCGTCGTGAACCAGTGCGTTCTTGGGGTGCGTCTCGTCCCTCTGGTCCTCCTGGTACTCCTCTCGCTTCCAAGGGACCACGCGAGGCACCGGCGGCGAGTTCTAGCTTCCGCAGCGGCGGCCGGAGAGGACTCCGCCGTCCGCCTCGGTCACCGTCGATCTCCTCCGACGTGGATGCTCCCTGGCCGTCAGATCCTCATCCAGCGGATACGTTTGAACCTCGAACCCATCTAATCTCGACCGCAGATCTCGCATCGGAGGGCAGCATACCTGTTCGGCACGCGTGCTCTTCTAGCGGGCCGGCTTCGCCCCGCCACTACTAGAGAAAAGCCTATAGGAGAAAATGAGGGCTCGAGGCACATATTGGCAAAATGCGCCTCCTATATATTATGCGAGGCGCATTTCCAAGATGTGCCTCCTATAATGCATATATAGGAGGCGCATTCCAAACATATGCGCCTCGAATACTTCATGTAGGGACCACAGCCTCCTGGACCCTGGTTATGCGAGACGCATCTGTCAATATGCGCCTCCAATAATGTAATTATAGGAGGCGCACTTCTATAATATGCGCCTCCTATATTTTGTGTGGGCCCGGGTGGCTTCTGAGTCAGCTAAGTCGAGGCGCATCTCACAGATGCGCCTCCAATAGTTGGAGTATATAGGAGGCGCATTCCACAAATATGCGCCTCGCATAATATATAGGAGGCACATCTTCAAAATGCGCCTCGCATAATGTATAGGAGGCGCATTATGGTAATATGCGCCTCCTATAATATCCAGCACGATTTTTGCTACTTTTTAGCACATGTCACTATTATGTATTGACGAGACACATTCATAATTATCAATTTTATGTGTTGAAGCTATTTGGATATTTAAAATAATTTCACTTTATTTTATAGTTCATATTATGTTTAGGTAATGTTTTTACATTAAAAATAGGCTTAAATAAAAAAGGCAAAAAAATATGGCCACACCAAGATTTGAACCTTGGTGGCCAAAGATGTAGTTGTCAAACCAACTAAGCTAAACAGTCTTTGTGATAGTTAACACACCGGCACGCTTTTCACTAGACGCGTGAGTTATAGGAGGCGCACTACGATATGCGCCTCTCGTAACTTATAGGAGGCGCACTACAATATGCGCCTCGCGTAACTTATAGGAGGCGCAGTTCATGATATGCGTCTCGCGTATTATGAGGCGAAATAGGTACGCGCGCGTCCCTTCCCCTTTCTCCCCAATTCTCTCCCACACCATCCACATACGACGGCGGCGCGATCTCCCACGGCGACATACGACGGTGGAGCTCGATCTCCCACGGCGGGGCCTGCCGCCCCACGCCCCTCCTGCTCCTTCTCTTCCCATCGACCTCGACCCCATTTGCCGCTGCCACCATGGTCGACCGATTCTGGCGGGCACGGGCAAATACTCCCGCTGCTGGCCACCGGCCCAACACCGCCACCTCCTCCTCCACACATTCCACTGCGTGGAGCCGTCGGTTCGCTGTCCCCCGACGAACCCTAGCCACGCTGGATCCCGCCTTCCCGGCGCCGCCCCGATGGTGTTCCTGCGGCGCTCTGCTCCGACCGGCAGCTCGACACGGGAGCTCTGCTCCGACCCCTAATTAAACCGTCGATCTCTGTTCCGGTCTTCGTCCTCTGCAGCTGAGAGTTTCCCCATCTCCTCCATGGCGTCCACGGCTCCGCGAGAGGACATCGTGATGGAGGAGCACGGGGAGAACCGTCCGCCGCTCACGCGGGGTCTCCTCCATCGCAGCGCCACCAACAACATCTCTCAGGTGGCCATGGTCGGCTCCAAGGCATGCCCCATCGAGAGCCTCCACTACGAGTAAGCTTCCGTTCCTCTTCGCAGTACTCAAGAATCAAAAATCCCCACGCGATGTTTCTGTCCTCTGCTTCCTGTTATCTTATCAAGAACTCATGTGTGTTTGTGTTTCTATGCTCGGTCTCCAGTTGGACATTAAAAAAACATGCTATGTTGTCTTTCTTGCCCCAATGATCCATCATACCCACACATTACTGTCATATATGCTTTTGGAATTTAGGATTACTAGTTGCTATGTCTCTCCAGTATAATACAATTATTTTAGTTTTACCTTTTTATAGGAGTTGTATTTTGTTCGCCTCTATCTTATATTTAAGTCAACGTTCTAAATTTAGGCTCCAACTAACTACAAGTAACTTCAGACAAAAAAAAAAAGGAAAGATGTGCTCTTTTACACCAGTATGTATTTTCTCTGCTGCATTATGTATTTCAGCCGTATTACTTGCAATAAATACAACCCCAATGTGTGTGATCTCCGACTAGTGTAGCAACAGATTGCTACATTGTGCCTGTACTTCTTGTTCAGTTCTTGTGTGCCGCTCGCTCTGACTAGTTATACATGTATATAAGGCCAAGAGCAAGTTTTCTGTCCATGCGGCTGCGAAAGAAACCGAGACTATGCGACAAGCGAAGATGGTTTCGGCACCTTCCCATTTACGATCTGGACCCGAAGCTGGCAGAGTTCAAGGACCACCTCGATTACAGGATCAAAAAATACCTTGACCAGAAACAGTTGATTGAAGAACATGAGGGAAGCATTGAAGAATTCTCTAAAGGTTATTTAGCTTCTGTTCATACATTCGCTCGGAATGCTGGTTTTCGTGGCATCTGCAGCAGGAAAAGGACTTGTTCATACAACTACAGTCGTAATCTAACTTCCTGTTTCTGGCCTTCCATGTGGTGTAGGCTATCCGAAGTTTGGGATCAATACCGAAGGTGATGCATCTGTGTACCGTGAATGGGCCCCTGCTGCAATGTAAGTTCTGATGTTGTCACGCAGCTAAATGTTAATGGTCTTGGGGTTAATGTACGAAATACTGAGGAAGCTGTCTGATAACTGTTTACCTTTTTTGCTTCCCATGAGATGGTTTGTGTTGTCTGGTAGTAGGTAGTAATCCCAGTAAATAATAGATAACTGTTTCATGTTTTCACTTACGGCATGTCCTGGGCTGTTAAAGTAAGCATCCCCTGTAGTAGGCCATGATGCACTGAAGAGAGGAAATATGTTCTTTCTTTCCTGACCGTGTTTATAATCGAAATGGTGCTCATTTCAGTTAAGACAATACTTACTTCCCACTATTAGATTCATGTATACGGAAAAGTATGCTGAGAGCCACAATCTGGTATGTTTCCTCCATTGTTTGTTTCTGTGAGTGTATGTTTTATTTCGAGTTGGGGTGTTGTTCTAAGAACATATAGTTCAAAGGTGAGGCACTTTCTTTGGCTGGTCATAGATTTTAGAAATAAACACTTGGCTTGATTTCATGTCAAACTATAGTGTACGAGGAGTGGGAAGACTGCGCGAAGCAAGTCAACACCTTCTCGGGCAACCTCTACCAAGGCTATACGAGTAGAGAGGTGGCGGAAGAGAAGTGGAGGAAGTGGAGAAAAAGTGGAGGAAGTGGCGGAAGAGAGATGGCAGAAGAGAAGTGGAGGCACGGAAGAAAGAAGTGGAGCAACTTCATCGTGATCATCATCGCCTCATTGCTATCCATCGTAGTCTATGTGCTTTACTCTCACCTAAGCTAGCTAGAGCTCGATCCCTCGTCGCAGTTGTAACGTGATTGTGAACTTGTACTCGATCCGAGACGCAAACACTTGTGTTGTGTGATGTACTTCGTATAAATGAACTTGCGTATATGTATGCCGTGATTTGATTCAAGTTGATGGTATTCATGGTGATCCTACTTTCTGGAAATTCTGGACTGTTGTACTGTATTTGTGTATCTATATACCTGTATATGTGTATTCTGGAACGCGCAGTAATTCTGCAAATTTTAAAATTCGAAAATGTTATACAAGGCGCATATTAAATGTGCCTCCTATAAGTTATAGGAGGCGCATTACAGAATGCGCCTCCTATAACTTATAGGAGGCGCATTTAATAGTGAGCCTCCTATAACTTATAGGAGGCGCATTCTGAAATAAGCCTCCTATAACTTATACGAGGCGCATTCTGGAATGCGCCTCCTATAACTTATAGGAGGCTCATTATTAAATGCGCCTTCTATAACTTATAGGAGGCGCATACTGGAATGCGCCTTGTATACTTGAATATATAGGAGGCGCATTTCAAATGCGCCTCCTATATGCAGGTATAGGAGGCGCATTTCAAAATGCGCCTCCAATAAGCCAAAATATGCGAGGCTTGGCGTTCGAGGCTCATTCCATATGCGCCTCGAATAACAAAAAAACGAGCCTCCAATAATCTTTTCTCTAGTAGTGCGCGCGGCCCATCACCCTCCGGATCCAGCCCGTTGACCCCTGTGCAGGTTGATTTTTATTCTTTTTCTGCAGATCTGTTTCAGGCTTGCTACTTTATTTCGAAATGAAAATGCAAACGAGTAAAATTTGCCAAACCAAAAATCACAGAGCTAGATCTACTAATTCTTAACCACACCCAACTTACAGAAATGTATTTTGTGCTATATTTTAAGAGCACTAATAAAAATGGCAGAAGAACTCTGTTTCACCATTTTAATCATAACTTGAGTTTTAAGTGACCAACTCTTGCAAACCAAACTGTTTTGAGTATCCCTTGGATAGATATATCAGTGAGACTTGACCTTGCATCAAGTTGAGCTACCATTTGGATATGCCATCCAATTTGGTGAAAGACCAATAGCCTTTTCTAAGATTTTTAGAGAGAGTTTAAAAATGATTTTTGGTGTGAATCCAATTGGATGAGCTTGTGTGTGATCAGATCTATGTAATCGTAGCTTTGCATAATTTTTAGAGCTCTGTATTATTTTTGGTGTGCATTTCTGAAACAGCAGTTTTCTGTTTATTTTAAATCTTGTGTGTTTGATTTTTAAAATAAATGATTGTTTGTTAGAAACTTGTTTCCAAGCATGAGTAGATGTGTTGGTCACTGTTATTAAGTGTTTTATTTCATTACTAGTATGTTAGGAAGTTTGTGCATGATTGGAAAAACAAATAGAAATAGAATTAGTTCCTTATTGCTTTCTAGTATTTTTATGGACTAGATATTGTGAGCTATTTTTGCTATGATTATATACCTATATTTTTGTGATGGTTATGTGAGTCCAGTACCATTTTGGTACTGATGTGGTGATGGTATCACCTCTGTTATCTTGCACATTATTTCATAGGAGAGCATGTGTAGCATTGATGGTTTTATTTAGCTATATTGTCTTCACTAGTATGAGTAGTTGTTTTCATAGCATTATTTTAAGTATATTTGATTACTAGCATGTGTAAGGTATATGTACTGTTAGTAGGTGTTTTTATTCATGTATTATGGTCTAGGAAAATTTCCTGCTCATAGTATTGATTTCTCCTCTAGTGTTGCATTAGTGTCCCACTAGATGTTGAGTTTGCTCCCTTATTGTTGTCCTTTTATTTTTAGGAGTGTATGATGCTTCCTAGCATGTTTAGAATGTTTTCCCTTCTGTTATTATGGTGTACATATTGTAGTTGTTGTGTGTTGATAGGTTGTGGAATGCAATTTCCTTAGGGTATGCTTGTGTAAATTTTCCCTACTAGTATGCTAATAGTTGACTCCTGTCTTGCTAAGAGTAAGGTACCTTGTTGTTATTCTGTTTTAGAGTGTGTTTTATTGACTTGTTACAATTTATTTATCCACTGGTTTTGTTTGGTTACTTTCATTGTTGAGTGATTCCTTAGCTTTGGTGTAGACTTTAGCTTATTAAATAACTAGATAATTCATATGTGTTCTGTTTGTTTTGCTGTTTGGAAATTGTATGGGTGTTTACCTTAGAATAAGTTTGGTGCTAGTGTTATCATTATATTTAGTAGTACCTTGTTGTATATGCTTAAGGCTAGTGGTAAACTTGTTTGGATTGATTGCTTGTGTTGTTGTTAATACCCACTGCCATGGGTGTTGCTTCATGGTTGATAATACATTGTTTGTTTAGGAGCACCTTAGTAGCCTCACCCTTGTTACCACAAGCTATATTTTTAGCTTCCTTAATATCTTGGTATGATAGTGGTACACCCACTCAACCTATGATATTGGGGTGTGGAATATGTTTCTTTTAAACCATATGTTTCCTGACGATAGTCTTGTACTATGAGAGTTTGTGAGATGGTTCTCTCGATAACTTTTTGAGTGATTGCATTAGTATGAGTTACCTTGCTATAGGTGTTTTTTTTATTACTTTATTTTCCTTCTGGTGCTGAGTGTGTGTCTTTATTTATTTTACAGCGTTAGAAAAACGAGGAAGAAGAAGGTGGAGTCGTAGAGCTGTGTGTCAAATCAAGCTACTTCAAGACTAGGGACACAAAGAGATTTAAGGCAAGCCATCCTGATGCTTGCTGTTATAATACACTTATCATTATCTATCATGCATGTTTTACTTCTGAAAAGTTTTACAAAAACTTTGATTTCCAAAAACTATTTTTGAGTGAATACTACTACTACTATTATATCTATACTATGCCATTAGTTGACACTTGGTGTTACCAAGCCCATAAGCCACCATATGGTATTTTATTACCATCACATTTATTAGTCCCTAAGTGGACACCTTAAAATTGTGTTTTTACAAAACAAAGGCTTTATGGAAAACCCGGAGAAAAGGCGGATCCTTATTCACCGGAGGAATGTGGAAGTGGTCATTTTTGGGAAAATGGTGTTTTCAAAAATGACACATAACCTAGTCTTCGTTGGACAACCAAGATGTACTGCCACTCTACCCCTATATGGGTATGGGGCCTATCTAGATGCTTGAACTTGTTAGTGTATGTTTTATTCCAAAGTGCTATAGAGAAGCTGATTCTCTGAACCGAAGTGTCGCCAGGAGGGAGAAACGGGACATACACAGTGTGGGATTAATTTCCCCTCCGGATGCGACAGCTGGGCCTCCTGACGAGGCAGGGCGGGACCTGATGCCGGGGAGACAACCCACCTGAAGGAATGAGCATATACTAGCTTGTGTCAGAGTGGACAGTTAGGATCAATTCTCTGGTGCTTGCATATCGCTGTGTCGATCCATGGGTGGTCCATGGCAGAGTTTTGGATCTAGTGGAATGTGTACCACCTCTGCAGAGTAAAACTATTCAGAATAGCCGAGCCCTCGGATATGGGCAGTTGAAAGGCCATGTAGCTAGCATTGTGTCAAAGTTTTCAAAAAAATGTTTTCAAAAGGTGTTGAACTCGGGAAGTTCGGAAAGGAAGAAATCTTGTACCATGGAGGTACCGGTGATGAAAAGCCAGAAGTTGTTTTACAAACCAAAAAAAAATTGTAAACAAAATCTTTCTTCTTTAAGCAAACATCTGGAGACCGATTCCAAGATGTTTTGCAAAGAGAAAACTTTCTGTTAACAAGGTTTTACAAAAACCTCTTGTGCACGTGATATCTACAAGAGAAAGAAAAACTATACTATTTTCTTCTGAAGTATCTTCTTCAACGAAGATACAGATTAACCTGACTGCAACTGTGGTGTCATCCTACATGAAAACCATTGATAGTGAACCCTATGTATAGCCTACCTATTACACCATATAAGCATACTTGCATTTGGTAAGTTACATGATGGATGACTTGCTGAGTACATTCAAATGTACTCATTATGGTTTCTCCCCTGGTATTTACTTGCCAGACATCGAGAAGGAATCTCAGGAGGAGATCAACAAGGAGAAGTACTGCGCTGATGGACTTGCGAACTAGGATCGTCTCCCAGTCAGCAGCCTGTAGGTTAAGGCGTGACTTGGGCTCTACCACGTTTTGTGTGTTAGTCTTCCGCTGTGTGTGTTGTGTGTTTGCCCTGCGTGGCAGTTGTGTGTACTTGGTCAGGTGACCATGTCTCTTTTGTAAGTGTTTTGTGTAATCGTGTAATGGATATTGTATCTGTGTACCAACTTGATATGTTGTTCACGACTGAATTTCCTGGGATCGTGAATGTATGCATATCGAAGGTGTCCTTGAAAAGTGGTTCTGGGGCGGACCTTACAGAGTTGGTATCAGAGCTATCCTGACTTTAGGAGACCTTAGTTAGCATGGACGTCAGTTACGAAACAAAAATATTTTGGTAAAAACTATATTACTACCTAAAATGTTTTATCCAAAGAAATCCTAAGCATAGCTCCTACTCTCCCTTACTCCCAAAATTATTGCCAAATTTACAAACCCGGGAGTTGGGAACCAGAGAAAATAGTGCACATGTCCTTTTTCTCCTTTATTTTCTTGGCTCAAAACTTTTTGAAAACAAAATTTATAGCCTCTTGGGCAAACAAACTTTTTCAAACAAATTTTATAACCTCTGTCTCAAACAAAAGTTATGGCTCAAAACTTTTTCAAACAAACTCTTTGAAAACCAATTAGTACACACTTTAGTTTTTATGTAAAGGTTTTCCAAAAGGTTTTTCTTCTGTCAACTTTCAAAAATTAACTACTTGACGATTCCCAAGAAGACCTTAGTAATTAGCAACCTGAAGAGCCAAAGTTTTTCCTTCTAGAGAACCTCATCACCCAGGTGATTTCGATGCAAAGAATGAAGATCTGCCACAACCTCTTACACTGAAGTGATCTTACCAATCAAGTCTCTCTCCAACCTGAACAAAGTGAAGAAAGTCCTCGAGATCAAGAAGAGTGGCAAGAAGCTTTCAAACAACCCTGGTTGACTCAGACCCATAGGATGCATAGGTTTTTGCTCAGTTATTTCACCTGAGCTACCCTTTTTCCTCCGCGTTTCGTTTTAGACATCTGTTGGCTTTTAAAGTACCTGTTTTGCTTGTTTTGGAGTGCTGATTGTTAGGAGTTGTGTGTAATGATTTTTTCTTGCTCTGTTTTGGTGGAGTAGTTCTCCCATTCCCTGCTTATCAGTGTGAAAAACTTTCCTTTTAAAAACTTTTTACACCAGTGTTACATCATCCTAACAAAAACTAGTACAACCACATCGCTTTGTTGACCAAAGCAAACCTAGGATGTTTTGAGCTATCTCTAATTAATCTTCCCTTAAAAAAATCCTCTAAAAATACTACTGGAAGTAAAAACCCTTCCATGCCTGCCCTGGTGTGATTACACTCTGCACATTGTTTTGCCACAAGACCCCACAAGCAGGAGAATGATCTTGAAGAACTACATATCTCTCAGGAACTTCAAAGGGATACATCGTTCAGGAAATAACATTGCACCTAACAGATGAAAGTTTCAGAAAAATAAGATACAAGCCTGTTTTCCAACACAGACCACTACACCTACTCTGGTGTAGACACTAACATTGCCTAGCTCTCACTAGTGGAGCCTAGTCTGAAGGTGAGCTACCCTCACCTGACGCAGAACCCCGAGTCAGTCGATGACGAAGCCCCTTTAGTCCTCCAGGCCTAGTGCCACCAGCGTGAGTCTCCACTAGCGCGACCACCGGCGCCACAGCTCGTCCTTCTCCCACCACGGTCTTGTCCCTGGTACCATACCACCAGTCATGGATGTCCCAGAATGCGAAGGCCATGGCTTCCAGGATCACGGTGACCGATCCCACCAAGCAACAGCTGAAGAGTAGCACGATGAGGAAGTGCTCCAAGGGATTTGCTCGCTCCAGCAGGTGGACATACTCCTTGAAGAAGTCATCGATCGACTGGGAAATGAAGCCCATCGTGTGGTGCGATTTAGATAACCTCGGCTACCCTTCTTATAGCAGCAAGAGCAGAGCCCTCTCCTTCATCAAGCACGACGCGGGAAGGGCCGAAGAATCCAGCGGCAGTGTTTGCAAATGGCGCGAAACCACCGACACCTCCCTCCTCAAGTGGCCGAAGCATCAACATGTCACACTCATAGCAGACCCAGAGCAAGGTGTCAGCCCACCATGGACTCACTATGGGCGGGACACCCTGATGCCGATGGTGTACGCACCAGATGAGAAGGAAAGGCAAGAAGGAGAAAAGAGATGAGAGAAGGGCACCAACTACCAAGTGGGCCCAGTCCCACACGTCAGCTGAACACTCAAGAAAAATCTGGGTGAACCTAGCTCCTGGTTTTTCTTTCAAATCATGTAAAAGATCACTAGCTGTTGATAGCCTCTACCCCTGCAAAACTAGGCCTCTGTGACCACTTATGGGTGGCCAGAATTTTTCTATAAACATTAAAGTGGAATTTTATTTTGAGTACCAGAGAAAAACAACTTTTATGGATCAAGTTGGCCTGCTGACCATTTCTATAAAAAAATTGTTTTGTTTTGGGTAAAGAAAATTTTAGCTCCTGACTGTTTTGTGTGGCTGTGTGTTGAGAAAACCCACTCCCTTGCTTCCCTTACGAATCTCGGGGACGAGATTCATTTTAAGGGGTGGAGATCTGTCACACCCCACTTTTTGGAAACCAACAAAATGCAGTTGTTGGGGAGCCAAAAATTAGGGCCAACGAAAACTTTTTAAAAATGCTTAACCATTAATCTTGTTTCACCTCTGTCTGCCTTGTTTGATCTTGAGTGTTGGTGTTGGAACCAACCAAAACAAAATGGTTACATAAATAACAAGAATTGAGGTGAACCTCTTTTATAAAAATCCTCCTCAAGTGGTTTGGCTTGACCACTAACTTTCTCTAAAACACTTGAGGGAAAAACTCCAAGAACTTAAATTGCAGAACTCTCATGCTTGAGGGAACTTGTTAAGTCTTGTTATTATATGCTTATGAGGTGACCTTATCTTTTTCCTTGCCTCAAAGTATTTATAACTATTGTGGATAGTTGTGAGTTGTTTTATTTGCTTGAGATCTACAAATAACAATCCCTTACATTAGTAGCATGTTATATCCTATTTATATCTCATCTTATGTTCTGTTTTACTTCTCTAGTTTGGCCTCCTGCCATAAAGAGGAATCCTGATCTTTGACCAGTATATCGTCATGGATATAATGGTACCTATCTATGAGCCCTATCCTTATGTTTGTATTTGATTATCAAACCCATTCATTTTCTTCCAAAGCCCTCTTGAGGTCTTCCCAACAAATAGGATCATGTCCCTGTTATCATGATGCTTTTGTTAAGTCTTCCTAAAAATCACTCCTATCCTTTTTTAGCTAAGTGAACCTTCCCTTGTCATCTTCATGACTTTTACATCATATTCATGTGACCCATTTTTGTTTCCCATGATCATGTGATTTATCCTCTCTCTGGGGTTTTGGCTTATTAAATAAATTCCTGTTATCATCCTTTTGCACTTGGTATCTCAAATATTTTTCAAAGGAGTTGTTTATTAAAAATCACTTTTGATACCTATATTATGTACCCTTCCACCCCAACTCAAAAATACTTGGTTTATAAACATTATCCTATTTATTAAATGCTATTTTCAAAAAGGCCAGAAATGGACTTTTAATGTTTTTGTTAATAAAAGTATTTCTAAAATTCTTGGGAAAATTCCCCAACATTCCTAGGGTCATATGTGACCTAGTTATCCAAAAACATTTGCTGGTCATTTTCAAATTTTTGAAGAAAACATCCAAAAACAGTTTCAGCACTTTTAAAATTTCCAAAATTTTGTGAAACAAATGTTTTCAGAAAATTTGGGGACCACCACCCCTAGACTCAATTTTTGATTCTCTATCCATTAACCATGTTTTAAAACATATCTTCTATTCAAAATTTTGGAGAAAAAATTTAAAAACAGAAAAAGCAGTTTTTGGAAAAGTGAAAGTTTTCGAAGAAAACAATTAAAGACAAGTGAGAGACCACCACTACCCTACCCCATTTTCCATTCCCTACCTCCTAGACATATTTTCATGCATGTGTTCTGTTCAAGTTTTTGAAGGAAACCAGCACAAACACTTTCAGCTCAATTTTTGAAAATGATCATTAGATGATATTTTTCCTCCTTTTTCACTCCCATTTGATTCCCTAGCTGCCTAGTCACCTAGGCCCCACCCCATTGACTTCCTGGACGAAAAGGCATGCCCATACCCATCCACCTCATCCCCACATGGCTTAAACCCTAAGCAATGGCATGGGTTGACATGCCACAGCCCTCCCCCATACCTTGCTGGCTCCATGGACCCCACCTTCTAGAAGGATTGACCTCCACGAGATCGAAGAGCCGTTTCCCCACCCCCTGGACCCTCTCCTTCCCCCTCTCCTTCATATCAAACACCTTCGGGTGCTGTGAGAGCTCACACCTCCCCCCACCTCCCTGGTATTCCTCTGCCCGAGCCCTTGTGGCCTTTGCATCTCCTCTCCACGGCAAGCCTCCCTGACATGGTCTCCCTCGAGGAGACCCTCTCTGTCCAGCTCGCCCACGCCGCGGTGACCGCCGTGGACGCCGTGAAGCCGAGCTCTGCGGGTAGCCCCCTCCGAGCTTCCCTCTTGAGCTCCACCTTTCCAGTACCCCTCCTCTCTACCTTAATCGACGCCCAGCATCGAAATCCTCCTCCGTTTCTTCACCCACTGCCGGAATCGATCGTCGCAGCCCGCCGGCCACCTCGCCGTCGCACGGGAGGTACGGTGGCCCTCCGCCCTCGACGGCTGCGCCCCTGACTTCCCCTATCCTCTATTGTACCCGTGCCCCCTCTAAAACTCTCTCCCGTCCCTCGCAGGTACGCCGACGACCGCGTCCACGCTCCCCCGCCGCGGGTCCTCGGTGACCTCCCCGTCCCGACCCTCTCCGTCGTGAACCAGTGCGTTCTTGGGGTGCGTCTCATCCCTCTGGTCCTCCTGGTGCTCCTCTCGCTTCCAGGGGACCACGCGAGGCACCGGCGGCGAGTTCTAGCCTCCGCAGCGGCGGCCGGAGAGGACTCCGCCGTCCGCCTCGGTCACCGTCGATCTCCTCCGACGTGGATGCTCCCTGGCCGTCGGATCCTCATCCAGCGGATACGTTTGAACCTCGAACCCATCTAATCTCGACCGCAGATCTCGCATCGGAGGTCATCATACCTTTTCGGCGCGCACGCTCTTCTAGCGGGCCGGCTTTGCCCCGCGCGGCCCATCACCCTCCGGATCCAGCCCGTTGACCCCTGTGCAGGTTGATTTTTATTCTTTTTCTGCAGATCTGTTTCAGTCTTGCTACTTTATTTCGAAATGAAAATGCAAATGAGTAAAATTTGCCAAACCAAAAATCACAGAGCTATATCTACTAATTATTAACCACACCCAACTTACAGAAATGCATTTTGTGCTATATTTTAAGAGGACTAATAAAAATGGCAGAAGAACTCTGTTTCACCATTTTAATCATAACTTGAGTTTTAAGTGACCAACTCTTGCAAACCAAAATGTTCTGAGTATCCCTTGGATAGATATATCAGTGAGACTTGACCTTGCATCAAGTTGAGCTACCATTTGGAAATGCCATCCAATTTGGTGAAAGACCAATAGCCTTTTCTAAGATTTTTAGAGAGAGTTTAAAAATGATTTTTGGTGTGAATCCAATTGGATGAGCTTGTGTGTGATCAGATCTATGTAATCCTAGCTTTGCATAATTTTTAGAGCTCTGTATTATTTTTGGTGTGCATTTCTAGAAACAGCAGTTTTCTGTTTATTTTAAATCTTGTGTGTTTGATTTTTAAAATAAATGATTGTTTGTTAGAAACTTGTTTCCAAGCATGAGTAGATGTGTTGGTCACTCTTATTAAGTGTTTTATTTCATTACTAGTATGTTAGGAAGTTTGTGCATGATTGGAAAAACAAATAGAAATAGAATTAGTTCCTTATTGCTTTCTAGTATTTTTATGGACTAGATATTGTGAGCTATTTTTGCTATGATTATATACCTATATTTTTGTGATGGTTATGTGAGTCCAGTACCATTTTGGTACTGATGTGGTGATGGTATCACCTCTGTTATCTTGAACATTATTTCATAGGAGAGCATGTGTAGCATTGATGGTTTTATTTAGCTATATTGTCTTCACTAGTATGAGTAGTTGTTTTCATAGCATTATTTTAAGTATATTTGATTACTAGCATGTGTAAGGTATATGTACTGTTAGTAGGTGTTTTTATTCATGTATTATGGTCTAGGAAAAGTTCCAGCTCATAGTATTGATTTCTCCTCTAGTGTTGCATTAGTGTCCCACTAGATGTTGAGTTTGCTCCCTTATTGTTGTCCTTTTATTTTTAGGAGCGTATGATGCTTCCTAGCATGTTTAGAATGTTTTCCCTTCTGTTATTATGGTGTACATATTGTAGTTGCTGTGTGTTGATAGGTTGTGGAATGCAATTTCCTTAGGGCATGCTTGTGTAAATTTTCCCTACTAGTATGCTAATAGTTGACTCCTGTCTTGCTAAGAGTAAGGTACCTTGTTGTTATTCTGTTTTAGAGTGTGTTTTATTGACTTGTTACAATTTATTTATCCACTGGTTTTGTTTGGTTACTTTCATTGTTGAGTGATTCCTTAGCTTTGGTGTAGACTTTAGCTTATTAAATAACTAGATAATTCATATGTGTTATGTTTGTTTTGCTGTTTCGAAATTGTATGGGTGTCTACCTTAGAATAAGTTTGGTGCTAGTGTTATCATTATATTTAGTAGTACCTTGTTGTATATGCTTAAGGCTAGTGGTAAACTTGTTTGGATTGATTGCTTGTGTTGTTGTTAATACCCACTGCCATGGGTGTTGCTTCATGGTTGATAATACATTGTTTGTTTAGGAGCACCTTAGTAGCCTCACCCTTGTTACCACAAGCTATATTTTTAGCTTCCTTAATATCTTGGTATGATAGTGGTACACCCACTCAACCTATGATATTGGGGTGTGGAATATGTTTCTTTTAAACCATATGTTTCCTGACGATAGTCTTGTACTCTGAGAGTTTGTGAGATGGTTCTCTCGATAACTTTTTGAGTGATTGCATTAGTATGAGTTACCTTGCTGTAGGTGTTTTTTTATTAATTTATTGTCCTTCTCGTGCTGAGTGTGTGTCTTTATTTATTTTACGGCGTTAGAAAAACGAGGAAGAAGAAGGTGGAGTCGTAGAGCTGTGTGTCAAATCAAGCTACTTGAAGACCACGGACACAAAGAGATTTAAGGCAAGCCATCCTGATGCTTGCTGTTATAATACACTTATCATTATCTATCATGCATGTTTTACTTCTGAAAAGTTTTACAAAAACTTTGATTTCCAAAAACTATTTTTGAGTGAATACTACTACTACTATTATATCTATACTATGCCATTAGTTGACACTTGGTGTTACCAAGCCCATAAGCCACCATATGGTATTTTATTACCATCACATTTATTAGTCCCTAAGTGGACACCTTAAAATTGTGTTTTTACAAAACAAAGGCTTTATGGAAAACCCGGAGAAAAGGCGGATCCTTATTCACCGGAGGAATGTGGAAGTGGTCATTTTTGGGAAAATGGTGTTTTCAAAAATGACACATAACCTAGTCTTCGCTGGACAACCAAGATGTACTGCCACTCTACCCCTATATGGGTATGGGGCATATCTAGATGCTTGAACTTGTTAGTGTATGTTTTATTCCAAAGTGCTATAGAGAAGCTGATTCTCTGAACCGAAGTGTCGCCAGGAGGGAGAAACGGGACATACACGGTGTGAGATTAATTTCCCCTCCGGATGCGACATCTGGGCCTCCTGACAAGGCAGGGCGGGACCTGATGCCGGGGAGACAACCCACCTGAAGGAATGAGCATATACTAGCTTGTGTCAGAGTGGACAGTTAGGATCAATTCTCTGGTGCTTGCATATCGCTGTGTCGATCCATGGGTGGTCCATGGCAGAGTTTTGGATCTAGTGGAATGTGTACCACCTCTGCAGAGTAAAACTATTCAGAATAGCCGAGCCCTCGGATATGGGCAGTTGAAAGGCCATGTAGCTAGCATTGTTTCAAAGTTTTCAAAAAGATGTTTTCAAAAGGTGTTGAACTCGGGAAGTTCGGAAAGGAAGAAATCTTGTACCGTGGAGGTACCGGTGATGAAAAGCCAGAAGTTGTTTTACAAACCAAAAATGTTTTGTAAACAAATTTTTTCTTCTTTAAGCAAACATCTGGAGACTGATTCCAAGAAGTTTTACAAAGAGAAAACTTTCTGTTAACAAGGTTTTACAAAAACCTCTTGTACATGTGATATCTACAAGAGAAAGAAAAACTATACTATTTTCTTCTGAAGTATCTTCTTCAACGAAGATACAGATTAACCTGACTGCAACTGTGGTGTCATCCTACATGAACACCATTGATAGCGAACCCTATGTATAGACTACCTATTACACCATATAAGCATACTTGCATTTGGTAAGTTACATGATGGATGACTTGCTGAGTACATTCAAATGTACTCATTATGGTTTACCCCTGGTATTTACTTGCCAGACATCGAGAAGGAATCTCAGGAGGAGATCAACAAGGAGAAGTACTGCGCTGATGGACTTGCGAACTAGGATCGTCTCCCAGTCAGCAGCCTGTAGGTTAAGGCGTGACTTGGGCTCTACCACGTTTTGTGTGTTAGTCTTCCGCTGTGTGTGTTGTGTGTTTGCCCTGCGTGGCAGTTCTGTGGACTTGGTCAGGTGACCATGTCTCTTTTGTAAGTGTTTTGTGTAATCGTGTAATGGATATTGTATCTGTGTACCAACTTGATATGTTGTTCACGACTGAATTTCCTGGGATCGTGAATGTATGCATATCGAAGGTGTCCTTGAACAGTGGTTCTGGGGCGGACCTTACATTGAGTTTCGAGGTGGTGGCGGCGCTCTGTTGTGTTTCTGTGGAATATGACGAAACCCCTGTTGTTTTAGGGTTAAGGGCGGTAAATAGTCGAAAGGGGAGCACGAGGGGGTGCCTAGGGGCCCCACACCACCAGGCGGCGTAGCCAAGGCGGGACTCCCAGGGGTGGTCTGGGCCACTCCTTCCCCCCCTTGAGGTGTCCTTCTGGCTCCCGGGGTCTTCTGGTGATATAAGCTCAATGGGATCTTTTTCGGGCAATTTCCCGAAAGTCGATTTTTCTGCACAAAACCAAGACACCAAGGTAATTCTACTGAAAACATCGTTAGTCCCTATTGTTTATATCCAAAACTCACAACTTTAGAGGCAAACAATAGCAAAAGTGTTCGGAAAAGGAGATACGTTTTGGACGTATAAACTCCCCCAAGCTTAGCTTATTGATTGTCCTCAAGCAATTCAATGACAACTGAGTGCGATAAAAGAAATTTTACAAACACATTTGTTTCATATGATATAAATATACTCACTATATGATCAAGTGCTAAGGAAATTCATAATAAGATGTATGCAAGATAAAAGCCACCTAGCAGCTATGCAAACCATGAAGAGATGCCAACAAACTAATAATAAACAACATGAAGTATATCAATTTGCAGGATTGCAATGCTCATAATAGGGTATGATAAAGTGTAATCGCTTTCCCTTAATAAGGGAGCAAAACATAAATGCTAGGGCACCTCTGAAGTGTAAATGAATACTAGAATTAAAGATATGAAAGATACAAGCATCAAAGTTATTCCACAATCAACCGTGTTCTGGGACAAGCACATTACACTAAGAATGACAACCCTTCTCTCAAGAAGGTGCATAAAGTGAGAAGGTGAAGACTCAACATAAAAATAAAAGAAAGGCCCTTCGCAGAGGGAAGCAGGGATTAACTCATGTGCTAGAGCTTTTTATTTTATTAAACAGAGGTATTGAAAACATTTTTTAGGTTGGTGTATTCTTATGTCAACGAATGGAAAACAGACAATACAGTATGTCAAAAGCCAACTAGACTTCACAAGAGCGGCTCCCATAGAAGGACACATTTGGGTAGAAGGTCATCCATCTTTCTCTTTTGTTTACACAATTATGCTTTAACTGATAAATCAGGGGCAAAAGTAGTAAAGAGAATTTGTTGTATTAATTTAGGTCTGGGCACCCCGCTGCCGGCTCTTTTATCATTTGGATAAGCGGATGAATCTACTAGTACAGGGTGTGAAATGCAATCAACAAGTGAGATAAAGATTCTCTATTTACGTCCTCATGAGCTAAAACAGGGGCACAAAACAGGAATAATTTTTCTAAGGTTTTAAAGGTAGCAAATGACAAAATTTACTTGGAGTGGCGGTTAAATACCACATATAGGTAGGCATGGTTTACACATTTGGAAAACTTTGTTTTTTTGGGAGTTGGATGCACGAGTAGAGCTCATACTCAGTACAGGTGAAGGCTAGCAATAGACGTGGAGCGACAATCAATAGAGCAACAACTGTCATAATCATGCTTGCGACAAAACAAAATTAACAGGGGCATAAAAGTGATACAAATACTCTGAGGCAAAATAAATCATCGAGGCTGAATTGACTTTTTGTTGTCAGTCATAGCATGCATGAGCATGTGCCAAGTTGATTCAAGTGAAACAATCAGAGGGAGATACCACAGTGACATACCCTTCTATGAATAAAACAATGCAAGCAAACATTCATATGCCACACTATCTAATATTAATAAGTTGGAACTAAGCATCTGAGAGCACGAACTACTAAGCATAAATTAAATAACATACACCTTACACGAACAAACTAAGCATGTCCACATGGATGAGTATATGTACAAAAATAAGACAAATAGAGTTCATATCAGCCTCTCACCACAACTTAAATTGTCGTAAATCGTCATTATTGCTCTTCACTCATGTGGATTGAATAATATAGAATGATAACCAAGATCCAACGGAGACACGGAAGACCGATGAAATCTGCAAAAAACTTTACAAAACCAAAGAAGAACAACAAATATTTTTGGGTTTTCGAATTAAAAACAAGAATAGAAGAAAACAAGCAAACAAAGCAAAATATTTTTGGATTTTTGAATATTAAACCGAAACGAGAAATTAAAGCAAACCAACAAAAGAAACTAAAGAAGAAAATAAATAGAATCAACATAAATATTTTTGGTCTTTTTGTGTTTTGGAAAGAAAGAACGAAGCAATAAAAACAAAAAGAAGCAAGAGAAGTGAAAACAAACGAAAGAAACGAAAACATGGATATACAAAGAACCGACAGAAACATGATATATAGATGAGTGTGATGTCAGTATACCTCCCCCCAAAGCTTAGGCTTTTGGCCTAAGTGGAGATCAATCCCAAGGGGACCATGAGGTGGCGCCCCCGTAGTGTGCTGAGGATGAGCCCTCCTCCTGATATGTGCTCGAGGACGCCCCGGTGTACTACATGGTTTAGTCCTCAGAAGGCGCGTCTCACCTCATCTGCTGCCTATGGAACTCCATCAAGCGAAGCTGATCATCTATCTCAACCTTTGGGCGCGACCATGGCATCCTGTCTACTTTGAACAAAACAGGCTGCGGCAAATTAACTTCCCTCTCATCTCCGTCAACAAATAAAACTCTATATACTAAATGTTCAGCAGTAGAGTTAGCAGTAATAAAATGATGAGCCTTCATGGCAGCAAGATCAAGTCTATAAGGAGCTACCAATTCATCATAAGAAGCAATAGGAAGGCCTAGAGCACTTATTATACATGTAGCAATAATGCCCCCATAAATGGCTTCCTTAGTAGCTAGGCGGCAAGCAATCAGAGAACCAAGGTTATACTTGTTGCTACGGTTAAGTGCAGCATCAAGAAAAGCAATATGATAGTTTGAAATGTTGCTAGTGTTCTCCCTACCCAGGATACCAGTAGCAAGATAGTAAGTTGAATATCTCATAGTAGCAAGTTGCATGTTTCTTATCTTCCTGCGCTGAGCTGAGCGGCCACCATCCTTGGTAACTCCTCGATAGAGGTTCATAAGATCAGCAGGTCTCTCCTGAATCTTGCAAGCTGCCCCAGAGGCGTTTATACCTATAATGTTGCAAAAACTCTCCAAGGGCAATCAAAAAGTACTACCATATATCTTAAAAGCAACAGTTGGGTTATATGGTGAGTTATGAAATCTAGAACTCCCAACAAAAGTTTTTGTGAGAATAGCATATTGGGGAACTTCATCCTGCATGTAGTTAGTTAAACCAACCCTTTCAATCAGCATCAAGAAGTCATAAAGTATACCTGCACCTCTAAAAAATGTATAGCAAGGGAAGCTTGATGGATTGGCAATTCCATCACCTCCCACATCATCGATGTTTGGTGCAATAAGGTCTTCATTATAGGATGGCCTCAATAGAGTAGATGAACGTGAGGGCCTTGTTCTTCTAGGAGCATCACTCCTAAATATTTCTCCAAAGTTGTGGCTGTCCATTTCTGAAATTTTTCAACAATGATCACAAAAATTGATATCAATCAACTATAAGGTGGAAACTACTATAGAGACTTATAGGAGAGCTAAACATGCATCAAAACTAAATTATTTCCACTTAAATCAAGCATGCAAACTCACATAACCTTTCACCTACAGTACCAAAATACTCAAGAAATACTCCACCAATTAAAATTCTACTTGGATAATCGGGGGAGTCACATATCGGAGAGGAAATGTACCAAATTTCAGCAACAAAGGTGGGATGAGTAAAGAGATCGAAAAATCTTGAGAAAGAACATCAATAACTCGGGTTCTACGAAATGTTTTGAGTTTGGGGTGAGATAAGGGAATCTTTGGTAGGGGAGAGAGTTAGTGGAGGGCCAGGGGCCACACCATGCCCATGCACCGCCAGGGGGCTGGCCGCGCCACCCTATGGTGTGCCTGACTGGTGGGCCCCCCTGGGGTGCCCTAGGTGGCTCTATACCTAATTTTTTGCGAAAAAAATTATTATAATTTTTCTGGAAATTTTGAAGAAACTTTATTTTCGAGGTATTTTCAGAATTTAATAATTAATTAAAACCGAGAAAAACAAATATGGCAAGGTGGAAAACAAAACCAAAATCAGAACTACAGAGGTTCTATGACACTCCAAAAGGCAAATAACCAAACAAAACAAAGGTGGAAGTGGTGAAAACAAAAATATGGATGGTGAAAACATGCATAACCACAGTAATCAAGGTGAAACCTGAGGAAAACATGACTATGGATGATGGAAAACATAACTACTCCAAGGTAGCAAGGTGATAACATGGTGAAAACATAATGGGGAAGGAGAAAACATAGTGAAAACATTGTCCTCTTCATTCAAAATCATTTTGTTAACAAGGTTGATCAAGTCTTGTTACCAGAACAATTATTATATGAAGCAAAAATTTGCATATCACTAAATAATTATGTTACCTCAACCTTGATAGACATAGTCCTAATCATAATAATTTTATATTCTTTTTGTGGAATTGGAATGGGACAATAAAATTCTCCAATCTTGATGGTCTCAATATTTTCAATTGAATTTAGACCATATCTTCTATCAATCTTCTTGGGAAAATAAACAATATGTTCTTTATCATTAACATTAAAAGTTATTTTTCCTTGATTTCAATCAATAATAGCCCCTGCAGTGTTAAGAAAAGGTCTCCCAAGAATAATAGACATATTTATCATCTTCAGGCATTTCCAACACAACAAAGTCAGTTAATATTAAGCAATTGTTAGTCACTTGAACAGAAACATTCTCACACATACCAACAGGGATAGCAGTAGATTTATCAGCCATTTGCAAACATCTATCAGTGTGTATCAATTTTTCAAGAGAGAGCCTCTTATAGAGAGAAAATGGCATAACACTAACCCCAGCTCCCAAGTCACATAAAGTAGTTCTAACATAATTATTTTTAATAGAACAAGGGATAGTAGGAATACCAGGATCTCCAAGATTCTTTGGAACCTTGCCATTGAAATAGTAATTAGCAAGCATAGTGGGAATTTACTCATTAGGAATCTTTCTTTTGTTGGAGACAATATCTTTCATATATTTAGAATAAGGAGGCAGCTTAATAGCATCAGTCAAAGGAATTTGCAAAAACAGAGGTTTCATCCACTCACAAAACTTGTTATAATGTTCTTCTTCCTTTGAATTGTGTTTCTTATTAGGAAAAAGCATTTCTTTTTGTACCCAAGGCTCTCTTTCATTACCATGTTTATTAGCAATGAAATCCTCCTTAGTAAACTTCACATTTTTAGTTTGCTTTTCAGGTTCAGCTACAGTTTCTTATTTATCAGAAGCATCACTTTTACCATTACCACTTTCAGTTTCAGCATCAGAGATAGATATACTATTAGGATCTTTAGAAGGTTCAGGAGATTCTACAACAGTTTTATGTCTCTTCTTCTTTTTCTTAGAAGGAGAACTATTGCTTTTAGGTTGCTGAGAATCTTGTTCAATTCTTTTAGGGTGTCCTTGAGGATACAAGGGGTCATGAGTAGAAACACCACTTCTAGCAATTATTTCACAAACATGTTTTTCTCCAGAAGCATTAGCTAGCATATCTTTTTGCACTTTAGTGAGTTGATCAATTTGAGTTTGAACCATATGAAAATGTTTAACAAGAATTTTAACATCAATAGAGGTTCTCTCAATAATACCATGCAAATTATCAATAGCTCTAGAGTTTTCCATAAGATGATTGTGCACTCTCATATTAAAGTTGTCTTGCTCAACAACATAATTATGAAATTCATCTAAGCATTGTTCAGGTGGTTTAGAGTAGGGAATATCTCTATTATCAAAGTATTGGAGAGAGTGTACCTCAACTTTTGATAGATGAGGAATAGGCTTACATAATTCTTTTATTGGAGGTAAATTCTTCACATCTTCAGATTTAATACCCCTCTCTTTAAGAGATTTCTTGGCTTCCTTCATCACTTCATCATTTAATTCAATCATCCCTCTCTTCTTGGGTGTTGTTATTGGTGTTGGCTTCGGTGTAGGTGTAGACTCAGGTATATTCCAATCATCATTATTTTCGGCTATTTTAGCCATTAATTCCTCAGCTTCTTCTGGAGTTCTTTTCCTAAAAACACAACCAACACAACTATCCATGTATGTCCTAGATTCAGCAGTTAGTCCGTTATAAAATATATCTAGTAGCTCATTTTTAGGTAATGGATTGCCAGGGCTATCTCTTATTAAAGAACAAAACCTTGACCAAGATTCGGGCAATTTCTCTCCTTCAAATTTCTCAAAGTTAAAGATATCCTACACAGTAGCATGTTGAGCACTAGCAGGAAAATATTCTTTGAAAGAAAGCATTAACTAAATCCATAGGAATAGTGATAGATCCAGGTGACATATTGTTAAACCAAGTTTTAGCTTCATCTTTCAATGAGAAAGGGAAGATCTTGGTAACAAAATAAGTACGCAACTTGGTATCGTTAGAAAATAAACTACTCAAAGATGAAAGCTCATTCATGTGTTCCATAGCACTTTTATTTTCAGTTCCACAAAAAGGTTCCTTCTCAACAATAGATATATAGGATAAATCTAGAGAGAAATCATAATCCTTGTCTCTAATGTGTATGGGAGATGTGGCAAACTTAGCATCAAAAGAAGATTTATATTTAACATCATGTCTTGCAAGAAGACTCTTAAGAGAACTTGCACCAGTAGTAGCTTGAGCTTATTTAATAAAGTCATCATTAAGTTCAATATAGGTTTCATCAAGATCATCAATAGACTCGGGTGAATTAACAGGTGTACCAATATTTTCAACAGAAATTTCAGCACTTTCAATTTGTTTGGATTTAGCAATTGTAGCATCTAGGAAAGGACCTAGTGAACCAGTATCATCAAGCAAAGTAGAAGTATCATCAAAAGTATCAGAAGCATTTTCAAACTCAGCAGAAGTAACAGTGTGTGTAGCTGTGGTGGTGTAAGAAGCTTACTCATAACAGATGGTGAATCAAGAGCAACAGAGGTGTTCAAAGTTGTACCTCTCCTTGTAGTGGACGGTAATATAGGAACTTTTCCATCACGAGTTTTATCCATGATGAAAGGCTTGCAGCAAACAATATCATGTTCAAGTGAGAAAATAAATAAAGCTATGCTCCCCGAAAACGACGCCAGAAAATAGTCTTGATGACCCATAAGTATAGGGGATCGCAATAGTCTTCGAGGGAAGTAAAACCCAAAATTATTGATTCGACACAAGGGGAGCCAAAGAATACTTATAAGCCTTAACAACTGAGCTGTCCATTCAGCTGCACCTAAAAGTAGACTTGCTCGCAACAATTTATCAGTGGTAATAGTTTTATAGTAGCAGTAGTAGTAAAATAACAACAGGAATAAAATAGTAACAACGGTAGCAATTGCGGGAAACAGCAGGATGAAAATACCATAGGAAAACGGAATGGATGAAGGTCTATTACATGGATAACATAGTTCATGTAATAATCAAAACATGGGCATTGCAGATAATAATAATAAAGCATCCAAGTTTAATGCAAACCATATGCATGTGTTCCAATATAGTCATACGTGCTCGCAATGAGAAACTTGCACAACATCTTTTGTCCTACCAACCCGTTTTCAGCGGGGCCTCAAGGGAAACTAGTCGTAATTAAGGTGATCCTTTTAATAAAGCACCGGAGCAAAGCATTAACACTCCATGAACACACGTGATCCTCACATCATAACCACCCCCTCCGGTTGTCCCAATTTCTATCACTTTGGGGCCTCGGGTTCCGGACAATGACATGTGTAAACAACTTGCAGATATGATCAAGAAACATAATTATACTCATGAAACAATAACATGTTCAGATCTGAGATCATGGCACTCGGGCCCAAAGTGACAAGCATTAAGCATAACAAGTTGCAACAACAGTAGAAAACACTAACAATGGATAATTGGCACTATTCCCTAACAATGTGGCATTGTTACATGATAGATCTCATCCAATTTCTTCCATCCCTCTCATCCAACAACGGTGTTTACTCACAAATGGATGGGGGAATCATGGATGGTTGATGGAGAAGAGGTGGCGGTGTCGATGGCATGATCTCCTCTGAATCCCCGTCCCGGCAGGGCGCCAGAACATGAATTTCTGATCCCCGAATTGAGTTTCAAGGTGGCGATGGCATTCTATAGTGTTTATGTAGAATATGACGAACCCCCTGTCGTTTTAGGGTTAAGGTCGATAAGTAGTCGAAAGGGGTGCCCGAGGGGGTGCCTGGGAGCCCCACACCACCAGGCGGCGCGGCCAAGGGGGTGCCCAGGGGTGGTCTGGGCCACTCCTTGCCCCCTCCAGGTGTCCTTCTGGCTCCCGTGGTCTTCTGATGATATAAGCTCAATGGTATCTTTTTCGGGCAATTTCCCGAAAGTCGATTTTTCTGCACAAAAACAAGACACCAGGGTAATTCTGGTGAAAACAACGTTAGTCCGTCTTAGTTGTATCCAAAACTCACAAGTTTAGAGGCAAACAATAGCAAAAGTGTTCGGAAAAGGAGATACATTTTGGACGTATCAGATGCACGAGTAGAGCTCATACTCAGTACAGGTGGAGGCTACAAAAAGATTGGGAGCGACAAATCAAGAGAGCAACAATGGCCATAATCATGCATAGGGACAAAACATTATTAATCAAAGCATAAGTGATACTACAAGTTAAAAAACTAAATGATCGTAGAGGCTATAAGTGACTGGCTTGTAGTCATAAATATGGTGTGAGCATGCGCCAACTCAACCAAATAAAATATTCAAAGGAGAACACCACAAATTTATTCTTCAATATGACAAGAATAACTCATGATTCTTTCAAAGGCACATTAAACACTCTCAGATATTTGAGAAAAATCATGCTACAAAATAACTACTAGGCTTTAGAATTAAAATAACATCTAGCATGACATGAAAAATTCTAGACACGGTCTATACAAGCTTCTAATTGCACCGTTATAAGCACGAAAACTGTACTACTGTTTTCGAACAGCAAACATTTCATAATAAACAAAAACTCTACAAGAGATACAATAATGAAACAAGAGAGTAATAACACAACTCTACTAAAACTAACAACTCTGAATAAGAGATGCAAGAAAAACAGGAGCTAAACAGGAATTTTGCAGAAGCTAGAAGAAAAACTAAGAAAACGAGCATAACGAGTATTCAAACAAAAAAGCGGAGAGTGTCTCTCTCCCAGGCAAAGAACTCTAGGTTCCAACTATATTATTGCAGCAAGGAAAACAAAATAAAACAAAGAAAAACAAACAGACGCTCCAAGTAAACTTCATATGATGTGACCGAATAAAAATATAGTTCCACTAGAAGTGACATGATAAATTGTTGATGAAGAAGGGGATGCCTTGGGCATCCCCAAGATTAGATGCTTGAGTCTTTTTAAAATTTTCTGGGATGAACCACGGGGGCATCCCCAAGATTTGAACTTGCACTCTTCTTGATCACATTATATCACCCTCTTCTCTTGACCCTTGAAAACTTCCTTCACACCACACTCAAAGTAATTCACATTAGAGGGTTAGTGCAACAATAAAAAATCCATGGGTTCTGCATGGGAACAAGTGCTATTAATACTTTTGAACATTAGCTACAGCCACTTGATGTTTCGTGAAACAAAGAAATCCACTCGACATCGTAAAAGAGCAAATGCAAGAAAAATGGCAGAATCTGCCAAAACCAAAACAGTCTGTAAAGACGAATTTTTTCAGGGAACTTACATTGCTCAGATTTAAAAACATAAATAATGAAAGAGTTTCTGAATTATCTGAGGAATAATCACAAAAAAATTCAGGTCATTTTGATCTATCTGGAATTTATACGATTTTTTACGGTGGACAGCAGAAATCTGTTTCCTGCGGAGAAATCCAAAACCAACTCCAACTTTCGCTAGAAAATTTACTTGGCACAACTAAAACATGAAAATAAAGATACAAAGGACTTTCTACATAAGTATACAACCCCTTGACTCAAAGAAAACAGAGAAAAACAAAGCAAATATAAAACCATGGGTTATCTCCCAAGAAGTGCTTTTCTTTAACGCCTTTTAGCTAGGCCTAGATAAGTGGAATCAAATGTTTTCAAGTGAAGAAGCATCCAAATTGTAATTTGTTCGAATAATAGAATCAAAAGGCAACTTCATTATGTTTCTAGGAAAATGTTCCATACCTTTCTTGAGTGGAAATTGAAATTTAATATTCCCCTCTTTCATATCAATAAGAGCACCAACAATTCTAAGAAAAGGTATTCCCAAAACAATTGGACAAGAAGCATTGCATTCAATATTCATAACAACAAAATCCATATGGACAAGTTTATTATTAACCATGATAGGAACATCATCAACTCTCCCCAAAGGTTTATTTCTAACATTATCAATAAGACGAATATCCAAATAACAGTGCTCCAAAGGTGGCAAATCAAGAATATCATAAAGTTTCTTAGGAATAACAGAGATACTAGCACCAAGATCACATAGAGCATTAGAATCAAAATCATTCACTTTGAATTTAATGATGGGTTCCCAACCATCATCTAGCTTCCTAGGGATAGCGGCTTCACATCTTAATTCATCCTCTCTAATTTGCATGAGAGCATTTGTAATATGTTTTGTGAAAGCCATATTCATAGTAATAGCATTAGGACAACTAGAAAGCTTTTGTAGAAACTTAATCACTTCAGTTATGTTGCAACCATCAAAGTCAAGATCATTTTTATCAAAGGTGATGGGACCATTGTCTCCCATGTTTCTAAAAATTTCATCACTTTTATCAGGAACGTTTTTAGCAATTTCAGGCAGTTTTGCATTTTTAATAGCAGAAGTAGGAGTATTGCCAACACCAATTACTTTACCATTGATAGTAGAAGGTTTACTAGCATGAGAAGCTTCAGTTTTACTAGTGGTGGTGATGGTGCAAACATTAGCTATATTATTCTTTCTACCTATTTCATCTTGTCTTTCCCATCTAGCATGCAATTCAGCTAGCATCCTAACATTGTCGTCAATTCTAATTTGGATGGCATTCAGAGTTTTTCTTTCTTTAACATCACGAGGCATAACCTTTAGTTTCACAAAAACATTATCAATAGCAAGGATACCAACTTTAGAAGCAAGAACATCAATTTTGCCAAACTTTTCCTCAACGGATTTACTAAAAGCAGTTTGTGTACTAATAAAATTCTTGAGCATGTTTTCAAGATCAGAGGGTACACTTTTATTGTTGTTGTAGGAATTACCATAAGAATTGGCATAACCATTATTATTATTATTAGGAGGATATGGCCTATAATTACTGCTACCAAAATTATTCCTAAAAGCATTATTGTTGAAATTATTATTTTTAATGAAGTTCACATCAACATGATCTTCTTGAGCAACCAAAGAGGCTAAAGGAACATTTTTTTGGATCAATAGTAGCATGGCCATTCACAAGAATAGACATAATAGCATCAAGTGTATCACTCAAAGAGGAGGTTTCTTCAACAGAATTTACCTTCTTACCTGTTGTAGCTCTCTCAGTGTGCCATTCAGAATAATTTACCATCATATCATCAATAACCTTTGTTGTTGAACCCAAAGTAATGGACATAAAGGTTCCTCCAGCATCTGAATACAGAATGTTTCTTGAAGAAAACTTCAGACCTGCATAAAAGGTTTGGATGATCATCCAAGTAGTCAGGTCATGAGTGGGACAATTCCTTACTAAAGATTTCATTCTTTCCCAAGATTTAGCAACATGCTCATTATCAAGTTGCTTAAGATTCATAATGCTACTTCTTAAAGATATAATCAGCAGGACGATAATATTTCCAATGAAAGCATCTTTACACTTACTCCAAGAATCAATACTATTTCTAGGCAAAGATATCAACCATTCTTTAGCTCTTCTTCTCAAAGAGAAAGAAAAAAAATTAAGTTTAATAATATCTCCATCTACATATTTATATTTTGCATCTCACATAGTTCAAAAAAATTATTAAGATGGGAAGGAGCATCATCTGTACTAACACCAGAAAATTGCTCTCTCATAACAAGATTTAACAGGGCAGGCTTTATCTTATTAAAATCAGCAGTAATAGTAGGTGGAGCAATAGGTGTGCTAATGAGAAGCAAACAAGACAAAATAAAATAAACTAAGCAAAAAAAAAACAAAGTAAAGAGATTGGAAGTGAGAGACCCCCCTTGCAGAAATTCTCTTCCTTCCTGGCAACGGCGCCAGAAAAAGTGCTTGATGGTGCAGATCTTGCACTCGTTGGGAGACCCCAAGAGGAAGGTTTGATGAGCACAGCAGCAAGTATCCCTCAGAAAAGAAACCAAGGTTGAATCGACCAGTAGGAGAAAGGAGCAATTTGCGAAGGTTGATGAAGCTGAGGTGGCAGGGCGCACTACCGGTTCAACAGCAACATGGAACCTACACAACACAATCAATTCACTTTGCCCCAACGAAGCAGTGAGGTTGTCAATCTCACCGTTTTTGCTGAACACAAAGAGGTTAAACGTATGGTGTGGAAAATAGTATGAGAACAATATGAAAACATCAGTAGTAGTGTGAAAACAGTGGAAGCAGTGTGTATGTTATCAGTATCAGAAAATGGACCGGGGTCCAGAGTTCACTAGTGGTGTGTGTCCTTAAAAGATAGCTAACATGCGTGGTGAACAAATTACAGCTGGTCAATTGATAGATAATGAAACATGCATGACATAAAAATTACTATGAGATTCATGCGGGCATTACAAAAAAATACATAGATCGTCATCCAACTGCATCTATGACTAATAATCCACCCTCCGAATATCATCCGAACAAATGTTGGGTATTAATTTACAAGCAACAGATTATTGCAGTAAGAAAAGTGTGCAATGTAAACAAAGTAAACATCGTTGTTTTCGCCCTATTGGCAACATCACATCCTCCATCCGTCACGTTTCTGTCACTCGAGCACAGATGCAAAGGAGGCATGAACCCACTATCGAGCATAAATACTCCCTCCTGGAGTCACTAGCATCTACTTGGCCAGAGCATCTACTAACAACGGAGAGCATGCAGGATCATAAATAACATACACATGAAGACAGCATGATAGATTGATAATCAAAATACATAACATTCAATAATCATCGGATCCCAGCAAACAGAACATGTACCATTACAATAAGATGATCTCGATCATGTAGGGAAGCTCACGACGTCCAAACATGAGGCATAAAGAGGAGAGGTCAACCATCTAGCTACTGATATGGACCTGTAGTCAAGGATGAACTACTCACCCATCACTCCGGAGGCGGGCATGGTGGTGTAGACCCCTCCGGTGATGATTTTCCCTCCCGGCAGGGTGCCGGGGACAACTCCAGAACCCTCCCGATCTCGGGTTGACGATGACGACGGCCTCGGGTGTTTTTCGTGGAAAAGTGGTATATCTTTAGGGTTCACGCATCACGGGGATAATATAGGCGAAAGGGCGATGGCGGTGGGCGCCCGAGGGGCCCACACCACCCCCAGGCGCGGCCAGGGGCGCCGCCCTATGGTGTGCCCCCTGTGGTCAGGACTCCGTCGAACCTTCGGGAATTCTAAGACTTCCGGGCTTCGAATTTTCCAATTCCGAGAATATTTCTAGAACAACTTTTCTGAAACTAAAAACAACAGAAAACATGAACTGCCTCTATGGCATCTTGTCAATAGGTTAGTCCCGGGAAATCGATAAAAATGCATAAAGTGTAAGGAAAACATGTAGCATATGGCATGAAAACAACATGGAACATCAGAAATTAAGGATACGTTTATGACGTATCAGGGCGCCGCCATTGTTGCGACATACCGAACTTAGGTAAACTTGTGTCCCCGCCTATGGCAACTTTCCTACGTTTCCACCCACAATCTACTCACAGGCTTATGGCACCCCCTGCCATGAACCATACTACGAACACTCGATAGGGTAGATTTCCCCCTCATGGTTGAACCCTAATTTTTAGGATGGCAGGTGTGCCCTAGTGGCTTCATAAAATGGTACTCATCGTCCCAGTATTTTTCGTGCATTATTTGGAGAGAAAAAGAGAAAAGAAAAAGGAGAAAAAAGAAAAGTGAAGCAATGGGATGTGGAGTTGGACTCCACCTCACCAATACGAGTTGGGCCAGGATGATGGTGCGGCCACCTCCTTGATGCTGCGGCCACTCCCTCCTACCTCAACTAGGACTCTTATCCCTTTTGGCAAGTCGCCCCGCTCCTCCCACTATATAAAGCACCTCAAGGTTCCAAGCAAAACACACAATTGGCTCTCAAGTCTTTCTCTCTTTCTCTAGAAGAATTAGAGGGTATAATTAGAGATTCTAATTAGAGCCCCTCTAATTGAATTAGATCTTCCTCTAATTGAATTATAGCTTCTTCTAACTGGTTTTTTAGGTGTCCTCTCCCGATTAGACCTATCTTCTAATTAATCTATCTCTCATGTGTTGAGAACTCCACCTTCATATACACCTGCAGCGTCTAGTCCTGGATGGTGAAGCCCTGCAGAATTAGGCCCGACATATGTGTGCATACTCTCATAGGGGTAGCACGTGAGACCCTCACTCCGCTGGATCAAGGTGTTGGATATAGGGAGTCGGCAATATCCCCACCCACGGGCTTGTGCGTGAGGATCTTCTATAGGCTTCATCGACATCGTCACCGACACCTCTTCCGCTACTACGGTGTCTAGTACACGATATCGGGAACTAAATATTGGAATGTATATTCACTTGTATCTGCATAACAAGATCTTGGTTGTTACGTAGCATGCATGGAATTTTTTTTTAAAGTTCTCGTTGCGCAACCCAACAGTGGAGCACCGGAGAGTGTGGGCATTTAATAAGTTTGTGAAAGTACGTTTGAAAGTTCTCCAATGTTCAGATTATTTATGATTGCTTCCCAACAAGCTTTGTTGTTTTGTTTCCGACGGCACATCGAGATTTTTACAAACTTTTGGCAATCCTAGGATGCTCGAGTTGCCCCTGGTATATCTCATCTAGTCTGAAGAAGTGCTTTGGTAGCTTTTGGTCTTGGTCTTTCAAACAACATTGTGGAAGGGGCATGTGGATTGTATCGACACGGGGGCCATGGTTATGAATAAGTTTTGATGGAGGTTCTAGACGTTTTCGTAATGATTGTGTTTCAATCATCCCGCAATGTCAATCTAGCAGCATGAATAATCATACCTTATGGAAGCATAGGTTACTTAACGGTTCGTTTCCTAGATCCTACAACCACGCTAAAAGATGCAAAACAAACATTAGGGACGTCTAACTCTATTTTGCAAGAAACATGATGTGGTATAGTCTCAAAGTTTCGAATTTTGAGATGCTTTACCTAACATTGTATTGTAGCTAGCAAACCATCCTAAACCCGATCATGGCGATTATGGGAAAGGAGAAGGATTGCACTTGTCGTGAACCACGACATGGCACCGCCAACGCAGGATTCGTTGGAGATGAAGGAGGACTAAACTACATCACTATTTTTACTCATGCATGTTTTATTTGTTTTCCTTATGTCCCTTGATTGCGCAGTAGATGTGATTATTAGGGTGGTTCCTTATAAAATATCAAGGTAGATCACGCTCTGCCAACTGTAGCACCGTCAAACCAATTGGGGTTCATGTTCTTCACTTGTATCCAAGGTTCAACGTGTTCTTATGATTGGGAGGCGGTATCAAGTTGATCCATGTTGATGACTTGTATCCAAGGGTCAGCATGACATCACTTGATGCAGCAGGATCAGTTGGTTAACTTGACGTTTAGGCATAATAGTCATACACACACTGGAATGTGAAGTGGAAATGACGGTGGCAGTGATTGGAAAGTTGGACTACCCGTTGAGCTTATAATCTTGAGATGTATCCTTCCTTGGTTATAAGTTGAGAGTGGATTCCATAATACATTAAATTCTGATCACGAGGAATATCAGATTTAGTGAGAGCACATAGTTGTTTTAACAAGTGATTGGAAAATAATTATGAACATGTCTAAGTGAATTATTAAATTGTAGATCCATGGCTCGTAACGCACCCTCTATTAACCTTGGTCCACTACTTGAGAAGAAACCACTTGTTGCCGATGGAAGTAACTATTTGGATTAGGTCCGTGCCCCGATAACTGTTCTTAGGGGTATCAAGAAAGAGCATGTCCTCGATGATCCTCTTCTAGAGGATCTCAATGACGATGCTTGTGATGATGGAAAGGAATCACACACCTTGATGAGTGATGATGCAATAGCAGTTTAATGTCTCATGTTGACATGTATGGATCCTGAGTTGCAGAAATGATTTGATTGTACGTCCGCCTATGATATGATCGTTGCGCTCATGGCCATGTACCAGACACAAGCCAAGACTGGACGTTATGAGATAACAAAGGCTTTATGGTCATGTCACATGGCAGAGGGAAGTTCAGTGAGAGAGCATGTAATCAAGATGTTTGGTTACGGAACTTCACCTCAGGCTTTGGGATTTCCAATCCTGGTTGAGCTAAGTACAAATTTGGTGTTGGCTTTACTCCCATTGTCTTACAATGGTTTCACATGAATTACAACATGAATGGTATGGATAAAACACCAAAGGAACTCCTTGATATGCTGAGACTGGTGTGAGGAGATAAAACAATCAAGTATTGATGGTTTCTCAGACTAAACCATTCAAGAAGAAAAATAATAAAAATTGCAAAGGTTCTAAAGCACAAAATAAGCCCAAGTTTTCTACATATAGTAAGCCTGAATGATTTTTCTGTAAAAGGAAGGGCAATGGAAGAGGAACTGTAAAGCTTCCTCAAGCAAATGGAGAAATTCACCAAAGGTGATAAAGGTAGAAGAGTTATACCTGAATGATATTTTTCATTCTTACCAGTATCTCTGGTGTATCCATTGCTATAAGTATTTTATGCATTCGATATAGGAGCTACAAAAAGTAAGGGGATGGAAGAATAAACGGTGTTGGTGAGCATCAAGCTAGGCGCATAAAGAATCATCACATGATGAAGACGTCTCCACTTTTATTTTTATAATTCAAAAGATTTATGAGCTTCGGCTCAAGTTATTGTAATAAGGTCGTATGTTTGGCGATGTACTACTCATGTGGATTAATAGGACGAAGTCCTGGTTATATTATGAGAATATTATGGATCACTCTCTTCGTGGATGATCAAATTACAAATCTTTTGAATTAGTGAAATAACATTTGTTCCGAAATATTTTGTGATTAAGTTGACACCACCTTTGGGTGGCACTATGATTTTAAACACATTATGTACACGATGAAGGTTTAAGATATTGAGTGAAACACTTAATAAATTTCACGCTTCTTTAAAGAGTGAATTTGTGTAAGTTTTCAAAGAACATAAACAAGTCAACAAAGAAAGCTTATTGATGATACTCTCGTAAATAATAAAGGACTTGACAAAAAAATTGAAGTTATGTCTTAGTGACGCATTGAAAATTTTCAAGTCATAATTTGACTAAGTGAGACAAAGTCAAAAACAAAGAAGGATTGTTTTGCAAATAGTTCTTGATATTACCCATGGAATAGTATATTAACTTAAATTTTTATTTTATCATAAAATTATTGTCTTTACTTTGTGTCATAGTTTTGAAAGACAAACTATAAAGATACACATTAATCTTAGAATCTAAAATTTTATGAAATATTGAAACTTGATCCTAAGATTAAAAGAACAAAGTTATACTTTTGGGTTGTTTCAATTTTATATTGAAAATACTTATATAAAACTACCACATAAGTAACAAAGGTTTGTTACTAGGTATATGTTATTCTTAAGGAATTTTCCTTGTTGAATTCAGTGGGAGGATGGTATTTCTTGATGGGATTAATGAATCTCCTGAAATAGTTATCAGAGTTGAGCAAACAGAATCAATTCCAGTTGACAATTCTTTTAAACTAGTACCGAGAGCCATTGTAGTTTAAGGCATGGCTTCTTATCAAGAAAATACATAAATAAGAAACACATAAAAGTTTCAAGGCAACTTGAATAAGAGATATGCATGTAATTAGTAAAGATAATAGAAAGGCTAAAAATATCCAAATGACTTGGAGTCAAAAAGTATTTTATATTGATAAGTTCGAGTGGATTTTTTTTGAAGGAATTCCTCTTGGAATAAAGAGATCATAAATCTTGTTTTGTCTTAAATAGTTTTATGACAAAATCAGGAGTTGATTACTAAAGATCTTGTGATTTGTAGCAAAATATTTATTGATTTGTATAATAAGTGTGTAAGAGAAATTGACAAAAACATGTTCATTTGAAGGAAGATTAATTTGTTAAATACAGAGCTAATTATACAAGGGCTAATTTTTTTATATACGAATAAAAGCAGTTGGTATAAAGATTTTGGAGTGGAAATATAATTTATGAAGTAAAACAAGAGTTGTTTTGACTTCATGAAAAATTATACAAGTCTTGTTTTCTTTAAAGTCAGTGGGAGTTGTTTTTTAAGATATATAAATTATTAGAAATCATTAAAGGACTTGTTTGACATAAAATATGTATCATTGAAAATATTATTTTCTAAGATACAAGTGATAGCAAAGTTATTAATTCAAAGAGGATTAAAATCCCGAGTGTAAATTAATATAGTGCTATCAGATAAATATGCATGAAGTTTTAAATGAAAAATTGAAACTTGAGAGAACTAGGTTCTCAAGAAAAAATTGGATTTCGAGTACAAGACCTAATGTTGAAAAACATTGGTGAGCAATGATCAAATGATTTATCATTTATGATCATAGTAGAAATGTCTCAAACAAATGCATTCTATCATAACATATAAAAATAATAATTGTTGGAAAATTGAATTTGTTAAAATTTCAATTAGCTCCAAATTATTATGAGTATTCTCCTCAAAAATACTTTGAAGGTGTTTCTTGAAAAGGATGAAGAATAAACTTGTAATGTAAGAATTACATTATAATAAGTAATGTATGAGATAATTACATAAGATTAAATAATACTTATATGATAAGTATTGACCAGGGATTAAGATATAGTCTTGTGATTATATGAATAGTAAGGGTTAAAGATGCTTAACTAGTTTAAGCATATATTTACGAACAATACAACAATAGCAGTAAAGGATAGAAGTTTAAATACTTCTAATATTTTGGCTATCGTTTCATTATATGGACTAGGTGTGGTATATCACAAAAGATGCAGGGATTATCTGTGATAAACGAAAAAAATGCTATTCTTAGTTGAAACACCTAGGTTTCGACTAAAATGGATCAGATTGCAGTTGATCATATGATCAAGGGGTATTATGAAAGAAAGAGTTTCTTCATAATACATATGGTTTATACAACCTCATAAGAGGTTGATGAAAAATGTTTCTAACACAATATTTTTTATGAGTGTTCACTTACATCTTCTAAATGTTTGATGGACTTATACAAACGGATTATTGTCAGTTGTGTAAGTGGGAGACTGTTTGATGTATGCCCAAAAGGGAATAATATTTATACATATGTTTCATAATTATGATTCATATTACTATGCTATAACTAACATGGTTCTAGAATATGAGATTCAGAGAAAAACTTATGTTTACGTGTAGTAACATGAACACAGAAATAAGCTCTCGTCTTCCCTTTTACGACTAATTCATTGGATGTCTGATGACTATGTTTTCTTGAGCATGTACATTGTTTTTCTCAACATTATTAAATAGCATATTTTTGAAGGGAACAATATGGTTGGGTATTCCCTAAGTAGATTAATATGCTAAGAGATTTCACTAAGACATCTTTATCCTTAGAATCATATCACAACACGGTTATATTACAGTGCATCCTTTTACCATGAGGTTATCGGGATAATATATTCTGTAGGTTTTATTTTGGTGGTATCAAGAGTCACACCATAAACTGAGTGAACATAAAGGTAGCCACTGGGTAATTCTAAAAGAGTATTTTACCTCGATGCCCTAAGATGGGAATTACTCCGTAATAGACAGATACATACCTGGACCCACTCGGTATTCTTGATATCCATAAGTTCTGTAGACAATGCATGATGATTATACATCATGTGGGATATCATAATACAGTAACGAGAAAGGGGAAACTTACCAGATAACAAGACATAACAAACGTATAAGTGAACTAGAGATTGTTTCACGGCAATACGAGAATCAATAGTTTCGGGTAAGTTCGGTATCGTGAGTAATGAGAGAATTGTATAATAACCAACAGGTTCAACAGATTATTCGTATAGTACGTGGGAGTCAATATGGGTGTCCACGACCCTGCTATTGATTATTGAAAAGGAAAAAGTTTTCAGTTTTATGTACACACACTATCGAACCTGTAGGGAAAACACACTTAAGTTTGGTATGATTTTTGTGTATGTCGGTAGGTCCAGATCAACTAGGAGTATCATCGGAATAATTTACTGCGTGATAGATATAATTTATATACCGGAGAGTATTTATAACAAGTGCACTGGATGTTCAGAGTAATAGAAACAATTTTTATTACTACCGGAATTTATTCCGGGGTTGTTCCGAAAGGCTACACGTTTTACGAAGCAAATTCAGGTGGACATGAGATGTCCTAGGGTGTCGGAAATATATTTATAACATCGTTATATAATAACGATAATTTTACCTATAGGGGTTAAGTGATTCCGAAGATGTTTCGGGAATTTTCCATATAAGGGGTACGAGGAGGGAGCAGATTTCCCCCTTATACCCTAACCCTAATTTTGGGGGCTGCCAGGTGGGCCCCAGTGGCTTCACAGAATGGTACTCATCGTCCCGATATTTTTTCTGAAAAATAGAAAAGAAAAAAGAGAACAAGAAAAAGGGAAGAAGTTGGAGGTGGAGTTCGACTCCACCTCACCAATCCGAGTTGGGATAGGAGGGTGGTGCGGCCACCCCCTCCTACCTCAACTAGGACTCCTCTCCATTTTGACAAGTTTCCCCACTCCTTTCACTATATAAAGCACACCAACCCTTCAAGCAAAACACACAATTGGCTATCAAGACCCTCTCTCTTTCTCTATAAGAATTAGAGGGTCTAATTAGATCTTCTAATTAGTAATTAGAGCCCTATAATTAAATTAGACTTCCTCTTATTAAACTAAAACTTTTTCTTATTGGATTTTGAGGTGTCCTCTCCCGATTAGACTTAACTTCTAATTACTCTCTCATGTGTTGAGAACCCCATCTGTATATATATACACCTGCATCTTCTAGTCCCGAACGACGAAGCGCTACAGAATTAACCCGACATATGTGTGCATACTCTCAGATGGGTAACACGTTATAGTGAGACCCTCACTCTGCTGGATCAATGTGTTCGATGCGGAGAGTCGCCAACATTCTCACCCACAAGGTTGTGCGTGAGGATCTTGTTCATCGACATCATCATCGACACCTCTTACGCTATTACGATATCTGGTACACGATGTGAAGAACTAGATTTTAAAATTTATATTCACTTATATCTGCATAATAAAGTCTTAGTTGTTACGTACATGCATGACAAATTTATTTAATTTTCTGTTGTGCAACCCGGCAGCGCCGGTCCAAAATTTAACCAAATCCGACTCTAATCAAACTGGTGGAGCCATGACGGGACCATTATGGGTTGGTCAACATACACCGAAGGTTGGTCAAGACGGCCAGGTAATCCATATGCAACATGACCACAAAAGAACAGCACCATCTGTCCCTTGGCCAGAGAACAAACCACGCTTCAGAATCAATAGGATGGTTTGATGCCGAAGAGTTCCACTAGTCCGTCTCAGTAATTCTGGACACCATTCATGCCAGTTTATATATAAGAAAAAACGACGAAAGAAAAATGAAGATATTATTATTGTATCTCCAAAGGATAGGATAACACCTTCCCCTCTGCTCCGTTCTCAAGGCAAGGCGACACTGGTGTGAACGTGGCTTTGCGACTGCAGGACAGCGAGAATCCTTTTGCCCTTTTGCTCTGTGACCTCTGCTTTTCTTTCATCTAAACCCGTGGGCGGCAGAATCTCGCACGAAAAGGAAGCCGGTGGAATCAAAATAAGGAGGTGGCCGTGGCGTGCACCGTGCACGGCATTCAGTCCAGCCCCAGTCCGCACACGGGCGCGAGCAGGTTGAGGTTGTCTCGGCCTCTTGTCTCGCCATTAATGGCCGTACATTTCCTCGTACTACCGTTGCTGCTCTTCTTGGCGACCCCTGCCGCCTCCGCATCCACCACTTCACTCGCTACCAACACCACGGCCGATGGCTTCACGGCTCCTGCTGGCGGCGGCAACGTCACCACGTTCAGCTTCTCGGGCTTCCACGGCGACCTCCGCGGCGCCGACCTGACGGTGGTGGGCGACGCCAACATCAACCAGGGCGCGCTCCAGATCACCCCGGACTCGCTCAACGACGCCGCCGACTTCCTCACCAACAAGTCCGGCCGCGTCCTCTACTCCGCCCCCTTCAGGCTCTGGAAGGACGCCGGCAATGGCAATCCCAGCCCCGGCACCGGCGGCAAGAAAGTCGCGTCGTTTAGCACCGTCTTCACCGTCAACGTGTTCCGCGTCCCTGGCACGGAGCCGGCGGAGGGGTTCGCGTTCCTCATCGCGCCGTCCGCGGACACGCCGCCCGCCGGCAGCTACGGCGGCTTCCTCGGCCTAACCAACGCGACCACCGACGGCAACGCCACGAACCAGGTCGTCGCCGTCGAGCTCGACACCGAGAAGCAGCCGCACGACCCGGACGACAACCACATCGGCCTCAACGTGAACAGCGTCGTCTCCGTCGCCAACGCCTCGCTCAAGCCCCTGGGCATCGAGATCTGCCCGCTCAAGACCGCCAAGTACAACGTCTGGATCGACTACGACGGCGCCGCGCGCCGCATCGCCGTGTACATGGCCGACGTCAAGGAGGCGAAGCCCGCGTCGCCGGTGCTCGCCTCGCCGCTCGATCTCGGGGCCACCGCGGCCGAGAAATCCTACTTCGGGTTCTCGGCCTCCACGGGGCGCAAGTACCAGCTCAACTGCGTCCTGGCGTGGAACATGACGGTGGAGACGATCCCGTGGGACGACGCGCCCAGCAAGTCCGAGAGCGGCCTGAAGTTGGGACTCGCCGTCGGGGTGCCCGTGGCGGCGCTCGCGCTGGTCGTGGCCGCCGCATTGGGCTACTACCTGTGCGTGGCGAAGCGGCGCAAGGTGCATCGCGACGAAGACGGCAGCGCCATCACCGGGAGGATGATCCGGAGCCTCGCCGGCGGCCCGAGGGAGTTCGACTACCGGGAGCTGCGGAAGGCGACCAACAACTTCGACGAGAGGATGAAGCTGGGGCAGGGCGGGTACGGGGTCGTGTACCGCGGCGTGGTGGTGGACGACCACAACAACCCGGCCACCGCCGGGATGACGGTGGAGGTGGCGGTGAAGAAGTTCTCGCGGGCGAGCACGCAGGGGCAGAACGACTTCCTGTCCGAGCTCAGCATCATCAACCGTCTCCGCCACAAGCACCTCGTCCGGCTCGTCGGTAAGCCACCGTTCTTCTCTTCCGGCCGCAGCCGCCGTCGCCGTGCAGTTAACATCTTGTCAGTTTAATAAGTACAATTAGTTTATTCGCTTAAGGTTTTCGACATGTGATTCCTGCACATGGGGATGTCGCCGTTAACAATGTTCAATTTGAACGCGATCTCCTGGGTTTCCTAGGAGCCAGATGCATGTGCACATGCATACAAATGCTTTGACCATTCACTTTAGCGGGACTTTACAGCATCAATGCGTTCATGCGCGTCAAACTTAGACCAACCAACCTTTCCCAGTCTGTATTCTGCTTAATCATATTTGAAGCTCATCATTGCTACTTGTATGATCGTTTTCTATTGAGACAACTCATTACAAAACATCACACAGCAACTAGTACTCCCTCGGCCACATGGGGAGTATCATGATCCGTCCCTCACAGCACACTTTTTCTATAGAGTACGGCCACATTATGAAAATCAAAACGCTCCAAACTTTCCTGATTTCTGACAAAGCCATAACATTCGTGATATAGATTAAAACTATATCACATTTGTGCAGATTATCAACTCCTACGCCGTCGAATTTTGTATCACATTTGTGCACTTATGACTTGCAGTTTAAGTTGAAATCGAGATTTTTCAAGTGTTGTTCGAATTAAGAAAAAAATAGCTTAGACCGTTGAATTTGCTTCATGATTCATGCTAGTCATGACTTGCAACTGAGATTCTATGATATCACTAAGAATTGAGTAATTCCCATTTAACTTAGAATTAGTCACATCCTTAAATATTTACATCACAATGTAAAGTTACATCCCTCCGTCCATTTTTATAAGTCACACTTCTTAACATTTCAACATTTCAACGGTAAGAAGTGTGTCTTATAAAAGTGGACGGAGCGAGTAGCAGAGATTGATATACCCTCTTGGACAATGCAGGGTGGAGCCATGACAACGGCGAGCTACTGCTGGTGTACGAGTACATGCCCAATGGCAGCCTGGACCAACATCTGTTCATCTCAGCGGCGGGGTCGCGTGAGAGGCAGCCGCTAGGGTGGGAGCTTCGGTACAACATCATCCAGGGCGTGGCGTCGGCACTGCACTACCTGCACGACCAATATGACCAGCGCGTGGTGCACCGCGACCTCAAGGCCTCCAACATCATGCTCGACGCCGCCTTCACGGCCCGCCTCGGCGACTTCGGCCTCGCACGGGCCATCGAGACGGACAAGACCTCCTACACGGAGGAGGTCGCCGGCGGCGTCCACGGCACCGTGGGGTACATCGCGCCCGAGTGCTTCCACACCGAGAAGGCCACCCGCGAGTCCGACGTCTACGCCTTTGGCGCCGTCATCCTGGAGACGGTGTGCGGCCGTCGCCCGCGCGTCGACATCGACGGCTTCCACTTCCTGGTGGACTGGGTGTGGCGCCTTCACCGCGACGGCCGCGCACTCGAGGCCGTCGACGCCAGCCTCGACGGCGCCTTCGACGAGGACGACGCCGAGCGGCTGCTGATGCTGGGGCTGGCATGCAGCCACCCCACCCCCGCCGAGCGGCCCAAGGCACAGGCCATCTCGCAGATCCTCTTGCGCGCCATGCCAACGCCGGCCGTGCCGCCGTTCAAGCCTTCGTTCGTGTGGCCCGCGAACGACGGGGGATTCGACACCATGTCGACGACGGCAGGGACGTCCAGCCAGGTCAGCACGGTCGGGACATCGTCGTCCACGTGGAGCGACAACTTTGCGAGGGGGAGCCAGAGCCAACCGCCGGCGCCGGAGCAAGACACCTCTGGTTCACTGGTTTGACACGCCAGATTGTCATTGCCACCGTGGAGTCGAATATTGTCTAAACCGGAGCCTCTACGGTGAAAGGGAATCGAGATCAAGAAGAAAATTGCAAATCAGTAGGCACTCTCGTGTGGAAACCATTTCTCTCCTATGATCCCCCTCCCCCCTCCCCCCGCCCCTTTTTTTTTTTGGCTTTCTCAGCAGTGTTCGTCTAATTGTCCATCAAGCTCAAAAGGGCAAGGATGGCGCGGTGCATTTGTTCGTGAGGAAACATTTTCTTCTAATGCTTTTTTTTTGGCTGTTTCACCATTCTTTATGTGTAATTATCTTTCTTACTACAGCAATAGAATCTAATTTCTGTTTCTCTGACGATTATTATTGGTTAACGTCGCGAACTGTTTATTGGTATTTTTGGATCCCGGTACTGCGCACAAATATGAATGCAAGGTCTTTTTTTTTGTAAGGGGTTTTGTATTTAGCTCAAACCGCTGAGGTTCTCACAATCATGCTCGACACACTCGACACGGGTGGGGTAATTTTAAGACCTGGGGTATCTCTGACAGTCTGTAGTAAGTAAATAATTTTTTTATCTATACGCCTCCCATGCGAGCCGGGTTCCATTATCTCGTAGATAACAGAAGATAGTTTTACAAAAAAGTGAAAACACAACATAAATAGAGAAGAAAAACAAAAGCTAGCATTTTTTCTAAAAAGCAAAGGGAAGCCGCTGCAGGAAAGTTCAAAAGCAGAGCTAACAGCTTGAGCACCAGCGAAGTTAACATTAATTTACAAGTTTTTGAGGCAGAGGGTGTAGATCGAACCCTAACAGAAACACACCACACCGTTTTTTTTACTTTGGACAACGGACGAAATACTTCAAACATGTGAGAACTCGAACTCGCAAACTTACAGACCCAAATCTCCTCGTCTTCATCAGCATCTTGTGTTGCCTATGTTCTGCTTGAAGCCCTGGAACCTGAGACCTCGTATGCTCTAATCCCACCCTATGAATTTGGTCTGCCCCTTCAGTGATCATTTTTTTCTCAGCCTCTGATTGCGGCACTGCCCAATAACGAAGAAAGACACACCTGTAACAAACCATGTCAACGGGTGATAATATTAATTTGCCTTTAAAACAAGCCTAGTTTCGAAGCTTCCAAATTGCCCAGCACAAGACAGCCACCCCAACCACATGCAATAGGAGATCTGATTAGCTGAACATTACTCAGAGCTGAGACAACTGACGCACACTCGGACTCTAGGATCAGAGGAAGCTTGGTGTGATCATCCCCATAATGGCAAGCTAGGCCTTCGATAGTTTCAGCATTTGCACACCGATCAGTTCCACCCAAGCAACCATGCCTCCATGGTCTTTATTTTTACGACCGTAACAGCGGGTGAGTTCATTTTCATTAAGAGAAGAAAACCAGGTTACGGGCTCCATTCCTCGATGATAAGACATGAATCAACATTTTTATTCATGTCATCTGATTTCTTTGGCAATCTATACCTCCATATATGTTAGTGTTTTCACTTAATTTTATGTTAAACTATTTTTCTATATGCTTTTGTTAAAACGAGATCAATGGTTAAAGATTTAAGGGAAAATATGTAACGAAAATCAACCCGAGCATTTTCAGAAGGACATACTTGAGATAGATGCATGTGTTGTTGAAAAAAAATACAACACATGTTGAATTACCTATTTTGGTCACATCACATATGTTAAGAGGACGTTGCTTATTTGGATTTACCGTGTGATCTACTAAATTAAATTCTCATGTCGATTTGAGTGTATCAACTGAGTTATATAACGATCAAAGTAGACCTTCTGACTTCATTATTAAACCCGATTTGGAACGTATAGTATTGGTTAGACATAATGAAGAGTTGGCTAAAATTTATTGTTATGAATCCACATATATTCTTTTTACATGTTAAATTTGTTTCTCTCCCGCTGCAATGCACCGGTATGTTTGCTAGTATGTGTAAAACGGGGCGAAAGCGTTTTTTCGTGCGTTATCACTGCAGCTTGCCCACCTTGTGAACCGCCCAGATATGAGATAGTTGACCCGTCGCCAACCTCCAATCTTTTAAAAGCTTACCAACATATAGGCATTGAGATAAATGGGTCGGAATTGCCAATTGCTCCTTGTGTGTGCGACAGAAGCATGGTCTCTCATTCTACGGTAAAAACAGAGAGGCTACGCAAAAGTTGCGCACATGGCAATTCATAGAGATGAAGATAACATTAGACTATATAGCAAGGAACATACAAACAAGCACAACCTGCTCAGTTGGGGCATGGTTTGGAAGTTGTCTCACGCACCGATCGATCGTACCAAACACATCAGCAGCCATAAACCCCCATATATTCCCATGAGCTTGACAGGGAAGGCTGCACGTACAGGTTAGATCTGGACCCAGCAGTTTATTTCATCAAAATAGTTTGTCCCGTATGCACAAATGTCCTTTTCGACGTCACTTTTGTCACGTTAGACTGCGCTCGGCCCACTAAATAATACTCCCTCCGTCCCAAAATAATTGTCTTAAAGTTGGACAAAAGTAGATGTATCTAACACTAAAACAAGTCTAGATACACTCACTTTTGGCCAACTTTTAGACAATTAATTTGGGACGGAGGGAGTAATTGTTTCAGAAAAGACTAACTCATGTTGTTACTTGCATGAAATGGTGTCACAACCACCCAGGTTGAGCACAAATACACCATCTCTCCCAGCGAATGACACAACACAACTGGCCACTCCCTGCTAGCTAGCTTCTACTCCATCAGAGAAACCCACTCCAGGGAAATAGCTCAACATAACGCAAACTACTTAAAGATTACAAATCGTTCAGAAAACACACACATTTAACAGGTACTCCCAATGGCGGAGCTCGACGAAGAGTGTAGAGGGGCGAAATACTATATTTCTTCTCATTTTAACCCATCCCCAAAAAAATTCTTTAGGATTTGCTAAACAACTGGGGGGGGGGGGCGGTGGCTCCCTGCCCTCAACTAAGCTCCGCCTCTAGGTACTCCATCCCAGTAACTAGCAAAAAAACAAAAACAGCACCAGACGTCTCAAGAAATGGTGCAAGCTCCAGGTCACTTGTCCATCATCAAATTACATGAAACATTCAGCCGCTGTCCAGTCTTGGCACCATCGGTGGCGGTGCCCATCCCTCTAAATATTGTGTTGGCGCGCCATCAACCTGAGCCTGGCCCAGGTCTGCACAAGAGCGATGCCGCTGCTGACGCAACTAGCTACAAGGGCCAGGATCGCCGAGATCTCCCGGCTCCTACAGATGCTACGGTGTCGGACGCATATGGGCGTGTCACTCAAGAACATAGCGACGGCCACAGCAGAGCATCCCGTGCAGGAAGTCGCAATGGCGAACACCTGTACGTGCATGAAGTATGTAACTGCGAGGTTCTCATCGAGTATGATGTATGATTGCTCGAGGCTAGCGATCGTGGGGTACTATGCAGGGTGGAGCCACGACAACAGCGAGCTACTGCTGGTGTACGAGTACATGCCCAACGGCAGCCTGGACCAGCACCTCTTCAGCTCGGCGGCGGGGTCGCGTGAGAGGCCGCCGCTCGGGTGGGAGCTTCGGTACAACATCATCCAGGGCGTGGCGTCGTCCCTGCACTACCTGCACGACCAGTACGACCAGTGCGTGGTGCACCGCGACCTCAAGGCCTCCAACATCATGCTCGACGCCGCCTTCACGGCCCGCCTCGGCGACTTCGGCCTCGCCCGGGCCATCGAGACGGACAAGACCTCCTACATGGAGGAGGTCGGCGGCGGCGTCCACGGCACCGTGGGCTACATCGCGCCCGAGTGCTTCCACACCGAGAAGGCCACCCGCGAGTCCGACGTCTACGCCTTTGGCGCCGTCATCCTAGAGACGGTCTGCGGCCGCCGCCCGCGCGTCGACATCGACGGCTTCCACTTCCTGGTCGACTGGGTGTGGGGCCTCCACCGCGACGGCCGCGTGCTCGAGGCCGTCGACGCTAGCCTTGACGGCGCCTTCGACGAGGACGACGCCGAGCGGCTGCTGATGTTGGGGCTGGCGTGCAGCCACCCTACCCCCGCCGAGCGGCCCAAGGCACAGGCCATCTCGCAGATCCTCTTGCGCGCCATGCCAACGCCGGCCGTGCCGCCGTTTAAGCCTTCGTTCGTGTGGCCGGCAAACAACGGGGGATTCGACACCATGTCGACAACGGCGGGGACGTCCAGCCAGGTCAGCACCGTCGTGACATCGTCGTCCACGTGGAGCGACAACTTTGCGAGGGGGAGCCAGAGCCAACCGCCGGCGCCGGAGCAAGACACCTCTGGTTCACTGGTTTGACACGTCAGATTGTCATTTGCCACCGTGGAGTCGAATATTGTCTAAACCGGAGCCTGTACGGTGAAAGGGAATCGAGATCAAGGAGAAAATTGCAAATCAGTAGGCACTCTCGTGTGGAAACCATTTCTCTCCTATGATCCTCCTTTATTTTTTTTTATATTTTTTTTGGCTTTCTCAGCAGTGTTCGTCTAATTGTCCATCAAGCTCAAAAGGGCAAGGATGGCGCGGTGCATTTGTTCGTGAGGAAACATTTTCTTCTAATGCTTTTTTTTTGGCTGTTTCACCATTCTTTATGTGTAATTATCTTTCTTACTACAGCAATAGAATCTAATTTCTGTTTCTCTGACGATTATTATTGGTTAACGTCGCGAACTGTTTATTGGTATTTTTGGATCCGGTAGTGCGCACAAATATGAATGCAAGGTCTTTTTTTTGTAAGGGGTTTTGTATTTAGCTCAAACCGCTCAGGTTCTCAGAATCATGCTCGACACACTCGACACGGGTGGGGTAATTTTAAGACCTGGGGTATCTCTGACAGTCTGTAGTAAGTAAATAATTTTTTTATCCATACGCCTCCCATGCGAGCCGGGTTCCATTATCGTAGATAACAGAAGATAGTTTTACAAAGAAGTGAAAACACAACATAAATAGAGAAGAGAAACAAAAGCTAGCATTTTTTTTCTAAAAAGCAAAGGGAAGCCGCTGCAGGAAAGTTCAAAAGCAGAGCTAGCAGCTTGAGCACCCAGCGAAGTTAACATTAATTTACAAGTTTTTGAGGCAGAGGGTGTAGATCGAACCCTAACAGAAACACACCACACCGTTTTTCACTTTGGACATCGGACGAAATTCTTCAAACATGTGAGAACTCGAACTCGCAAACTTCAGACTCAAATCTCCTCGTCCTCATCAGCATCTTGTGTTGCCTATGTTCTGCTTGAAGCCCTGGAAGCTGAGACCTCGTATGCTCTAATCGCCACCCTATGAATTTGGTCTGCCCCTTCAGCGATCATTTTCTTCTCAGCCTCCGATTGCAGCCCTGCCCAATAACGAAGAAAGACACACCTGTAACAAACCATGTCAACGGGAGATAATATTAACTTGCCTTCAAAACAAGCCTAGTTTCGAAGCTTCCAAATTGCCCAGCACAAGACAGCCACCCCAACCACATGCAATAGGAGATCTGATTAGCTGAACGCTACTCAGAGCTGAGACAACTGACGCACACTCGGACTCTAGGATCAGAGGAAGCTTGGTGTGATCATCCCCATAATGGCAAGCTAGGCCTTCGATAGTTTCAGCATTTGCACACCGATGAGTTCCACCCAAGCAACCACGCCTCCATGGTCTTTATTTTTACGACCGCAACGGCGGGTGAGTTCATTTTCATTAAGAGAAGAAAACCAGGTTACGGGCTCCATTCCTCGATGATAAGACATTGAATCAACATTTTTATTCATGTCATCTGATTTCTTTGGCAATCTATACCTCCATATATGTTAGTGTTTTCACTTAATTTTATGATAAACTATTTTTCTATATGCTTTTGTTGAAACGAGATCAATGGTTAAAGATTTAAGGGGAAATATGTAACGAGAATCAACCCGGGCATTTTCAGAAGGACATACTTGAGATAGATGCATGTGTTGTTGAAAAAAATACAACACATGTTGAATTACCTGTTTTGGTCACACCACATATGTTAAGAGGACGTTGCTTATTTGAATTTACCGTGTGATCTACCAAATTAAATTCTCCTGACGATTTGAGTGTATCAACTGAGTTATATAACGATCAAAGTAGATCTTCTGACTTCATTATTAAATCCGATTTGGAACGTATATTATTGGTTAGACATATATAATGAAGAGTTGGCTAAAATTTATTGTTATGAATCCACATGTATTCTTTTTACATGTTAAATTTGTTTCTCTCCCGCTGCAATGCTCGGGCATATTTGCTAATATGTGTAAAACGAGGTGAAAGCGTTTTTTTCGTGTGTTGTCGCCGCAGCTTGCCCACCTTGTGAACCGCCCAGATATGATAGGATAGTCGACCCGTCACCAACCTCCGATCTTTTAAAAGCTCACCAACATATATAGGCATTGAGATAAATGGGTCAGAATTGCCAATTGCTCCGTGTGTGTGACAGAAGCATGGTCTCTCATTCTACGGTAAAAACAGAGAGGCTACGCAAGAGGTGCGCACATGGCAATTCATAGAGATGAAGATAACATTAGACTATATAGCAAGGTACATACAAACAAGCACAACCTGCTCAGTTGGGGCATGGTTTGGAAGTTGTCTCGCGCACCGATCATACCAAACACATCAGCAGCCATAAACCCCCATATATTCCCGTGAGCTTGACAGGGAAGGCTGCACGTACTGGTTACACCTGGACCCAGCGGTTTATGTCATCAAAATAGTTTGTCCCGTATGCACAAATGTCCTTTTCGACGTCACTTTTGTCATGTTAGACAGCGCTCGTCCCACTAACTAATAATTGTTTCAGAAAAGACTAACTAGCTCATGTTGCTACTTGCATGAAATTGTGTCACAACCACACAGGCTGAGCACAAATACACCATCTCTCCCCGCGAGTGACACAACACAACTGGCCGCTCCATGTGCCAATCGGAGGTTTCTGACGAGTTCGTCGGGCAGTTGCGGAGTGTTGAAACCCTCGTTTCCTCGAGCAATCTGCTGGACATGTGTGGCCATGGAAATTGGCTGGTGAGCTCCAGCCCTTCTTCAACCTCCGATGTGAGGCCCTACCTGGAATCGGCTGGTGCTGAGGTGCGCGCCGTCATCGACGCAAGTGGTTTCGTCCCCGTGGTGGTGGCAGGCGACGACAAACAGGATTCCTTCATCTGGCTCGGTGGTGGGGAAAGAGGAGGACTTGATTGTAATTCTACTGCTTTTAGTTTGGTCCTTTCTACTTTTTCTAGGGACCTATGTGTGAATTCACATTTGATGCGGGTCCCTTGTAAAATGCCTTGTACACCCACTGAGTGATTAGCATGTGGCTTCTAGCCCCTTCGGGGGTGCTCCCAGTTCAAAAAAAAAAAGAACTGGCCGCTCCCTGATAGCTAGCTTCTACTCCATCAGAGAAACCCATTCCAGGGAAATAGCTTAACATAACGCAAACTACATGAAGATTACAAATTGTTCAGAAAACACACACATTTAACAGTTACTCCCAGTGGCAGAGCTTGACGAAGAGTGTAGGGGGGCGAAAGGCAAAAAAGCAATGTTTGGGGGGGGGGGGGGGCGAAATACTATATTTCTTCTCATTTTAACTCATCCCCAAAAAATTTCTTTACGATTTGCTAAAAAACTGGGGGGGGGGGGGGCGGTGGCCCCCTGCCCTCAACTAAGCTCCGCCTCTAGGTACTCCCTCCGTTAAAAAATACATGGCTTTTATTTGTCCAAATATGGATATATTTAAACATATTTTTGTGCATAAATACATTCATATCTAAACAAATGAAAGTCATGTATTTTAAAACGAGTAACTAGCAAAAATCGGAAACAGCACCAGGCGTCTCAAGAAATGGTGCAAGCTCTAGGCAACTTGTCCATCATCAGATTACATGAAACATTCAGCCGCTGTCCAGTCTTGGCACCACCGGTGGCAGTGCCCATCCCTCTAAATATTGTGTTGGCGTGCCATCAACCTGAGCCTGGCCCAGGTCTGCACAAGAGCGACGCCGCTGCTGACGCAACTAGCTACTAGGGCCAAGATCGCCGAGATCTCCCGGCTCCTGCAGATGCTACGGTGTCGGACGCATATGGGCGTCTCGCTCAAGAACATAGCGACGGCCACAGCGGAGCATCCCGTGCCGTATGTCGCAATGGCGAACACCTGTACGTGCATGAAGTATGTTACCGCGCGGCTCCATCGAGTATGATATACATTATGATCGAGGCTAGCGATCGACTTACGTACCCACTCAAGGACGACCTGCATGATCCAGGAGTGACCGTCCGCCGGCCACCCTAACCACTGATGGAGGGATGCGATGTGGAATATGATCATCATCGGAACCCAACAGAACGCCAGCATGAAGGTGACGAACTTCAGGGATCTGTACGGACAAGAATTGCAGGAAGTAAGTGCAGGATGCACATAGGCTGGCGCGGGGGAACACGAGCGAATACGAGATGTATAACTTACATGAACGCGATGAAGCCTGGGAACCCACGCGACGGCATGCGGCTGGCTATGAAGGACGTCGCGGCCAGTGCGAAGACCACCACTCTACACATCAGCACAAGAATGTCGCGGCGCTGCATACCTGCAAGACCGGCATAGCTTTAGGGTAAGGGGTAAATGCTGAAACAGAAACACAATATCCGATGGAGAGGAACAGAACAGTAGAACTTTTGCTCAATCACGACGTATCAAGACAGAAAATCACAAATGCTGCAGCAATGATCATCAAGAAACGGCCCTATTCTCTACCTTGACGGGCAAAACGGAGGAAAGTAGCGAGATCAGCCGTTTAGATATTTCTAAGGTGGGAAGGAAGCAAACACAAAGAGTGAGGGCGAGAGAGATATACGAGCCTCTGGCCCGGTCGTTTCCGTTCCTGGCGTGTTGTGTGCGTGTGCGCTAGCTAATATAGATGTAGTTGAGTTTGCGGTCTAGGTTACCAAGCCAAAGCATGGGTGTTCCTATGTAGCGCCTGTAGCGAGCAGGATCCCCCGGCTAGTTCACGGTGCGCTTTATGTGGGCCGGCCCAATTGGCCAATTACTTGCTCTCGCTGGAAGCAACGATCCCTAGAGAGGATGGATCATGGGGACCTCCTACCTATCGCTTATTGTGATTCGTAATATTCGTCTTGCTCAAGCTCGGGAGCCAGCGGGAAGCGTAACTCGTCCATGCTCGTTACATCGGCCTGGCCCATTGTGGCTCAGCGAGGCAGCAAGCTGCAACGCTTACGTACAGGTTTCTCACGTAGAGCGGTACAGGTTTCTTTTATACCTTCACCTCACGTACGCTCAGTGTAACATCCCTAATTTTTAGAAAGTTCAAAATCACAAAAATTTAAAACTTTTTGTTTTCCACTAATGCAAGCCATCAAAAACCAAATAAAACTTAAAAACAAAGGAAACATTACTTGATCAATCAAATGATAGTGGAAATGGATAATCCAAATGCCCATGTTTTCTAAAACCCTAAATCCTTAAAATAAATAATTATGCAAAGAAAATATTTTCCTAATTGCAAATCCTGAAGAATACAAAAGGTTTTCTTAACTATAGGTTTTCCAAATGGTTTCAAATTCAAATTACTAGGAGTATCTACCTTGCCAGCATTTAGATATTTAAAACTATTTTAAAAGCCCAAAATCAATCATAAGTATTTTCTTTTGCTATATCAAGAATTGAGTAATGTTGAAATTTGGAATTTACATAGAAAATAATATTTTCATTTCTGAAAACCTCAAATCTTATTAAACCAATTATTCAATTATTTATTTTTGAAAATAATTACAAGTGACTATTAGTCAATTATTTAAATTTTGAAAGTGTAATATTTTAAATGTGTTTAAGACAACACCTAAATGTTTTCTTTTGAAAGATATAGATCTTACAAAACTATAGAATTTTGTTTAAGGTTAATTGGATTCATATTTTAAAAGTAATGATATAATTGTTAAAAACAAAAAAGGAAAAGAGAACACAAAAAAAGAGAGAAGCAAATAGCAGGCCCAGCCCGTTTTCCTCTCTCTCACCCTCTCTCTCCCCCGTACGGTGCAGCAACAAGTCCGCTAGAAGCCCACTTCCTATCTACCGCTCGCGTGCGCGCCAAGGCCCAGCAAGTAGCCAGCCCCTCCCTTTCTGCCACTGCCAGGCGGGCCCGTGATGACGTCAGGCGAGACGTCAGCACATCTCCATCCTCCCGAGCAAGAACAGAGTCCGTCTCGGGGACGAATCCGTCGGGCGGATTTTCTTGCGACCCAAGCCACGAAACCTAGCCCCGATCCTTCCATTATAAAGCCTGAGACCCCCTCTCCGTTTCCCCTTTTCCTACACACGAGATTGCGCCTCCAGGCCGGTGGAATTCCTCGCCGGAATCGAAACCCTAGCTGCCACCTCCAGATACTTTTCCGGCGACAGAACAGGTCCCGCCGCCCAAATCCATGCCCCTCTACTCCCCTTGCACGCGCGCGTCTCCCTGACCCCTTCTCTCGTTTTTCTTCGCAGCAGAACGGCCACGCCGTGCACGTCCGTAGCTCTCCGACGCCGTCGGAGTTTCGTCTGCACCGCGCCATCGTCCCAGGAAGCGAGCCACGACGTCACCACCACCATCGCCTCTGCCTTGTTACGCCGCGCCTCCCTGGCGTCTCCCCGAGGCCAGAGAGCCCCTGCAGCATCATCTCCGGCAAGATCCTCGCCGCAAAACCGCCGCACCACCATCGCCAGCGAGATCTCATCTCGGTGAGCACCTCGTCCTCCCTCAGCCATTCGATCTAAATCCTAGGGCTTAGATTAGATAGTCGAATCAAAGCGGTACGTTACATCTCGCGTGTTCGTTCTAACTTAGATCTAACGGTCGCGAGCCCCGATCCGCGCGGAAGCGGTATCAACCAATCGCAGGCCTCCTTTCAATATCCCTCTGATCGCACTATTATTCTTTTATCAGAGAAGCCCCTGTAAATTTGCAGAAAAGCCCCCCGACTTAGATTTGCAATAACTTTTGAACCACAAATCCAAATTTGATGATTTTGTACTTTTTGAAATCAGCACAATGTGCAGAATTTATTAAAATTATGAAAATTGAATTTTGATACGTGCACACACTTGTTATTGCTGAATCTATGTAAATCTTGTTTTGTTGATAACTTTTAATCTATAAATCCAATTTGAGCAAACTTGAACTTTTTGAGAAGGCCTGAACATGTAGAATTATTTAGTACTGCCTAATTTTAAATTTGACCATTTTAAATATATTAAAATGCAAATATGCTTGTTTTTTGGTCATTTTTGGCGTATTTTAAATTCTATAAATTCAAATTTTGTAAATAAATTATTTTTGTAAACCCTAGGCCGTGTACTAACAGTTCCCAATGACCAAAATCATATTAGGATAAGTGTAAAAATGTTGCCTTGGAGTTTTATGCTCTTTTACTATTATGACTTAACTATTTTCAATAAAGGTTTTTAATATATTTCCCTGGTTCAAAAAAGCGTAAAGCGCAGGCGGGGCGCTGGCCTTCGATGTAGAGCTTAGGCGTTCTAGGCGTGCTTAAGCGGCGCTTAAGCGTTATTGACTTTAGTCAACGGAAGGACAAAAACCAAGAATAAACTAGCATTTCTAGGGAAAAAACTAGCAATACGTGGACAGAAAAGTGGAGCAAAATAACTTTACATCAATCCTAGCATTCTACAACTACTATTACACTAGAGAGTTCATCAATACAGACCTACAGACCTACACAAATCCTAGAGTTCAGTTCATACAAGCAGGGCTTGCATATAGGGAAGTGCAGATCTTGCATACAGGCGGGGGGGACGGGGGGACAGGACCTGAGGACCAAGAACAGGAGCCATGAAGAAGAGCGAGGTGGGCCGTCGGCGGCTGATGATGCAGCAGGAACGGGGCGGGCGTGGGGGGCTTGCAGCAGGGGCGGGCGGCGTGGGTGGCTTGCAGCAGAGGCAGGGAAGAGAGGAATCGGGGCCGGCGTGCGCGGCTTGCAGCAGGGACGAGGAGCAGCTCCCCGATGTGCTCTGCTTCTGTCCCGTGAGCGCCGCCAGAAGGAGACGGAAGGAGAGGTCAATTTGCTTTTTTTTTTGGTTCCAGACCTAGCATACCGCTTTAGTCAGCTCGCGTCCTCCTTCCTCTTACCTTCCCGCGCTATTTTCTTTTTTCCCGCGCCCCTCCCAGAGTCCTCGAGGAAAGCGCTTCAGCGCGATTTTTCAACGCTGCGGCGCGCCTGATCGCGCTTAACGAAAAAACGTGACGCCTAATCGCGCCCAGCGCTTTAGTCTGCGCTTAGGGGATAAGCGAGGCGGAGACCCCTCGCTTCGCGCTTCAGCGCGCTTTAGCGAGCGCTTTTGTACGCTTTTTTGAACCAAGTATATTTCTCCTTAGCAAAATTTCTCTAAGTGCTAACTCTTGACAAGAGACACCAAATAATAAGCCCTTAGGAACTTTGAAATATTTCTAAGTTAAGTTAAGCCAGTTGGCATCTTGGTGAAAAACCATTAAGACCATTAAGTCTGGTTTGGTGAAGACAACGAAGTGAAGAAAAGGTGCCCCTCTTCATCCTTGGAGTCAAGCTGGAGAAACCACATGAAGAACCATGAAGGACTTAGTCATCTCAAGAATTTCAGCATGAAGCTAGAAGGCCAAAGAAGTACTTAGCCAAGAAGAAAAACTTTAGAAGCATTTACAAGAAGGAGCACCTAGAAGAAAACAAGAGGAACTACAAGAAGACTAACCTCCCTTTTTCTCTAAGTCCTTCTCCCTTTGTCCTTTCTTATTCCCTCCCTTATACTTTGTGGTGGCTAAGTTAGATAAATAGCATCCCCTAGTTTTTTTTTTCTAAATCATCAAGTCCTACAAGAAGCAATGGAGGCATCACATAGAAGGATGAAGCTACAAAGGAGCCTGAAGATTTTCAAGGCCAGTGAGGTGAAGACTTAGAATTGTTTTCCCAATACTTAGAATTTATTTTCAAGATGATTAGTGTTTTGCCCAAGATTTAGAATTTATTTTCCAAAATGAGATGAGAGTTTTGGACAAGACTTCAATAAGGACCCCTTTCATCAAGAAGAACAATTTCAACAAGGAGCAAACTCAAGAAGAATAATCTCCCAAATGAAGAAGAAGAGAAGATTTTACAAGTCCTTTCTTAAGGAACTCTAACAATACCAACTAACTCTCTTATTCAATATGACTAAGTCTCTAATAGCTAGATAGGTGCTTAACATGATTTATTCTACTCAACAAGGACTTAGACTTCAAAAGAAACTCAAGGAGGCAAAACAATAGCAAGAAGAAACTCAAGACAGAAATATAGCAGCCTAACACCTTTGTGTGATCTTATTGATCAAAGACCAACCATTTTTCACAAATGGAAAAACACTAACAAAAATTTCTTGGTCCTCTTTATGTATTGAAATAACAAGTTTTTCTTTTGCATATTAGAGTAAAGGTGTTAATCCTTAGTGAAACTTTTGTTCAATAAGTTTGTACTATTCAAGACACAATCCTTAGACATTTGCTATACACTAAACCCAAACAAAAAATTCTTTTGTAGAATAAATTGTTGTGTTAAGTGTGTTGATTGTTATACTTTTGCTGGTGATTGTTTGTTTATTGTTGTTTACTTGTGTTGTTTAGATTTTACGAAGAGAACGTTCCATTTTGTGAAGAGAAGGTGATTGTTCTTCACCAACTTAAAAGGCAAGTAACACACCATCAAATCCCCCATATTTTTACTATGCATTACTAGTGTTTTTGACTAGTATGCATGATAGGGAATTTTTACTAAGTTATTATTATGCTATGCAAAATCCCAAGTAGTGTTCAGCAATCCCTTAGACTTTATTATGGATACTTAGTACTTATTAGATGCTTAGCCTTGCTACAAATTTGTTTTACTCAATGTTGTGGAAAAATTCTAGGTAGAACATTCAATGAAACACCTGGGTGGAATTGGTGATTGCAAGGTTTATGTTGGGTGGCTCCTTGGGGCCATGTCTATGGTGTTTTTCACCTAAGGAGTGCACTTGTGGTTTGCCACCCAGGAACAAAGAGATTTCTAAGTCCCTCTAAGTTTAGTAGCTTCCCGTGCAGCCCTTTGACATATGGGCTCTGTCTGGATCAACTAAGTTATGAGAGTTCAGCCCATGCTTGACATGAAGATGCAGCATAATCATAGGTGGAGCGGGTCTTGCTGGTTGGGTTGGATTCTTGCTTATGAAAGATCTCGTCTCAATTCTCTCCTTTCCATGATGAACTCCGCGTGTATAGGATGTTTGGGCGAATTGAAGACAAAGGGTGAAAGTGCACAACCTCTGCAGAGTTAGAAACTACGATCATAGCCGTGTCCCCGGTAATGGACGACTTCGAGCAGCTGGACAAGGATGGATAGAAGGATCTCCTCATCTTTTATGAATGAATTAAAACATGGTAGAAACTTTTCCTAGAGCACATGGTGTGTCTACCCCTCTGTGCTACCTTTTCAAACTCATGGTGTGTCTAACCATGATGACTTTATCAAACTTCATGGCGTGTCTACCCATGATGACTTTATCAAACTACATGGTGTGTCTACCCATGTTGATTTTCAGAGTTTTACAAAGGTTTATTAAATATAGGACAAAACTTGCTTTATGCAAAATTAGCCTAAACTCCACCAAGCCAGATATGCATGTAGTTTAGACTTGCCATTTTATATCCATCATAGTGTTACTTGCCAATACATTAAATTGTATTTACTCCCTTGTGGCTGCATATTCCATATTGCAGATGAATTCTGAAGACGAGTGAGGTTTCGTTCAGGATCTCGAGTCTATCGCCAACATGTTTTGCCTGTGGCACATGAAGAAGATGAGGCTCAATGTTCTACTAAATTTTCCGCTGTAATTTTAGTTCCTGCTAGTCTTCTGAGACTATGCAAGTTGTAAAGTTATTTTGTAAAGACTGGATCATGCGATGTAATAGATTTTGATGCAATTTCATGGTATTTCATTTTGAACTGTGGTGCTAGCAATTGATCCAGGGACTAGCACAATAACATAGAGTTCTAGTATTATTTAAATGTGGGAACGCTACAAAATGGTATGAGAGCATTGTGTTTCCTGTAGGATTCGAGACCCTAAGTTTGGAAAAGACCCTAGGTTGAAAACCTATTTTATTCAAATATACTAAAGAAAAAAAAACTTTTAATCTTTCTCATATCCCCTCGTCTATTATTCATCTACATAACTTTCTTCTCTTGTTCTACAAAACTTTCTTCTCTTGTTCTAGATGACACCCCTTGTATACCATCAAGACAAGTTTGTTGCAAGAAGTATCCTTCACACAACCTGAAGTACTACAGATGAGATCGTTGAAGAGCTTAGAGATGAACCAGACTCCCCAACAATCATAAACACCTCAAGACAATTGAGGAGACTCTAGAAGATATAGATGACACCACCAATCTAGTTACTTTACTAGAACAAAGTTATCGTGTTAGTATATTGATCATACCAATAAGTGTGGTATGACAATATTAGTTTTCCTAAAACCTTGTTGTTTGGTGTGAAGCATGCTTGTTAGATGTTGTTTGTAAGATGTATTTTCTTGCTCCGTTGTGTTGGGTAGGAATCGTCTTTAGATCTTTCTAAATTTCTACTCATCTTTGTTAAACCCAATAAGATTCTTAGATAGAATACCAACAACCATGAGAGGACAACAACAAGATGGAATTTAGCGAAGGACATCAAAATACCAAGGAAATAGTGACCCATGGACATTTGATTGAACCAAAGAATGACCCCTCAGTGTCAAATGAAGTTCAAGAGGCACCGGTTAGTCTGCAGCTCCATTACGAAGGAAAGTTCTACTCAAGCCATCTGGAGACAAGCTACGCATTGAGCCATGTGATTAGAATGCCCACAAAGATTTCTTTTAAGGGTGGTAGCCACCTAGTTGCAATGTTAACCAAATAGCCCAAACCCATATTTCTTTCTAGCCTTCCCCAAATCTCGGGACGAGATTTCTTTTAAGGGTGGTAGTCTGTAACATCCCTGATTTTTGGAAAGTTCAAAAATCACAAAAATTTAAAACTTTTTGTTTTCCACTAATGCAAGCCATCAAAGACCAAATAAAACTTAAAAACAAAGGAACCATTACTTGATCAATCAAATGATAGTGGAAATGGATAATCCAAATGCCCATGTTTTCTAAAACCCTAAATCCTCAAAATAAATAATTATGCAAAGAAAATATTTTCCTAATTGCAAATCCTGAAGAATACAAAAGGTTTTCTTAACTATAGGTTTTCTAAATGGTTTCAAATTCAAATTACTAGGAGTATCTACCTTGCCAGCATTTAGATATTTAAAACTATTTTAAAAGCCCAAAATCAATCATAAGTATTTTCTTTTGCTATATCAAGAATTGAGTAATGTTGAAATTTGGAATTTACATAGAAAATAATATTTTCATTCCTGAAAACCTCAAATCTTATTAAACCAATTATTCAATTATTTATTTTTGAAAATAATTACAAGTGACTATTAGTCAATTATTTAAATTTTGAAAGTGTAATATTTTAAATGTGTTTAAGACAACACCTAAATGTTTTCTTCTGAAAGATATAGATTTTACAAAACTATAGAATTTTGTTTGAGGTTAATTGGACTCATATTTTAAAAGTAATAATATAATTGTTAAAAACAGAAAAGGAAAAGAGAACACAAAAAAAAGAGAAGCAAATAGCAGGCCCAGCCCGTTTTCCTCTCTCTCACCCTCTCTCTCTCCCGCATGGTGCAGCAACAAGCCCGCTAGAAACCCACTTCCTATCTACCGCTCGCGTGCGCGCCAAGGCCCAACAAGCAGCCAACCCCTCCCTTTATGCCACTGCCAGGCGGGCCCGTGATGACGTTAGGCGAGACGTCAGCACATATCCATCCTCCCGAGCAAGAACAGAGTCCGTCTCGGGGACGAATCCATCAAGCGGATTTTCTTGCGACCCAAGCCAGGAAACCTAGCCCCGATCCTTCCCTTATAAAGCCTAAGACCCCCTCTCCGTTTCCCCTTTTCCTACACTCGAGATTGCGCCTCGAGGCCGGTGGAATTCCTCGCCGGAATCGAAACCCCTAGCTGCCACCTCCAGATACTTTTCCGGCGACAGAACATGTCCCGCCGCCCAAATCCGTGCCCCCTCTACTCCCCTTGCACGCGCGCGTCTCCCTGACCCCTTCTCTCGTTTTTTCTTCGCAGCAAAACGGCCACGCCGTGCACGTCCGTAGCTCTCCGACGCCGCCGGAGTTTTGTCTGCACCGCGCCTTCGTCCCAGGAAGTGAGCCACGACGTCACCACCACCATCGCCTCCGCCTTGTTACGCCGGGCCTCCCTGACGTCTCCCCGAGGCCAGAGAGCCCCTGCAGCATCATCTCCGGCAAGATCCTCGCTGCAGAACCGCCACACCACCATCGCCGGCGAGATCTCATCTCGGAGAGCACCTCCTCCTCCCTCAGCCATTCGATCTAAATCCTAGGGCTTAGATTAGAAAGTCGAATCAAAGCGGAACGTTATATCTCGCGCGTTCGTTCTAACTTAGATCTAACGGTCGCGAGCCCCGGTCCGCGCGGAAGCGGTATCAACCAATCGCGGGCCTCCTTTCAATATCCCTCGGATCGCACTATTATTCTTTTAACAGAGAAGCCCCTGTAAATTTGCAGAAAAGCCCCCCGACTTAGATTTGCAATAACGTTTGAACCACAAATCCAAATTTGATGATTTTGTACTTTTTGAAATCAGCACAATGTGTAGAATTTATTAAAATTATGAAAACTGAATTTTGATACGTGCACACACTTGTTATTGCTGAATCTATGTAAATCTTGTTTTGTTGATAACTTTTAATCTATAAATCCAATTTGAGCAAACTTGAACTTTTTGAGAAGCCCTGAACATGTAGAATTATTTAGTACTACCTAATTTTAAATTTGACCATTTTAAATATATTAAAATGCAAATATGCTTGTTTGGTCATTTTTTGGCATATTTTAAATTCTATAAATTCAAATTTTGTAAATAAATTATTTTTGTAAACCCTAGGACGTGTACTAACAGTCCCCAATGACCAAAATCATATTAGGCTAAGTGTAAAAATGTTGCCTTGGAGTTTTATGCTCTTTTACTATTATGACTTAACTATTTTCAATAAAGGTTTTTAATATATTTCTCCTTAGCAAAATTTCTCTAAGTGCTAATTCTTGACAAGAGACACCAAATAATAAGCCCTTAGGAACTTTGAAATATTTCTAAGTTAAGTTAAGCCAGTTGGCATCTTGGTGAAAAACCATTAAGACCATTAAGTCTGGTTTGGTGAAGACAACGAAGTGAAGAAAAGGTGCCCTTATTCATCCTTGGAGTCAAGCTGGAGAAACTACATGAAGAACCATGAAGGACTTAGTCATCTCAATAATTTCAGCATTTAGCTAGAAGGACAAAGAAGTACTTATCCAAGAAGACAAACTTTATAAGCATTTCCAAGAAGGAGCACTTAGAAGAAAACAAGAGGACCTACAAGAAGACTAACCTCCCTTTTTCTCTAAGTCCTTCTCCCTTTCTCCTTTCTTATTCCCTCCCTTAGACTTTGTGGTGGCTAAGTTAGATAAATAGCATCTCCTAGTTTTTTTTTCTAAAATCATCAAGTCCTACAAGAAGAAATGGAGGCATCACACAGAAGGAGGAAGCTACAAAGGAGTCTGAAGATTTTCAAGGCAAGTGAGGTGAAGACTTAGAATTGTTTTCCCAATACTTAGAATTTATTTTCAAGATTATTAGTGTTTTTCCCAGGACTTAGAATTTATTTTCCAAAATGAGATGAGATTTTTGACCAAGACATCAATAAGGATCCCTTTCATCAAGAAGAACAATTTCAACAAGGAGCCAACTCCAGAAGAATAATCTCCCAAATGAAGAAGAAGAAGAGAAGATTTTACAAGTCCTTTCTTAAGGAACTCTAACAATACCAACTACCTCTCTTATTCAATATGACTAAGTCTCTAATAGCTAGATATGTGCTTCACATGATTTATTCTACTCAACAAGGACTTAAACTTCAGAAGAAACTCAAGGAGGCAAAACAATAGCAAGAAGAAACTCAAGACATAAATATAGCAGCCTAACACCTTTGTGTGATCTTATTGATCAAAGACCAACCATTTTTCACAAATGGAAAAACACTAACAAAAATTTATTGGTCCTCTTTATGTATTGAAATAACAAGTTTTTCTTTTGCATATTAGAGTAAAGGTGATAATCCTTAGTGAAACTTTTGTTCAATAAGTTTGTACTATTCAAGACACAATCCTTAGACATTTGCTCTACACTAAACCCAAACAAAACAATTCTTTTGTAGAATAAATTGTTATGTTAAGTGTGTTGATTGTTATACTTTTGCTGGTGATTGTTTGTTTATTGTTGTTTACTTGTGTTGTTTAGATTTTACGGAGAGAACGTTCCATTTTGTGAAGAGAAGGTGATTGTTCTTCACCAACTTCAAAGGCAAGTAACACACCATCAAATTCCCCATATTTTTACTATGCATTACTAGTGTTTTTGACTAGTATGCATGATAGGGAATTTTTACTAAGTTATTATTATGCTATGCAAAATCCCAAGTAGTGTTCAGCAATCCCTTAGACTTTATTATGGAGACTTAGTACTTATTAGATGCTTAGCCTTGCTACAAATTTGTTTTACTCAATGTTGTAGAAAAATTCTAAGTATAACATTCAATGAAACACCTGGGTGGAATTGGTGATTGCAAGGTTTATGTTGAGTGGCTCCTTGGGGCCATGTCTATGGTGTTTTTCACCTAAGGAGTGCACTTGTGGTTTGCCACCCAGGAACAAAGAGATTTCTAAGTCCCTCTAAGTTTAGTAGCTTCCCGTGCAGCCCTTTGACATATTGGCTCTGTCTTGATCAACTAAGTTGTGAGAGTTCAGCCCATGCTTGACATGAAGATGCAGCATAATCATAGGTGGAGCGGGTCTTGCTGGTTGGGTTGGATTCTTGCTTCTGAAAGATCTCGTCTCAATTCTCTCCTTTCCATGATGCACTCCGCGTGTATAGGATGTTTGGGCTAATTGAAGACAAAGGGTGAAAATGCACAACCTCTGCAGAGTTGGAAACTATGATCATAGCCGTGTCCCCGGTAATGGACGACTTCGAGCAGCTGGACAAGGATGGATAGAAGGATCTCCTCATCTTTTCTGAATGAATAAAAACATGGTAGAAACCTTTTCCTAGAGCACATGGTGTGTCTACCCTCTGTGCTACCTTTTCAAACTCATGGTGTGTCTACCCATGATGACTTTATCAAACTTCATGGTGTGTCTACCCATGATGACTTTATCAAACTACATGGTGTGACTACCCATGTTGATTTTCAGAGTTTTACAAAGGTTTATTAAAATAGGACAAAACTGGCTTTATGCAAAATTATCCTAAACTCCACCAAGCCAGATATGCATGTAGTTTAGACTTGCCATTTTATATCCATCATAGTGTTACTTGCCAATACATTAAATTGTATTGACTCCCTTGTGGCTGCATATTCCATATTGCAGATGAATTCTGAAGACGAGTGAGGTTTCGTTCAGGATCTCGAGTCTATCGCCAACATGTTTTGCCTGTGGCACATGAAGAAGATGAGGCTCAATGTTCTACTAAATTTTCCGCTGTAATTTTAGTTCCTGCTAGTCTTCTGAGACTATGCAAGTTGTAAAGTTATTTTGTAAAGACTGGATCATGCGATGTAATAGATTTTGATGCAATTCCATGGTATTTCATTTTGAACTGTGGTGCTAGCAATTGATTCAGGGACTAGCACAATAACACAGAGTTCTAGCATTATTTAAATATGGGAACGCTACATTCAGGTAGCATTTCTTTTCTTCCACTTTTTTTAACGGTTTGCTTCTCCTTTATTCTTTCTTATTTAGAAAAACAGTTTCTAAATATTTAAATATAAAATCACCGGCTGAAAATGTTTAATTAAAAATTGTTCACTTTTAAAAATTGTTCATGATTTTAAAATCGATCTAGATTTAAAAAATGTGAACAGATTTTGAACATGAACAGATTTTTAAAAATAGTGAACAAAATATTAAAATGAATAGTTTTAAAATAAACCATTTTTTAAAACTAACAACTTATGAAAAATGGTGAACAATTTTTTTAAAATGAACGATTTTTTAAACTGGTAAATAATTTTTAAAATAAGATACCTTTTTAAATAAATAGTTTTTAAAAATGATTTAGGACTTTAATAAATGTTCAGACTAAAAAAAACTAAGGAATCCACTGTTCCATGTACGCGCTGACCAGACGTGTACATTATGCTTCAGTCCACTGATTTTAATCCACTGCTCAACCGCATATATCAGGCTTAAATTTCAAATATAAACAATTTCAAACATGAACAAAATTTATACATGAACAATTTTTAATTTAAATGTTTTTTTTTGTTTGAACAGATATAAAATTTGAATATTTTTATCCGAACAATTTTTGAATTTGAACAATTTATAAAGTTGAACATTTTAAAATTTAATATTTTCAGTTTGAACTTTTTTTTAAAAAAATCGGTGAATCAAAAGTAATAGTGAACAGAAAAGAAAAAGAATAAAACTGAAATAGAAAAGAAAATGGGAAAAAAGGAAACAGAAAAAATAATCTTTACCTATATATATATATAATAATAATAATAATAATAATAATAATAATAATAATCTAATAATAAAAGCGTTAAGGCTTCCCTGGTTGGTTACTTGGTCGGTCGGTCAGTCATTAAAACTACCCACAAATTTGACATAAATTACCCACCTTGCCACTAATAATTATATATCTCTACCTTATTATTTTTTAATAATAAAAACAGTAAGATTTCTTGCCCACATATTTCGTACCTTTTTTCCGTTCGTCACCATGGTTTTGTTTCGTACATCCCTCTTTCTACCATAGGTGTTGTAGATTTCCAATTGGTGTCCGACTATGATTAGAATAAAGGGAGGCCGGCTAGAATTGAACTCCTCTCTGACTCGATCTGAACCCAACAAGGACAGGCTGCACGATAACTCACCGTGGCCCTGCAAATATAATGCAACTATCAAAGGACAAACGTACACAATTTGCCCGCGGATGCATCTACAAACAAAGACCCACAGGAACCCACCCTGTCATGGCCGAGATTGATGTGCTGGATTCGAGCGATCTGGGCGCGGATCAAGGCGGATCCTTCGGCACCGCCGCCGAAACGCCGATCGAAAACGACATGCTTAGACCGTCACGAAGGTCCTTCATCGACGATGTGAGACGCAGGCGGGAACTCGGGGGAAACGGTCTCGCCGAGATCCTGGCGCGAACTCTGACGAGACGATCTCGCTGAGACCTGCCGATGCTCGCAAATGCACAGCTCGCGCTACGACTCAGATATCCGTTGTCAAAGGCAGTGCTGCCGCAGGAGGATCTGCTGATGCTCGCCAATGCACGTATCACGCCGCGACTCAGCCACCCCGTTGGCGACGCGCTGGCGGATTAGCTCGCAACCGAGCTGCAGCCGATCTGCGGAGGACAAAGACACCATTGTCCAGCTCGTGACGTTCTCATTCACGTTCATGGTTTCTCCGGCAACCTAGCTGCCTGACGAGTACATCTGTACATGTATATGTGCATGCACGTGCAACCAGCCAAGTACAACAAAGATCCCTGCACATGCATATGCGTGTCCTTCCATGGCGAGGAAGGCGGACGCAGAACGCCGCAGCGACAATCATCGTTTTGGATGAAGGCACTGTGCCGACAAGGACAAGTATCGTTTGAAAACTTATCTTGTCTCTCGACTTGAGGGTTCCGAATCTACAGTGTCAGAGTTGTCGATTCGGCTGCGTGTCTCAGGATGTAAGGAGCCTAGGTTAAGTTCAAATGAACTTCTTGAAGGCAAGGTAAATGAGGACTCTAAGTTGTAACCATGTTTCCTGGCCTGATCACCTGTACTATGTGCGGGCTAATGCTTGCAATAAATCCAAGTTCAAGCTGACCAGACCCCTGCACGTGTGTGCAAGCGTTGATATATCTTCACCAAAACTTTGACCTTCCAAATTACTGCAGCTCGACGCAAATTAACCATATCTTCTGCAGAAAACGAAATACAATCTACATATAGTTTCAAGCACTTTTAGGTTGTATAAGGTGTGCTAATGGATAGATCTGCTTTTGGTATTGGCTAATTTCTCAAGAAATTTGAAAATTGAATCTTCTCGGGTTGCTGATTCTCGACGAAGCTGCGCACCTCAACAACGAGTGTGAGACCTTAATACCATTGCAGCTGCAATCAGGCTGTTTTTTTTATTAGAGACGAATATCAATTACCTATGGTGGTGAAAGGAAAAGTAAGCTACATGTATTGATTATCCTTTCTTTCAATATTTTGCTTTTTGATGAGTGTCGGAAAGGAGATTAACATTTATTCCAAGTAATGTATGGCTGAACTTTTGATTATGTAGACCAGATTTTGGTTGATGAACATATTCACATATGGCTTGATCAATGCTAAAACAACTTTTCTCTCATAGACATATTCGATGGACCGTATATATATTTTACCATAAGTTTTACACATGTTCCATGTAGTCGCTGAGCTTACTGCCATGGGATTGACCACATTCGGATGCGTTGTGATTGGGAAGACACCACGGTCACCGTTAGTGGGGCGGGATAGATGACAACTAGCAGCACTTCAGGTACAACGGCGTGATGAGCGGAGGGGGTTTAATCATCTCGAGTCATGATTATTTGCAATGTTCATGATATCGCTTATTTTTAACTTATCGGTCAGCCCATGATAAGAGATATATTGATTTATTGGACGATAAATCGATTTTATCGGTCGACTATTTATCGGCCTTTTTTCTTGTAAATCCAAAATTGTAGCACTAAAACACTAAAATTTGCTATCAAAATCAGCACTAAAAATGCGAAATTATGATATATATAGATGTATTGTATTCAATAATACTAATTTTTTACGATGGATATCATTATACACATGTTGCAGTGTTAGAAAATCGATATATCGGCCGATTTATCGGCATGTCGACCGGTAAATCGCTTGTAAGACTGATAAAATGGCATGAATCTCAGCCGATATTCATTTATCTTATCGGTCACCACCCGATAAGCGACAAATCGGTATATCGATGATATTTCGAACATTGATTATTTGGCTAAGGGCTGAATTTTTTTCCTCCCATTGCAACGCACGGGCATGCTTCCCTGGTTGGTTACTTGGTCGGTCGGTCCGTCATCCAAATTGACATCCAAGTTGACAAAAATTTCCCACTATGCCACCCATAGGTTACGTGTACCTATTCGGTTTTTAGTTTTTCCGTTTATTTTCTTACTTCCGTATTGAGATTAGTCCGTTGACAAGGTGCATGCTGAAGAGACCTTGTCCTACTCCAATAGTACCTCGAACATGGTATACGGATCAAGCCGGCTTAACAACCAAGTACGTCGGGTTATTTTGCATGTTAGCCCCTCGCGAATCTGAAAATCAACCTGCACTCCAAAAGGCAGTCCAGCCCGCGTTGTTATCCTCGCCGTACGCCGTTCCTCTTGCGCCGCCCCAGCCAGCCCCGCGTGTCTCCATCCACGGCCCGCCGCTGCGTGCTCCGTCCGGCATTCTCTGTTGATTACCCTTCCAAAATCTCCCTGCCAGGGGGGACGCGTCTCCATCCACGGCCCGCCGCCGCTTGCTCCGTCCGACATCCTCTGTTGATTCCCCTTCGAAAATCTTGCGGCCAGGGGGAGAGGAACGGGAGGGCGAGGGCCGACTTCGGATCCGAGACCATGTTCCCCATCTAGGTCATGGCGAATTCCACAGCGGTGCGCGGCGTGCTCGACCATGCTGCTGGGGACCCCATATGAGAGGTCGTCAAGGCGGAGGCTAGGTACGAGGTGAGAGTACGGTTCAGTCATGCAGGATGAACAAAGATTCGCTGACGTTTGTTCAATCTGTTCGTTGCGCTTGTGCTTCTCTCTTAGGCTGGTGTTGAATTTTTTGTCGGGGCAAGGAAACATTTGTGGTCTTTGGGTTAACTTACTGGTTCAGTTAGCTGAACATTAGTTCCCTGCCGCAACTTTTGTTCTGCTAACTGAATATTAGTCAATGCATCGTGTTCTGTCCTGCTCACAGCATGGTAAGCACCTTTTACTTTTATCCCAAGGTTCAAGCCTTCTCGCTTCCTCAATATACTACTTTTTCTTGCAGCTGGGGAATGAACTCTAAAAGTTTGATGAACTGACAACTTGTCAAGGCTGAAGGCAACAGAAAAGAATTCTGGAATATCTAATTCGGTCAATATGCAAGTTTCTGGGCTATAAAGAACTTACATAAGTGGTTGGGATGGTCAACTAATAATTAGATAAATCGTGGTACTGCTAAACAAGAAAATTATGCAAGTTTTTTTTTGGATAGATCTCCGCTGATATATGAACGACATTTGTTCTACAGTGACCTTTTGCTTGCCTCAGCAATGTTTTTTTTTGCGAAAAGACCAACCAATATCATCAAGAACGGTACAAAGAATTTTAAAAGTAATAAAAATTACATAATGTTCTTTGTACCACCTAGCGATGACTACAAACGCTGAAGCGAGCCGAAGGCGCGCCGCCGTCATCACCCCTCCCTCACTGAAGCCGGATAAAACTTGTCGTAGTAGAGGTTGTTGTAGTAGACAGACGAGAAGTCGTCGTGCTAAGGCCCCAAAAGACCAGCGTACCAGATTAGTAACCATTACCAATGATGACAACCGTAGATTGGACGAGCCAAACCTGTAACCACACGTACGAACACAAAACGGACTAGATCCCTGAAGATCCCCCGGACACGCACCTCCACTCGTCCTCCGCCGGTGCTGGACGCACCACCGGAGCGAGGATAGGACGGAGAGGACATTATTCTGACTTCAAGATGTAGTCGCCGCTTCGCCATCTGGAAGAAGACACTGGACAAAAACCTAACCAAAAAAACGAGAACGCTCCCGCCGGCGAGAGGCCGTGATCCGCCACGCCTCCATGGCCCTAAGGCCACCAGAGGCGGAGCGAGCCGGCAGCGTCGCCGGCGAGGGGGACGGAACCCTAGATGGGTTTCTAGGGGAGCCTCATGATGCTTTCTCTCCTTTCCCTCGTACCGTTTCGTCCTGGCCGGATAGATGAGTCCCGGTCACTCTCTAATGTTTCATTCTCTGGTATCGGCAGCGTCGCCGGCGAGGGGGACGGAACCCTAGATGGGTTTCTAGGGGAGCCTCATGATGCTTTCTCTCCTTTCCCTCGTACCGTTTCGTCCTGGCCGGATAGATGAGTCCCAGTCACTCTCTAATGTTTCATTCTCTGATATTTGGTGATTTATGTAGTAGTACTTGCAAGAGTTGGCTGCTATCAGTTGGTCCTGGATCACGAGCCAAACCACTATTTGTCCACTCTGTTTTTACTGCCATGGAATATATGTTGTTTACTTCAGTTATCTTCATAAGTTAATTTATTGTTGTCACACTATGGTAGTTGGGGTCTGCTAAATATTAGGAACACGAGGAGGTTATGTCTAAAATAAGGGAGGGCCGGTATATCCGTGCACAAGAGATTTTTTAGAAACTTACCAACAGGGAGGATCGCGATACAACGGCACATGAAATGTTGCGAAACTTAGCAACCTTGATATGGCATTGAAGTTGGACGATTGGTATAGCAGATCATGATGTGCGAGGAAATAAACATGCAAAGATGAGGAAATATTTCAGCTGATGCTAGCTGCAGTAGGAGCGGCATGTGTACTTTTCAATAGTCGTGTTTGCAAGATGTATTCTTAGTATTGTTTTGCTATTGCAAAATTGTTTAAACCGGTGTATGGTACAACATCTAATAAACATCCATTGTATACTACCTTCTCCATTACTCGAGGGGAGATCAATTTTGGACCTCTTTAAGGTCATCGGTATAGTTTGTTGTGTATTCCACTGTCAATCGACTGCAGTTCCGTGACCTACGAATAGCGGCGAGGCTTCGGTGCTGACTATTTTGGGGACAATCACAGGTGCTGCTCTCCTGCAATAATCAAAGTGAGCAATTCTCCCCTGTGTGCACATAGGATTGTTGATTCCCCTAAAGAAGATAAACAATTGTTTGCCAAAGAGAGAAGAAGCAAGTTGTAGGTGAGTATTATTCAGTATTTCCTCAAAATTGTTTAGTTTTACACAATGTGTATTAGCATTTTGGTACAATACTCAAGGCTGGGTGAATATTTGCAAAGTTGTTGTTTCCATTGCCAATTTTCTCATAACAGTGTAGCACTGATCCATACAAAATTGAAAAGCCTGTACTTGGAAAAAATATAGAACAATAATTGCACCAATTGTTGTTTCCATGAGTCAATAGGATCTTCGCACCTTATTATTTTTATTCTTAGTTTGAGACGAAGAAGGCTTAACTAGGAAGAAAGAGAGGTACAGGACTACATGGCACCTCTCGGGAGGACAGGTTCTGAAAACAAGATACATGACCTTGGCAAAAAAAAATTGGAGCAACCTCGGCAAGCTTCTGGAAAATAGAAAGGAAATATCTCCCTCCGAGCTACTCATCAACTATTGCATGTGATTTGAACAAGGATGATATTACACCTTCTGGATTTAACTGTATTTTGGGAGAGTGGACTATTAACTTGTTTCATATGGTTTATATGTATATGAATGGAAGTTCATTTGGCACCATAGCAATGCACAGTATTTGGACAAGGCCACGTCGTTCTGACATTGTCCACTGTATTTTTCTCCTTTTCCTACACCAAAGTTCCCTTATGTCGCTTGCATCTTCCCATTTCGCAATGTTTTGTGCCCATTTGCAAACGTAAGACGGTAGGAATCTCCAATATGCTCACTGCCAGGTCATCCACATCCAGTGATTAATTTTTGCTACATCAATATTATCAGTTTACTAACAATATATTTCTCCAGCTTTGTGCTTCCTACGGGTGCCATTGATTCAACTTTCTGTAACCAAGTATTGCGATGAGGTTAGTTTCTAACCAAGAATCTAAGCTATATGAGCTTTGTTCTTTTTCTATGAAAGATTTCCGTATTGCATAATTTTTGTTGTTTGCTTTCAGGTCCCGCTTATATTCCTCGCCATATGGAAGAGTAGATATGATAATATCGCTCCATGAAGAAATTCAGAGGATCCTACCGTGGATATTCCTTTTGACATAAGGAAAAACTCGAGTGTAATGTTGAGTTTTTTTTTTACCTTTATTGTGATGTTAAAAATTTGTTGACCTCTGTGCTTTGTACCTACATTATGTATACTGTAAGTTGTAGCAAAGTAGGTGATACAATTTTCAAGATCATTGTAGTCCTAGCTTAAAGCTAAACGGAGTCATTGTGTGTATATCTCCTTTTTAGGCTTCCTTGTTGCAGAGGCTTCATTACTCATTAGCGGTTCAAACTTGCGAAAGATATTCTTTGGTGGGTATGCATGTTGCCTGATGACTTGATGAGAATGAACCAATGAGGCACATTCTGTTATGAACATTCCCATATCTGTTTTGCCATGATATTATTTTTTGTTGGTATAGAAAATATAATCAGTTTTGTCATGATATTAATTTCCGTTGCTATAGAAAATATAATCAGCCCGTAGCAACGCACGGGCACATTTACTAGTACTATAAAAAGCTTACAAAGGTATTGTACACATGGTCGCAAGAACGCAGGTTCGAATCCCGTTAATGCCATTTTGGCCTTATTTGTATGTTTAAGGAAAAAAATTGATGGGCCGGCCCATTTAAAATTCTTGCCGGGCGAGTCCGAGTTAGGACTCGCTATAGGCGATAAATAGGGACTGCGGGATCATGTACGCGCCTACCTGCTGCTGTAAAGTGCACGGCGACTCGCGTCGGGAGATCGGGCTGAAGCCAGCTGCAGTACGAAATCGATCGCTGGGCCAACAGGGGATTAGGTCGTCTCGTGTGTCCAGTACACGAACAGGCAGGGTTCCTGTGCACATTTGCAGGCCTGACTTACCGGGGCAACGGGCGTGTATTTGCAAAATTACGCAGCTAGCTAGCTTGTTTCATTTTTTTTCTTCCAACTACATGTATGTGGCTTTGTTCCATGTCAAATGAATAAAAAAAAAGTCCAACCTAATGTAGCCATCACTATGTACAGTATTTTCAAAAAAATCTAAAACATTTTCTGATACTAGAACATTTTTGAAAATTTTAAAAAATTCGAAATATGAATGATTTTTAATTTTGAGCAATTTTTAAGTTTGAACGATTTAAAAAAAACGATTTCAAACATGAACAAAAATATTACACATGAACAATTCTCTATTTTGAACAATTTTTTATCTGGACGTTTTTTCATTTGAACAATTTTTATCCGAATAATTTTCGAATTTGAACATTTTAAAGTTTGAACATTTTTTCATTTCGAACAAAAAAATAATTCTGAACCAAAAAATAATAGTGAAACCATCGGTGCCCCAAAGCCGATGAAACAAAAATAATAGCGAACCAAAAATTTCGGTGAACCAAATATAATAGTGAACAGAAAATGCGGATGCACAAAAAATAATGGTGAACCAAAATTTTCGGTGAACCAGAACTAATAGTGAACCAAAATAATTGGTGAACCGAAAATAATAGTGAACCAAAATTTTCGATGCACCAAAATAGCCGATTAATAAAAAAAAAGTGAACCAAAATGGTTCCAAATTTAAAAATGTTTTGTTTTTTCTAAAATAGTTCTAAACTGAAAATGGTTTCACATTTGAAAAAGTTCAGTAAAACAGAAACAAAAAAAAAGATTTAGATTTTAAAAATATCAGAAACGAATATTTTCAAAATAAAGGAAAAATAGAAGTAGAAATAAATAATTAAACGGAAAAGATAAAGAATAAGAACAGAAACATAAAAGAAATTGGGAAAAAATAGAAAAAAGACAATAAAAATCTTAAATAAGGAATGTCTACATGGAAAGCAATCTAGCCCGACGGTTGTTCCTCCGTTCGCATGATGTAAGCTTTCAAGTTTGAATCCTAGGCATGTCTTATTTTAGTTAGCATTTTCTCCTAAAATCTGAACACATATTGGGCCGGCCCGCTTAGAAAAGTACGCGGGCGAGTCATACACGGACTCGCTATAGGCGATCTATAGTGCCCGTGCAAAGCATCGGCCAGGGAGCTGCCTTTGCGCTAGCCGACTGTCACGACCCAGCCCAAGACGGAGCAAGCCCAGAACCAGTCCAGGAAGACCGGAGCGCATATGAGACAACGACCCGGCAAGGAGGTAAATAAAAGACGACGAGGAAGGGGAGGACAACATGAACTCTGTGAACGAACATACCTCCTTCTGCAATTCCCCTTTCCAAATCCCGTTGTACTCTCTAAACTTAGATCTCGGAATGAAGTCGTAAGTTAGAGCGTGACAATTGGTATCTTGAGCATGTTTCGAATCCTGGGCATGTCTTATTTTAGTTAGCATTTTCTCCTAAAATCTGAACACATATTGGGCCGGCCCGCTTAGAAAAGTACGCGGGCGAGTCGTACACGGGCTCGCTATAGGCGATCTATAGTGCCAGCGCAAAGCATCGGCCATGGAGCTGCCTTTGCGCTAGCTGACTGTCATGGCCCAGCCCATGACGTACCAAGATGGAGCAAGCCCAGAACCAGTCCAGGAATACCGGAGCGCGTACGAGACAACGACCCGGCAAGGAGGGAAATAAAAGGCGGCGAGGAAGGGAAAGGATAACATGAAATCTGTGAACGAACATACCTCCTTCTGTAATTCCCCTTTCCAAATCTTGTTGTACTCTCTAAACTTAGATCTCAGAATGAAGTCGTAAGTTAGAGCGTGACAATTGGTATCTTGAGCATGTTTCGATCACTCGGATCGCGCTTGATCTGTAAATTCACTCGCGGTGGGCTATGATTTTTTTTTGAATCGCGGCCTATTCCAAACCTGTGGTACGATCGCGTGCCCGTGATTCCGATCTGGCGCCCAGGAAGAAGCCGTCAGCGGTGGAATCACAAATCTCTACAGCCATGGCGACGGTGAGCGACCAGAGCGCGCTGACGAACACCAAGCTCGACGACATCGTCACGCAGATGGCTTCGATCATGGGTTGGATGCAGGCGGTCACCTGATCCACAGCGGAGCTCGCGAAGAACACAGAGTTCCTCAAGCTCCAAGCGGAGGACACATCGACGCGACTGGCCCGTTTGGAGTGGCATGTCGTGGTGGGAAGCACGACGGAACGAGCGCCGATTACGCCGACGACCACCGACGTGCGCGTCACCACCGACAAACAACAACCCAAAGGGCGCGACGAGGCGCATCTGACACGGGGGATGGAACCGGGGATCCATCGATCCATCGATACACCACTCCACCTTCGGACACTATGGCTTTGCTCGCGACCAGAGCCATTCAGAGGGGAGGTGTGGTGATCCCTCAGGTGCAAGTAATGTGGGATGAGTCCGAAACACCGACGACAACCTCTCAAGGAAGGGGGTATGTCACGGCCTAAGGTGGGAAGGAGGAAAACACAGAGAGTGAGGGAAAGAGATATATACGAGCCTCTGGCCCGGTCTTCGTCGGCGTTTTCCGGAAGCACTGTCTTGGGGTCAAGCGAGCTCTCAAGGAAGGGGGTATGTCACGGCCTAGCCCTGACGGCCTAAGACGGAGCAAGCCCAGAACCAGTCCGGGAAGACCGGAGCGCGTATGAGACAACGACCCGGCAAGGAGGGAATAAAAGGCCGCGAGGAAGGGGGAGGACGACATGAACTCTGTGAACGAACACAACTCCTTTTGTAATTCCCCTTTCCAAATCCCGTTGTACTCTCTAAACTTAGATCTTGGAATGAAATCGTACGTTAGAGCGTGACACCGACTTGGGCACATACCAGGGTTTCTTGCGAGAATGCAAGTTGCGACTCGCGAGGTGCATCGACGGGGCGGGACCTTCTCAACACTTAAATTTTTAGGTAGTCGCTAAGCGTTTGGTAGACTGCATGTAGTCCGGCCAGACCCGCTAGGTGGAGCGCAGGCCTTGTTGTTTGGTTCCGTGCGGCCTGTTATTTGGTTGGCACGCCCATCAAACCACCCTTGGGACAGACCGTTTGCATAGAGCCAGGCGCTGGCACTGCGAAAAGCGGGTGCGGCGATGCGAGCGGAAGCTCCACGGTAGCAAGGCGAGGATGGCGGGAGATGGCCAAAATCAGGTCCCGTTTCATGCCACCCATAGCTCTCACCTCCCCTCCATATTCGCTCACCTCCCTATTTACAAACTACACCGGCGACTTGTCACTTTCAGTCTCCGACACCGGATCCGACGACGGAAGGTCTAGGGATCCGGCACCAGAGCTACCGCAGCAGGACACCAGAGCTCTCCGCACTGCGTCGTCAACCTCCCTCCACCCCGAAGACACATCTTCGTCAGCGGTGACGGCGGGAGATTATTTTCCTCCTCTTCCACAGCGGCAGATCTCCGTCGTGTCCAATGGCCAAGGTAAAACACTGCCTTCTTAGGAAACAAAGTAGTACACTTGTCGATTTAGACAGTGCTAATGTGATATCCATGTAATTAGGATGAAGGAATGAGTCTGAACAATCACCCGGCAACACTCGTAGCTGTCATTCAGGCATGGATCCTGTTGATTCACAAGATCGTAGTTAGGCGCTCTAGTTCTCCTATGCTCACATACGGGCCTATGTTCCCTCGAGATCAGGAGAGGATTGCAAATCTGAACTACATCTACAACTCGACGAAAGTAGGGGCTGTCCAAATGCTTTGGATGGGTAGATCCCCCTTCTATGCACTAGTCAAAAGGTTTCGAGAGGGAGGACTTCTGACCGATAGCATTCACACCTCTGTGGAAGGGAAAGTTGCCATGTTTCTTCATGTTGTTGGTCATAACCAGAGGTTTCGGGTCATCCATAAGACATTATGTCGGAGAGTGCTCAGTCCTAGGGCAGGGGCTCTCAAGAGGTTCGAACACAGGGGCTAACCACACTCACTGCATCTCTCGTGAGGCCTAGTGAGAAAATCTCGAGCCAGACAACAATGGCGACACGGGGAGTTTACCCAGGTTCGGGCCACCTTGCGGTGTAACATTCTACTCCTGCATGTTTGATGGATTGCACTGTGATTGCTTATGGTACAAATTGCGAGCTTGTGCTCGAGTTCAGACTAGGGCCGCTCGGGGGTGAATGAGTCGCCCCCTTCTATGGAAGCGAGCTGATCTTTATATACCCGCTCCGGGCCTCTTTCCCGCGCATTCTTGGCGGGAAAGGGTCACCACACAACGACAACGATAAGGCAGATCATGTCGTGCATCTTCTGGTGGTCTTGGTCTTCGGGGGACAGCGCCACCATCCACGGCAGGGCGGTGGGGGCCCTCGCTTCCTTCATCTTGTAGAGCTGGCTTGGTCCTCCTTCAACGAAGAGGGAAGCTTTGGGCGGCGCTTTGGTGCGGGCAGCTGTCGCCCACACTTTATACACGAGAATGACAACTGCGGCCAAAATATCTATGCGACTCTGCTGTGCTCTCGTAGGCGCGCAGGACTGCGAATGTCACATGCACATGGGAATGTTCCCTCCTGAGGGTAAATTCCTCTAGAGAGGATCACAGAGCTCGAGGTAGAACTCCTCCCCGAAGAAATACGAGTGCTCTCCTCTAGAGGGGGCAGCCACCTGCTGGCTGCATCTCGAGAGGGGCGAAAGTCTCATGAGGGAGGTTTTCTCACGAATCATCCTCGCGGAGGCCTTTCTGTGCGCACTTGACTAGGCCGCAGCAGACGGGTCGTGGTACCCTGGTATCCACTAGACCAATAATAGCCCTCGAGCCCGCGGTGGACACGTGTCCGAAGGATACGAGACAATGCGGAGCCAACCGCTATCGGGCCAGTCGTGGGCACATAGCAGGATGGTACGCGACCCACGATCTCCTCGAGGTGGCCGTAACGGCTCCTTGCATCGTGGGTGAATTTACCTATATTACAAGTACGACAATAAATGCGGCAAGTATAACAATAAATGCAACACAAACACAAGTAAAGGATAAGGGAACGAGATAACCGATAGGAAGCACGCGGAGACACGATGTATTCCCGAATTCCTCCTTATTAAGGGAGTACGTCTCGTTGGAGGGGTGTGAGCTCACCACGAAGGTCTACTCAATGCTACAAAGGCCTCACCCTATTCTCCGATGAACCCCGCCACAAAGGCCTAGTCCACCTTCCACTATTGATCCCCTTTGAGGCGGGAATCAAGTTCTTTACAAACAAATTTGGGGCACACACCCACAACCAAATTGGGGCTCCCAACAATCACAAGAATCACCAAGTGAGACAAGATGTCTAGGTTCTCCACAAGAGGAAACCCTAGACTAGTTCCCCTCAAGCAAATGAGAGGGGAAATGAAATCCGGTTGGTGAAGACGTAGATTGGGGTCTTCTCCTTCAATCCTCCGAAGATCAACACGTTTGGGTGGAAGGATTGGGAGATCTAGCAAGGTGGGTGAGCTGTAGCAATGGTGAGATCTATTTGGGACGAGCTAACTGTGAAGGGGAACGTAGCATAGAAAACAAAAATTTTCCTACGCGAGAGACACCCGAAAGGCCAAGATCTAATCTAGGAGACGAAGTGTAACGGGCAACAAGAGGGTTAAGGAGAACACATACCCTCGAAGACTCAAAGTGGTACGAGATCAAATCTCGTTGTTGGCGTAGTCGTACTCACACCGATCCCGATAGCGAGAAGATGGCACCGCAATCCGGCGGTGCATCCGTGATCGGTCACACGTACGGTTGATGACGACCTCCGTTCCCTCGTTCCAGCGGGGCGTGGAAGTAGAGGATCCCTCGGAACTCCAGCAGCACGACGACGTGGTGGTGGTGAAGAATCCCACGGTCAGGGCTTCGCCAAGCCGGAGACCATGAAATGGAGCAGCGGGTGGAGGGAAATGGAAGTGGCCAAGTGTATGGAGGAGGGAGAGCTCTCACCCTCCTTTTATAGGAGAGGGGGGAGGCAGCCCAAGGGGGGTGCGGCCAGCCCCATGGTGTGCCCCCACCTCTTCCCTCATGATGTGAGTGGACACTCCACTCACACCCACTCATTTTCCTTTAAACCCCACTTAGAAAATCCAAGAGTTTTTCTTTAATAAATCAATAAAACATTTTTATTTCTTTATTTCAGAATTTGTTAATTCTATTAACAAACATTTGCATAAAGCACCTAGAATTATTTGTTAATTCTATTAACAACCATTCGACGAAAAACCCCTTGAACTATTTCAATTTTCCCCGAAACAATTTCGGTGTTGTCCAAAATATTCTTCGATATTCCGTATCCTCTCAAACGCGTCATCGAACCTTAAGTGTGTCACCCTACGGTTCGCGAATAAGATAGACATGATCGAGACTCCTCTCCGATCAATAATCAACAGCGGGATCTGGAGATCCGTGATGACTCCTATATATTCAACGATGACTCTCGTGATCGTGTGAACCAACAACGCCGTGAACTATTCCCTTTGTCTCGCGATATTTTACTTGTCCGAGATTCGATCATTGGTATCAACCATACCTTGTTCAATCTCGTTACCGACAAGTACTCTTTTCTCGTTCCCGTGATATAACATCCTTTGTGATCATATTACGTGCTTGCAAGCGGTTTCGATGTGATATCACCGAGAGGGCCCAGAGTATATCTCTCCGTCATTTGGATGGACAAATCCCACTCTTGATCCATGATCCTCAACTAATACTTTCCGAATACTTAACGACACCTTTATAGTCACCCTGTTACGGTGTGACGTTTGATGCCATCAAAGCACTCTTCCGGTATCAGCGATTGACATGATCTCATGGTCTAAGGAATAAGTTACTTTGTATGTTTGATATAACAATGTAAACTAAATGACTTGATCGCATTGCTATATTCTCTTTGGGTATATGTTCATCACATCATTCTTCTAATGACATGACCCCCGTTATTAATAACATCCAATGTTCATGATCAGGAAACCTTGATCATCTATTAATCAACGAGCTAGTTAAAAGAGAGGCTTTACTAGGAACCATTGTTTGTTTATTAAGCACACATGTATCAACGTTTCCGGTTAATACAATTCTAGCATGAGAAATAAACATTCATCATAAACAAGGAATAAGATAATAACCATTATTATTGCCTCTCGGGCATATTCCCTTCAGTCTCCCACTTGCACTAGAGTCAATAATCTAGTCTGTAAGCATTTTAACACATATGGCGTACCAGTGTTATTACCATGCTTCGCATGCGGTAAACATCATCAAAAAGATCTGAACTGTTCAGGTCCTATTGTATTTGCATGTTCTTTGCGTCTACACGCATCACTCATTCTCTAATGAGATGGCTTTGTATATATATGGTCAATTGGTGAAAACTTAATTCCTTAGCTTAAACTGTTGTCACTAACATTGTGAAAATGTAGCTTCATAGTGTTAGCATTCTTAGAAATTCACCAAGTTCCGGTGATACCTTAATTCCTCAGCTTAAACTGATGTTACTAACATTGTGAAAATGTAGCTCCATAGTTTCAGCATTCTTGGAAATTCACCAAGTTCAATAAAGAACTCCTTGACACAAAATACGCTTATTATCAGTTGTCAACACAACGATATACTTTAGCCTTTGTTGTAGTATCTGTCACAATATTTTCATTTTTGAAACTCTTTCAAATCCAGCATGGAACTTTCTTCCATCCTATTGTGCTACCGTTCATCACATATTTTAACTGAGATAAAATTACTTGAATAAATGACAATACTATTAGTGTAACATATTACAACTAATATTTTGTCATTACTATATAGGAAAACATATCCTTAGCATTTCTAAAATGACACAAGGATCTCTCCCACTGTTGTCTAATCATCATATGAATTATCCTACTATAACATTTTATAGCATAAGACTTATCTGGTTGTGTACATAGCATGGAAACATGACTTAGAAATCTCAATTTCAATGATGCTCATCATGTGTCAAAACACTTGAATCTTGCTCAATTACTTTCCATGTGACAAGAACTCCATGTCATTTCTATATTGACTTACTTCAATATTTCATCTATGTAATTTGGCTTCAATCATATCAGGCGCTTCAATCCATCTTTTATAGATATCGATGCCCAATATCTTCTAAGCCTTTCATCAATATGAAAATCTTAACCGTGTTAATTTAAAATACATATTTTCCAATCAACCATATGTCATCTACATAAAGTATTGGAAATATGTCATAGCGCTCCCACTTAATTTCTTGTAACTTTACAAGCATCTTTATCGTTCATGATGGAATCAAACTCTTTTGATAACTTCATTAAGGTAAAGATTTCAACTTCGTTATGCTCACTTCAACCATTGAAGTGTGCATACCTGTAACATCCCAAGTATGAAACATCCCTTAGAATGTTTGATTTCTTGTTTTATTTCAAGCAATGCATCATGTCATCATTTCATTGCAATTGTTTTATTATTGTTTGCATTGTTACTATTTGTTTTGCATCTGTTTTATCCTGTTTCCATAATCAAACTCAAACAAATTTCAAATGGGTATTGTCATACTTGCTCTGTTACAACTCTTGGAATAAAAATAACAAATAAAAACAACCATTTTATTCCTTGTTTCTCACTTATTAAATTGTTGGTTTAATCAAACCATTAATCCAATCAAATAATTCTAAAACATTTTCAAATGCAAACCAAGTTTCAAATCAGTATCTATTGTGAACCATAACAATTCACCACACATTTGTATTCTTAAAATCATTTAAAACCATAGGGGAAACCCTATTGAAAATGGTGTTGTTTTTCTAATAATAATGAATATTGCAAATTTCAATCAAATTGGTTCAATTTTCAAACAGCAAGCAAACATTTAAAATTTTTGAAAACAAAACCTACCAAGTGGTTGCTTTTCAACTAAGGAATCTATCCTAATTTTTCCAGAATTTTCTATAAACAAAAAGCCATGTTTTTAGTCCAAAAGCAAAAGCTACAAAAAAAAACAGAAAGGGAGAAAAATAATAAAAGAAGAACGCGCGCGGCAGCCCTAATCTACCCCTGGCCCAGTCCACCTAATCTACCGCGCGCCAGCCCAACCCATCTTCTCCCCCGTACCGCTTCAATTTTCGTGCTCGTCTTCTGATTTCAGTACGGAGCTCCATCCGTGGCGCCACCGCAACCCCGCGGCGACGCCGGCGGCCATACCCTGCCTCCGCGTCTATAAAACGAGCACGAGACCCCGCAGACCAACCCTAGCTAACCCTAGGTCCTGTTTCCCCTCTCCGCCGTCGTCGATCGCCTCCTCCCCGGCGAGATCCTCTCCTCTGTCACCCTCACCGGCGGTAACCCTCTCTGAATCCGGCCACCGCGACGACGCCATGGCCATCCTCCACCCTACCTGAGCCGCGGGATCGACTCACCTCTCTCTCCTCTACCTGCTGGACACCTCACCGCCACGGGTAAGGTTCTGGATCACCGCCGCGATCTCCTCTCTCTCCGGCCACCGTGCCATGTTTCTGAACCCACGCTTCCCGTCGCCGTTGCAGAGCTCCTCGACCTCGATCTGTTGCTGGAATCGCACGGCCTCGTCTTCCTCTACGTCTTGGACACCGGAGCTCGCCTGGAGGACCTCTACATCGACGGCGCCGTCCACTTCGTCTCCGCGGCCACCGTCGTCACCCCGTCGTCAGCAGCTCGTCATCGTCGCGCCTCTGCTCCTCTACAACGGTGGTGAGCACCGTTTGCTCCTCCTCCCTCCTCTGCATCCGTGCTGATCTGCAACGTCCACGCACACTCACTGCAACGGTGCACAGCAGCGTTACATCATCGCCGGCGAGCTCTGCTCTGACGGACGAGCAGGCGGTTGTTCGTCAGGGTTCAGTTAACCCCGCACTGAACCTTAACCTGAACGCGTTCCCCTATCTGTCAAAACACCGCAGCGCAGCGCACTGGTTGCGCTCTCTCTGAACTTTGCACAGGGCGCGGGTTCGAGCCCGCAAGCCCCCATCTTTTTGTCCATTTTATTCCGCAGCGCGAGCAGGCCCACTGTCATCGACCTGCCTTGCCACGCAAGCGTTGCGCAGTGCCACGCTGGCCACTGGCCCACGCGGCAGTGGCTGTGCGTAGAGGCCAGCTGAGTAACAAAAGGATTTCTGCGCATTTCCTAAAATTCCAATTTCATTTTAATTAGTAGAATTAAAACCAAACTTTAAAATTCAATATCTTTTGTTTTATAATTCCAACAAATGCAAACTTTATATGAATTCTGATCCAAATTTAATAATCTTTCCAAATAACTTATTTGTGTTCTGTTTTGAGTTTTCAAAATATATTTAAATTTCAAATTTGAATAATTCAAATGTAATTTACAATAAATCATAAATAATTCATACTATTTCCAAATAATACAAATAACATATGTTTTTCACACCTTTTTGAATGTTCTATTCAAATATAAAATTTGTTTCATTGTTTGAATAATTTAAATTGCCTAAATAATTTAATACTTGTTTAATTCAATTAAATTTGATAAAAATCATAACTTGCTTAATATAAAATATTTTTGAACATGCAAAATATGTTTTCAAACCACCAAAGTGTGAACTTTTCAAATGTGAATTTGAATTTATGGTTTGAACAAATAAAATTCAAATAATATTCAAACTTGTCTTAAATTCAATTAAAACTTGTTTAATATTGTTTAATTCATAATAAATTCATCCTAATTCAAATTTCAAAATGTGAAACATGTAATCCAACTAAAATTTGATGTTCTTTTCAAATATAAATTTTGCTAATTGTTTTGCACACTTTGAATTGATGAAAACAATAATTGTATGTGTGGCATGTTTAAGTAACCAAAATTTTCCAAACTTAATAAATAAGTTCTAAACTTGTTTTATTTCCTTTCTCTTTGCATCTATCATTGCTAATTATTGTTATCTGTTGTTATCTTGTCATCATCAACATGCATGCATCATGATAACAACTATCACATAATAAATAATTGTAGATCATTTGTTCCACTTATTTCAATGGATCCTTTCCATATGCAACCCTTGCATATGGGTCCATTTAATTTGTGCTATCTTGTTAGCCAATTTATTTTGATGCACCCATTAACTTGCCATGCATCATATTGATTGTGCACAATGCCATGAACATGATTGTTTACATTCCTGTTTTGTTTGTTTGCTTCTTCTCGAATAGACGACGACGTTGAGGCAGACGACCTTTACAGCACCCCTTCTGAGGATCTAGCTCAGTACCCGGCTGTTCAGTTTGCAGGCAAGTTATCACTCACACGAACCATTGTGTTCCTTTCAACCCTGGTTACCGATACTTTCCGTTGTCTATATCTTGCTAGCCTTAGTGGTAGTTGTTTCTGTTACGAACCTATCACATGAATCCTTTAACCCTGATATTGCCTCATCACCCCTCCTACAACCTTGTTGATTGAGCCAGTGTCTTACTATCATGCTTAGGTTGTTTTGCTCGAGTCTGTTACCCGTTACTTTCAGTTACTATATTTCATTATGTTCTGGGGGCTCGATGTTTAATCAATCAATCAATCATGCTAATGTTATTACTGTTAATAATAATTTGATGATAAGGCACCGGCAGGAGGCCCTGTGTGGTTTTGAGGCCTGCTAGTGTCGACCCTAATAGGAAAAGGGTCTTGTCTACTGATCCATGATGAGCGTACTACCCGCATGTGGGAAGCGAGTATGGGCGCCCCCCTCAATTTGATTCGATTCGCATCTCGTCCAAATCATCTCATTTAGTTCGTGCTTTCTATTTGCCGCATGCATGTTTTTGCGAGCCCAGCGCAGGGTGGAACTTTTGTAGTCGGCATATAGGGGGACACGTTCTTAGAGTGCTATGAGGGTCCATTTTCTTCTGGGCTCGATTAGCCGTGCGCCCAAGGTGCTTTGGGCTTGATGCGGAGAAGAGTTGAGTTGTGTTGAGTGCCCCGCTTGGTGGGAGGCATCCCATCTGGCGGGTTATTCATACGTGTACGGCCAAATTGGTGCAACCCTGCAGGGATAATCTTCTCGAGAAGCCGTGTTTTCCGCGGTTATGGACTACTTGGTGAAAGTACTGGCTAACAAGTACTCAGGACAACTTAAACCTAATGATTCACTATCTCACACCCCATGATTAACAATCTGACTAGTAATAGGATTATTGTCACAATAACTTGATTCATCTTAATCCAACTGTGTGAGTTATCCTCGGATTGCTTCTTTGGATAAGGGGCGAGATCCAGGATGGGTTTGTTTGATATTATCTTCCAGTTGGTTACAACCCTCGATCTTATCCCCTTTCTGATAGTTGGACATGCTAGAATCTCTATAGTTGGTTAGCGCAGCCAGTTGAAGCATTATATATCCCCTTCTTTCCGTTGAACCAAGTCATCTGTGCTTGTGTTGACGGGCTATACTTTGGTGAACTGTGAGTCTTGCTTGCTAGTACTTGGATGTACTGACCCCGTTGGGGCTGTGGTTTACGCAGACTACGACTACGGCTACGATGACCACCAGGATGGCTACTTCGTGGAGTTTGACGAGACTGCAGACGAGTAGTTAGCTGGACCAGGGCAGGATCCAGAACCTACGTGGATGGGCTTCGTCTTCTTTATTTTCTCCGGCTTCTTAAGCCTGTTGGATTTGTCTGTACCCAGACACCTTTGATTGCTTCCGCTGATGTAATGAATGCTATGTTGGGACATGTGTCCTCTGGATGATTGTATTTGCTATCTCTGCCTTAGTGAAGGCCATTTGCAACCTTATTTCAATCTTTTGTGTCTTAGAGATATGTTGTGATCCTCATTCGTTCAAAGCTGTTGACGTACAGTGCGTGATTGATATGAAGTACGTCGACAGTAGTGCCTGTGACTTCTAGTGGATAGTTTACATCGACGGTGGAATAGCAGGGCTTGTGTTGTCGCGCATAAGCGCAGGCCTACCAGGAAGCTGGGACGTGGGAGCAGTTATGCCCCATAATCCAAGCACCTGCTATCCAGTTCGTACGATGAGTATCCCTTAGAAGCCAGGGTGCGACAAATGGTATCAGAGCCTGTCTGCCTGTAGGATCCCTTTTACTGGTCGCAGTTGAGTCTAGAAACTATTTTGTAGCTATACAGGAAAAATGAAACGTGAGAGTAGGAATTCTGCCATTTTTTCTGGTAAGGAAGTGCAACGTTGTTTTCTGTCTCACCTAAACTTTCAAGTTAGGATTTCACGTGTTTTGGGTTCTCCTTAGTACCTCAGGACTTTTGGTCTCGTTTTCCCGATGTTGCTGCGATATCATGTTCTTTTCAACATCCTTATCGTCCGTTGAACCTTGTTGTTGTTTTCCACATCCTTTTTCATCTACCGGAGTCTAATCAAAACTTCCCCGATCATCTGCAGATGGATCTCAGGTTCTACCCACAGGTGGTTCGGATGACTCGCTGTGAGAGCACCGCCGGTTATCCGGAGATGCTGAGAGACATGGTTACCTATCTGGGGTTCCATTGGGCACCGGAGTACCAGGTCTACGAGCAGCAGCGAGAGTTTGACCAGACTTGCTACCGGGCTATCGTCTACATTCTGTCGGATGATGGCAGGAGCATTGCCCACCGCTACGAGGCAGTAGGTTCCACAGTGGATATGGCCGTGCAGCAGGCAGCGTACGTGGGTCTCACCGTTCTCCGTGCTGACTACTGGGGGTTTGATGATTCCATCTATCGTCACATTCCCCGTGGTTACATCACGGCAGCGGGAGTTCACTTCACCCTCCACAGCAACCTGGATACCTACGAGTCTGATAGCTCCAGACTGCACACCACTGCTCAGTTCGTGAGGCACAGTGACGCAGCTGTTTCCGCACTTTCTCAGGAGTTAGCCTCAGTCAGGGAGCAGCTCTATCTGGCTTTGACTCGTCTGGCGACGTACACCACAGACTTCGTTGGAGACGAGTGCTTTGCGCGTTTCCAGCAGACACTGGGTTTTCCTCTGCCAGATGCTGGAGGTTACGAGCCGATCAGAGGCCCACTTCTCGACCTCGGAGCTGGTTACACAGGGATTCCCCGCTATGGAGCACAGGGACACGACGCTTTCTACTTCACCACACCGAGAGTTGCTCTCAGAGCAGTTCCTATCTACAGGGATCGTCGTGATACCTACTTCCGTGGGGTTCCTCCTCACCGTATCTCTCGTCGTACTACTCACCGCCGTCCTGCGTGATGAGCATGGGAGTACCGATGTATCCATTCCTAGCTATGTTTAGTTATCCTTGTAATTCGAACCATGTATTGGTCTGTTGGATATTCTGATGTATTTGAACATGTGATGATGTACCTGTTGGTTATCTATTCATGCGTCGGAATAATCTATCTTTCGGTTACCAATTCTATCCTTTTCTGTTGTTGTGCTAATATGAATTTCTGTTCAGGATGCCTCCAACCAGGAACAACCCGCCTCCGCCACCACCAATGGGGGAACTGTTAGCTCAGATGACCCAAGTGGTGACACAGATGGCCCAGATCCAGGCTAACCAGCACCACAACCAGAATGCTCCGCGAGTCAGCATTAAGGAGTTTCTGAGCGTGGGGCCGAGAGCTTTCGTGGCAACACGTGAGCCTCTGGATGCTGATGACTGGATCAGGGAGATCAACAGGGCTCTGGAGATAGCACATGTTGCTGAGGAAGATAAGGTCAAGTATGCCACCTACCTACTGAAGGGTCAGACAGCTACTTGGTGGGAGAACTACCAGACCATGAGAGCTGGCTTTCCTATCACCTGGGGATGTTTCAAGGATGCCTTCCTGAAGCACCACATCCCGGATGGTCTCATGGAAAGGATGCGAGAGGAATTCTGCTCTCTCAGACAGGGCAAGCTGGACGTTCTCGGCTACCAGAACGAGTTCAATCGTCTCGCTCGGTACGCTGGTGACGAAGTGTCCACTGAAGCCAAGAAGATGGCAAGGTTCCGCCGAGGTTTTAACCCGGAACTGAAGTACGCTCTCACCAACATCAAGTGCAAGGACTTCGTGGAGCTTGTGAACACCGCGCTCAATGAGGAGAATGGGCGCAAGGCGTTCGAAGAGTCCCGCAAGCACTCGCGTGAGGGTGGTTCCTCCTCCAACATGACCACCCCTACGCAGAAGCGCCGCATCTGGGTGCCAAATGGTGCTGTCACTCGGGCTCCAAATGCCCAAGCTTCTCCAGGCTTTGGTCCCCGCCCACCCAACCCATCTCAGATGCAGGGTCAGAGGATTCCAATGGGGCAGCCAAGGCCAGGTCCTTCTCGTGTCGTCACTTGCTACAAGTGCAAGGATACTGGACACTATGCTGATAAGTGCACTCAGAAGCAGCTACCCCTACCTCCTCGCCCCAACACCAACCAGGCAATGGTTCGTGCTCCCCCGGCTAAAGCCTTCAACTCCAACAACAGGCCTGTCGGGAGGAACGCGAGGGTGAACCATATCAAGGCCGACAAAGCTGAGGAAGCTGCTGACGTCGTTCTCGGTATATTAACCGTAAACTCTATTCCAGCTAAAGTGTTGTTTGATACTGGAGCATCGCATTCCTTTGTGTCAAAGATTTTTACAAAAGCATACAACCTAGTTCTGGTTCCGCTAAGCAATCAAATGACTGTTCACTCTCCGGGACCGCAAATGTTGACTTCCAAGATAAGCATGGACAATGAGATCCTAATTAGAGGTCGCATATTCCTTGCTTCACTCATGTTGCTGGGAAATTCTGACATTGATGTCATTCTGGGTATGGATTGGTTGAAGACCCACAAAGCTAAAATTGACTGTGCTCAAAAGTCAATAACTCTCTCCCACACTTCAGGCCAGATAGTCTATTCTCCATATGGATCAAGTTCTGTTCAGCTGTTCAACCTCGATGCCAAACCCCTTCCTGCAATTGAAAATGTTCCGGTGGTTTGTGAGTTCCCTGACGTCTTTCCAGAAGAGTTGCCAGGGATGCCCCCGGACAGAGCAGTTGAGTTCGTGATCGAGCTTGAGCCAGGTACTGCTCCAATCTCTAAGCATCCATATAAGATAGCTCCTCCTGAACTGAAATTGTTGAAGGAGCAAATCGATATGTACATGGAGAAAGGTTATATTCAGCCTAGTTCCTCCGCTTGGGGTTGCCCAACTCTGTTTGTTGCCAAGAAGGATCAAACAAAAAGACTCGTGGTTGACTATCGTCCTCTCAACGAGAAAACCATCAAGAACAAGTATCCACTTCCTCGTATCGATGATCTTTTTGATCAACTTGCTGGAGCCTCAATATTCTCAAAGTTGGACTTGAGGATGGGGTACCATCAGATAAAGATCAGAAAGGAAGATATTCCTAAGACAGCTTTCACCACTCGGTACGGTCTATATGAATACACCGTCATGTCCTTTGGTCTCACCAATGCACCGGCAACGTTCTCAAGACTCATGAATTCTGTCTTTCATGAATACCTCGACAAGTTCGTTGTGGTATATCTTGATGACATTCTAGTCTACTCAAAATCCGAGGAAGAGCATGGAGAACACCTTCGTCTCACTCTCATGAAACTTCGCGAGCATCGTTTGTATGCCAAGTTTTCCAAATGTGAGTTCTGGATTCCAGAAGTTGCATATCTTGGTCATATCATCTCTGCCAAAGGCATTGCCATTGATCCTGAAAAGGTTAAGGCAATTGTTGACTGGAAACCCCCTAAGACGGTGAAGCAAGTCAGAAGTTTTCTTGGCTTGGCTAGCTATTGCCGTCGTTTCGTCCAAAACTTTTCCAAGATTGCGAAAGAAGGACAAAAAGTTCGTTTGGACTCCACATTGTGATGAGAGTTTCAACCTCCTGAAGACTAAACTCACTTCCACACCTGTTCTAGTTGGCCCCGACACCACCAAACCTTTCCAGATATTCTGTGATGCATCTCTCCAAGGCCTAGGAGCAGTTCTTATGCAAGAACGTCAAGTTGTGGCTTATGCTTCACGTCAGTTGAACCCACATGAGAAAAACTATCCCACACATGATCTTGAACTTGCAGCAGTTGTGTTTGCCCTCAAGAAATGGAGACAATACTTGTTGGGTAACAAAACTGAAATCTTTTCCGATCATAAGAGTCTGAAATACATCTTCACTCAGCCAGATCTAAACCTCAGGCAAAGGAGATGGATTGAGAAGATTAAGGACTTTGATCTCACCATTTCTTACACTCCAGGCAAGGCTAATGTTATGGCCGACGCTCTCAGTCGCAAATCCTATTGCAATAATCTCATGATCATGGAAAGCCAACCTCCACTTCATGAAGAATTCCAGAAGCTGAACCTTGGTCTTGTTCCTGAAGGATACCTTGCTAGCTTGACAGCCAGCCCAACTCTCGAGGACAAGATTCGTTCTGAACAACTTCGTGATAATGAAATCAAGAAGATTGTGGATCACAACAAGGAGGGCAATGATAAATTCAAGTCCTTCTCAATTGATGACAAGGGAACTGTGTTCTTCGAAGGACGCATTGCAGTTCCTCAGATTCAAAGTCTCAAGGATATCATTCTCAAGGAGGCTCATGAAACTCCTCTCTCCATCCACCCTGGAAGTACAAAGATGTACCAGGATCTTAAGACTCTGTATTGGTGGCCTGGCATGAAACGTGAAATTGCTCAATACGTTTCTGAATGCGACGTTTGTCAACGTGTTAAGGCAGTCCATCAGAAAACAGCAGGTCTACTCCAACCTCTGAAAATTCATGAGTGGAAGTGGGACATGATTGAAATGGACTTCGTTACTGGGTTTCGAAAGTCCAAAAAGGGCAACGATGCAATCTTCGTTGTTATTGATCGTCTCACTAAAGTTGCTCACTTCTATGCTGTAAAGGAAACTATCTCAGCTAGCCAGTTAGCAGAGCTCTACACATCAAAGGTTGTTCCTCTTCATGGTGTTCCATTGGAAATAAGCTCAGACCGTGGAAGTATTTTCACTTCTCATTTCTGGAAGAGTTTTCAAGAAGCTTTGGGCACCAAACTTCTGTTCAGCACAGCTTATCACCCTCAGTCTCAGGGGCAAGTCGAAAGAGTCAATCAGATTCTCGAGGATATGCTCAGAGCATGTGGTCTCTCCTTTGGCATGAAATGGGAGGATTGCCTTCCATATGCTGAATTCTCCTACAACAACAGCTACCAGGCAAGCCTAGGCATGGCACCATTTGAGGCACTGTATGGTCGCAGGTGCAGGAGTCCAATAAATTGGTCTGGAGCTGGTGAACGTTCACTTTTAGGCCCTGACATTGTTAAGGAAGCCGAGGAGAAAGTTCGTATCATTCGTGACAATCTCAGGATTGCTCAGTCTCGTCAGAAGAGCTATTATGATAGCAAGAACAGGGATATGATCTATGCACCTGGTGATAAGGCATATCTCCGTGTAACTCCCCTCAGAGGCACTCATCGTTTTGGTGTGAAAGGAAAGCTTGCACCAAGATACATTGGTCCTTTCAACATTCTCTCAAGGCGGGCAGAAAATGCTTATCGTCTTGAACTTCTAGAAAAACTATCCAAGGTGCACGATATGTTCCACGTGTCACAACTCAAGAAGTGTTTCAAAGATCCAGATCGTGCAGTTGATCATGATTCCATTGAACTGCAAAATGATCTATCTTATGAGGAGCACCCTATTCGGATTCTCGATGAGACCGAGCGTAAGTCTCGCAACAAGAGCACCAAGTTCTTGAAAGTCCAATGGTCGCATCATTCCGATAAAGAGGCAACGTGGGAGACCGAAGAGGATCTTCGCAAGAAGTATCCGGACCTTTTCACATCTCAGTAAGGAATCTCGGGGCGCGATTCCTTCAAGGGGGGGCGTTTTGTAACATCCCAAGTATGAAACATCCCTTAGAATGTTTGATTTCTTGTTTTATTTCAAGCAATGCATCATGTCATCATTTCATTGCAATTGTTTTATTATTGTTTGCATTGTTACTATTTGTTTTGCATCTGTTTTATCCTGTTTCCATAATCAAACTCAAACAAATTTCAAATGGGTATTGTCATACTTGCTCTGTTACAACTCTTGGAATAAAAATAACAAATAAAAACAACCATTTTATTCCTTGTTTCTCACTTATTAAATTGTTGGTTTAATCAAACCATTAATCCAATCAAATAATTCTAAAACATTTTCAAATGCAAACCAAGTTTCAAATCAGTATCTATTGTGAACCATAACAATTCACCACACATTTGTATTCTTAAAATCATTTAAAACCCTAGGGGAAACCCTATTGAAAATGGTGTTGTTTTTCTAATAATAATGAATATTGCAAATTTCAATCAAATTGGTTCAATTTTCAAACAGCAAGCAAACATTTAAATTTTTTGAAAACAAAACCTACCAAGTGGTTGCTTTTCAACTAAGGAATCTATCCTAATTTTTCCAGAATTTTCTATAAACAAAAAGCCATGTTTTTAGTCCAAAAGCAAAAGCTACAAAAAAAAACAGAAAGGGAGAAAAATAATAAAAGAAGAACGCGCGCGGCAGCCCTAATCTACCCCTGGCCCAGTCCACCTAATCTACCGCGCGCCAGCCCAACCCATCTTCTCCCCCGTACCGCTTCAATTTTCGTGCTCGTCTTCTGATTTCAGTACGGAGCTCCATCCGTGGCGCCACCGCAACCCCGCGGCGACGCCGGCGGCCATACCCTGCCTCCGCGTCTATAAAACGAGCACGAGACCCCGCAGACCAACCCTAGCTAACCCTAGGTCCTGTTTCCCCTCTCCGCCGTCGTCGATCGCCTCCTCCCCGGCGAGATCCTCTCCTCTGTCACCCTCACCGGCGGTAACCCTCTCTGAATCCGGCCACCGCGACGACGCCATGGCCATCCTCCACCCTACCTGAGCCGCGGGATCGACTCACCTCTCTCTCCTCTACCTGCTGGACACCTCACCGCCACGGGTAAGGTTCTGGATCGCCGCCGCGATCTCCTCTCTCTCCGACCACCGTGCCATGTTTCTGAACCCGCGCTTCCCGTCGCCGTTGCAGAGCTCCTCGACCTCGATCTGTTGCTGGAATCGCACGGCCTCGTCTTCCTCTACGTCTTGGACACCGGAGCTCGCCTGGAGGACCTCTACATCGACGGCGCCGTCCACTTCGTCTCCGCGGCCACCGTCGTCACCCCGTCGTCAGCAGCTCGTCATCGTCGCGCCTCTGCTCCTCTACAACGGTGGTGAGCACCGTTTGCTCCTCCTCCCTCCTCTGCATCCGTGCTGATCTGCAACGTCCACGCACACTCACTGCAACGGTGCACAGCAGCGTTACATCATCGCCGGCGAGCTCTGCTCTGACGGACGTGCAGGCGGTTGTTCGTCAGGGTTCAGTTAACCCCGCACTGAACCTTAACCTGAACGCGTTCCCCTATCTGTCAAAACACCGCAGCGCAGCGCACTGGTTGCGCTCTCTCTGAACTTTGCACAGGGCGCGGGTTCGAGCCCGCAAGCCCCCATCTTTTTGTCCATTTTATTCCGCAGCGCGAGCAGGCCCACTGTCATCGACCTGCCTTGCCACGCAAGCGTTGCGCAGTGCCACGCTGGCCACTGGCCCACGCGGCAGTGGCTGTGCGTAGAGGCCAGCTGAGTAACAAAAGGATTTCTGCGCATTTCCTAAAATTCCAATTTCATTTTAATTAGCAGAATTAAAACCAAACTTTAAAATTCAATATCTTTTGTTTTATAATTCCAACAAATACAAACTTTATATGAATTCTGATCCAAATTTAATAATCTTTCCAAATAACTTATTTGTGTTCTGTTTTGAGTTTTCAAAATATATTTAAATTTCAAATTTGAATAATTCAAATGTAATTTACAATAAATCATAAATAATTCATACTATTTCCAAATAATACAAATAACATATGTTTTTCACACCTTTTTGAATGTTCTATTCAAATATAAAATTTGTTTCATTGTTTGAATAATTTAAATTGCCTAAATAATTTAATACTTGTTTAATTCAATTAAATTTGATAAAAATCATAACTTGCTTAATATAAAATATTTTTGAACATGCAAAATATGTTTTCAAACCACCAAAGTGTGAACTTTTCAAATGTGAATTTGACTTTATGGTTTGAACAAATAAAATTCAAATAATATTCAAACTTGTCTTAAATTCAATTAAAACTTGTTTAATATTGTTTAATTCATAATAAATTCATCCTAATTCAAATTTCAAAATGTGAAACATGTAATCCAACTAAAATTTGATGTTCTTTTCAAATATAAATTTTGCTAATTGTTTTGCACACTTTGAATTGATGAAAACAATAATTGTATGTGTGGCATGTTTAAGTAACCAAAATTTTCCAAACTTAATAAATAAGTTCTAAACTTGTTTTATTTCCTTTCTCTTTGCATCTATCATTGCTAATTATTGTTATCTGTTGTTATCTTGTCATCATCAACATGCATGCATCATGATAACAACTATCACATAATAAATAATTGTAGATCATTTGTTCCACTTATATCAATGGATCCTTTCCATATGCAACCCTTGCATATAGGTCCATTTAATTTGTGCTATCTTGTTAGCCAATTTATTTTGATGCACCCATTAACTTGCCATGCATCATATTGATTGTGCACAATGCCATGAACATGATTGTTTACATTCCTGTTTTGTTTGTTTGCTTCTTCTCGAATAGACGACGACGTTGAGGCAGACGACCTTTACAGCACCCCTTCTGAGGATCTAGCTCAGTACCCGGCTGTTCAGTTTGCAGGCAAGTTATCACTCACACGAACCATTGTGTTCCTTTCAACCCTGGTTACCGATACTTTCCGTTGTCTATATCTTGCTAGCCTTAGTGGTAGTTGTTTCTGTTACGAACCTATCACATGAATCCTTTAACCCTGATATTGCCTCATCACCCCTCCTACAACCTTGTTGATTGAGCCAGTGTCTTACTAGCATGCTTAGGTTGTTTTGCTCGAGTCTGTTACCCGTTACTTTCAGTTACTATATTTCATTATGTTCTGGGGGCTCGATGTTTAATCAATCAATCAATCATGCTAATGTTATTACTGTTAATAATAATTTGATGATAAGGCACCGGCAGGAGGCCCTGTGTGGTTTTGAGGCCTGCTAGTGTCGACCCTATTAGGAAAAGGGTCTTGTCTACTGATCCATGATGAGCGCACTACCCGCATGTGGGAAGCGAGTATGGGCGCCCCCCTCAATTTGATTCGATTCGCATCTCGTCCAAATCATCTCATTTAGTTCGTGCTTTCTATTTGCCGCATGCATGTTTTTGCGAGCCCAGCGCAGGGTGGAACTTTTGTAGTCGGCATATAGGGGGACACGTTCTTAGAGTGCTATGAGGGTCCATTTTCTTCTGGGCTCGATTAGCCGTGCGCCCAAGGTGCTTTGGGCTTGATGCGGAGAAGAGTTGAGTTGTGTTGAGTGCCCCGCTTGGTGGGAGGCATCCCATCTGGCGGGTTATTCATACGTGTACGGCCAAATTGGTGCAACCCTGCAGGGATAATCTTCTCGAGAAGCCGTGTTTTCCGCGGTTATGGACTACTTGGTGAAAGTACTGGCTAACAAGTACTCAGGACAACTTAAACCTAATGATTCACTATCTCACACCCCATGATTAACAATCTGACTAGTAATAGGATTATTGTCACAATAACTTGATTCATCTTAATCCAACTGTGTGAGTTATCCTCGGATTGCTTCTTTGGATAAGGGGCGAGATCCAGGATGGGTTTGTTTGATATTATCTTCCAGTTGGTTACAACCCTCGATCTTATCCCCTTTCTGATAGTTGGACATGCTAGAATCTCTATAGTTGGTTAGCGCAGCCAGTTGAAGCATTATATATCCCCTTCTTTCCGTTGAACCAAGTCATCTGTGCTTGTGTTGACGGGCTATACTTTGGTGAACTGTGAGTCTTGCTTGCCAGTACTTGGATGTACTGACCCCGTTGGGGCTGTGGTTTACGCAGACTACGACTACGGCTACGATGACCACCAGGATGGCTACTTCGTGGAGTTTGACGAGACTGCAGACGAGTAGTTAGCTGGACCAGGGCAGGATCCAGAACCTACGTGGATGGGCTTCGTCTTCTTTATTTTCTCCGGCTTCTTAAGCCTGTTGGATTTGTCTGTACCCAGACACCTTTGATTGCTTCCGCTGATGTAATGAATGCTATGTTGGGACATGTGTCCTCTGGATGATTGTATTTGCTATCTCTGCCTTAGTGAAGGCCATTTGCAACCTTATTTCAATCTTTTGTGTCTTAGAGATATGTTGTGATCCTCATTCGTTCAAAGCTGTTGACGTACAGTGCGTGATTGATATGAAGTACGTCGACAGTAGTGCCTGTGACTTCTAGTGGATAGTTTACATCGACGGTGGAATAGCAGGGCTTGTGTTGTCGCGCATAAGCGCAGGCCTACCAGGAAGCTGGGACGCGGGAGCAGTTATGCCCCATAATCCAAGCACCTGCTATCCAGTTCGTACGATGAGTATCCCTTAGAAGCCAGGGTGCGACAATACCTTTCTAGCAACCTTTTTGAATTTTACAAAACTCTCAGACTGTGTCAAGTACACATCCTTGATAAAACTTCCTTGAGAGGAGAGTTGATTTTGTTATTCAACTGCCATATCATAATATGTAACCTTTTGCTAGAACTATCCGCAAAGACTAAAGCATCACTACGGAAGATCAAAATCTTGTAGTAGTTAACTCTTTGAACTTCGTCGAAAACAACTTTTCGATAAGTACAATTTTAATAAGATGTAAAATCCATGTCTTTGTCGCTATATAGACCCTTTTGCTATCGCTAGGCATCATGCCTATCGAAAGGACTACCAAGTCACATACTTGATATTCATACAAGGATACTATGGCGGATATAATGACTCATAGTCAATTTTACGAAGCCAGGGCCCATCATTTGCTTCCTTTATAAGGTCCAGGTCCTTTTGTTGTCAAAACAACACTTTACACTTAAACCACAAGTTATTATAAGTACAAAGTTTTTGAACTTTTCTGGTACAGTTCGCAAACTCATTTGAAGTATCTACAACATTTGTAGTGTCTTCTACTTAGTCAAAATAGTAAACCCCGGAACAACTTCCAGTGCTGCGCTACTCTTGACATGATAACGAAGATTCTCTAATCTCGTTGAGTTAGTACTGTGCTCCCACTCACTTGTTTCGCAAGAACTACTTTCTCGAGAAATCAACCCTTTCTGACAAACAACATTTGTCTTTTGGTTCGGTGATAGGAGAAATACCCAATGTTTTATTTGGGATAACCTTATAAACATATATTTATCCTATTTTGGTTGTAAACATTTTACACATGCTATGCATACCAAAACTTAAGAAAAATGACAATTCGGGTCATTACCCAAACCATATCTTATATGTTGTCAGTTTCAACGGATCATGATGGTGCTCTTTTCAGTGGGAAAAACGGTTGTCACTAATGTATAAACTACAAAATTATAATGGCATTTTTATTAATATTACCATGTCAAACAAGGTTTGATTTTTTTGTCTCTTGAATACTCCAATCTAATGTGGGGTATTCGAGAAGTATAAGTTGTAGAACAATTCTGCAACTTCTCAGATGTTTTGCTAAACTTGTAACTCAAACTTTATCCTTTATGATCCAATCATAAATACTTGATTATCTTGTTACATTGATTTTAACTTCATATTAACAACCTTTTGAACCAATTCAAAATGTCAAACTCTGTTCCCTTTAAATAGATATACTCACATATCTACTTAAATCATCGACATAATTTTATGAAGGAAAAATTAATCCACCATACATGACTACACATAATGGACTATATACATCAATATGTATAATCTCCACTAAATTAGTCGTCCATTCTACTTTGGCCTAAGAACGGAATTCTAGTCATCTTTTGGAAGAGGTCTCACAAGCGTCAATTTATTCAAAACAAAATGACTCCGGAAGTCCATCAATATGGAATTCCTTCATGTTTTCCTTTCCGATATGAACTAAAATGGTGGTGCCACAATTTAAGTGAAACTCTTTTACGTCTTGCAACGTTTAGCATTCAGTCTTATAGATGTTTACTTTACCAACATGATTTATATTAACATATCCATCAATTATGGAATACGGTCATCGTTTGAACAATCTCATTTGTTCTCACAAAAGACTAGAACAAAATAACAAATTATTAAGTTCTTCAAATAAATCTTGACTGGTTGGTTCGATACGACAATGAACACAATAACACTTTATTTATGTTCTTGTCATAATCGATTCCACATCTATTACTAGTTCCTTTTAGGCCCTTGTATTTCTTTCATTGCGTTGCTTTGTATGACAACTCATACCAACCAATGTGGTATCAAAATACCAAAAATACTTTGTTAACTAGTAATACATCTATAACTTGTATATCAAGTATATACTCCTGAGCTGGACTTTCCAGTTATCTTCTTTTTCTGCCATATATCCTTTTGTAATTCTATTTTCAATATTCCCTTTCCTTTATAGAAGAATCATTCAACATCAAACAATGCTAGTCTTACTAGCTCATTGTCTTTGGCGTGTTAGTCATATACTATCACCCATTGAGTCATACTTTGAGTTTGATTGTTCTACTAATATCACCATATTAATAGCATTCTTCTAGATTCCACTCTTAGCAATTTCCAAGTAAGGTAAACTACTTTGCCCATACTTCTAATCCATCCCCTCATAACAATTTTATGATTAAGCTACTATAGCTCGAAGGAAGGGATTTAGAGGATAATTTTTAGCGCCCAACTTCTTGGAATATACAAACGGCTAGCGTCTTCAATCATTGCATATATTCAAACAATATAAGCATACATTGTCACGCTAAATTATACTCAGCCATGTTGCCACAAATAAGTTTCTAGATATCAATATATCTTTCACTTGATTGTTTCTGAAAACAATTCTTTTCGGTTCCTAAATCACTTTGATCAACAAAACATTCTTTTGAAGATAAAGTAATACAGAAGCAACCATGACTTTGGATTCTAAGTAGGAATTGGTTGCTCTCTAGATCAATCAATCATTAATCACATGGAGGTAGGTAGGAAATACCGAAAATCTACTATAGGATTCAATTTTAAATTTCACTAATACAGTACCAATCTTAAATGGTATTTACCAGATCATAACAGTTATATCTCAATTAACAGTCTAAGTGTAAGGTAATTATAGATGCCAATGAATACTACAATTTGTGCAAATTCACTTTGATTAGTTGTTCATGATAAATAAGTTCAAGTTAATTCAAAATTAAACCATGAACTCCCACTCAAAAACAACATCCCTCTTAGTCGTCTTTAGTGATTACACGAACCAAATTCACTACACCAAAACCGATCATCACGTGAGATGATGTAGTTTCAAAGGCGAACATCGACATGTTCATCATATCATCCATATGACTCATGCTTTACCTTTCGGTTACGTGTTCCGAGGCCATGTCTGTACATGCTAGGCTCGCCAAGTAGAACCGTAGTATTGCTTGTGTTTCAAGGCCATGTCTGTACATGCTAGGCTTGAAAACACCCGTTGTATGCGAACGTTGAGTCTGTCACACCCGATCATCACGTGGTGTCTCGAAACGACGAACTTTCTTAACGGTGCATACTTTAAGGAAGAACACATTATTATCTTGATATTAAGTGAGAGGGATCATTTTATAATGCTAACGTCGCTATCTAAGCAAAACAAGATGCATAAAAGGATTAACATCACATACATCACATGTAAGGATAACGTGATATGATATGGTCCTTCTTGCACTTGATCTCCACCATGTGCATTATGGTATGATCTCAATCATTCCACCGGCGTGGTACCAAGTACCATGGCACCCCAATCTTGATTGTCCATCAATAATAAGACAATCATATGGATACCTTCCGGTAATATCAATAATTTACAAAATAGATCATCTCATAATCAAATTTGTAATATTGACCATATCACATCACATGCCCAGCAAAAACTAGTTAGACGCTTCTAATTTATTTTTGCATATTTTACGTGGCTTAGGGCTTTCGAGGATAGAACCGTTCATACGTACGAACATCAACCACAACGTTGATAAACACATTTTTAACAACCCTTCGTAGATTAGATCTTAACTATAGTAGGAGAAACAGACACCCGCAAGCCACTTATGCAATACAAGTTGCATGTCAGTTGTGGAACAAGTCTCATGTACGTGGACATGTAAGGTTAGTCCGGGCCGCTTCATCCCACTATGCCACTAAGATCATAAAATAATCAAGGAGGTAATAACATGATCATCAACGCCCACATACACCTATGTGTTCTACCCGTACAAAACATCTACGCATAGATCCGGCTCTGATACCACTGAAGGGGAACGTAGCATAGAAAACAAAAAATTTCCTACGCGAGAGACACCCGAAAGGCCAAGATCTAATCTAGGAGACGAAGTGTAACGGGCAACAAGAGGGTTAAGGAGAACACATACCCTAGAAGACTCAAAGTGGTACGAGATCAAATCTCGTTGTTGGCGTAGTCGTACTCACACCGATCCCGATAGCGAGAAGATGGCACCGCAATCCGGCGGTGCATCCGTGATCGGTCACACGTACGGTTGATGACGACCTCCGTTCCCTCGTTCCAGCGGGGCGTGGAAGTAGAGGATCCCTCGGAACTCCAGCAGCACGACGACGTGGTGGTGGTGAAGAATCCCACGGTCAGGGCTTCGCCAAGCCGGAGACCATGAAATGGAGCAGCGGGTGGAGGGAAATGGAAGTGGCCAAGTGTGTGGAGGAGGGAGAGCTCTCACCCTCCTTTTATAGGAGAGGGGGGAGGCAGCCCAAGGGGGGTGCGGCCAGCCCCATGGTGTGCCCCCACCTCTTCCCTCATGATGTGAGTGGACACTCCACTCACACCCACTCATTTTCCTTTAAACCCCACTTAGAAATTCCAAGAGTTTTTCTTTAATAAATCAATAAAACATTTTTATTTCTTTATTTCAGAATTTGTTAATTCTATTAACAAACATTTGCATAAAGCACCTCGAATTATTTGTTAATTCTATTAACAACCATTCGACGAAAAACCCCTTGAACTATTTCAATTTTCCCCGAAACAATTTCGGTGCTGTCCAAAATATTCTTCGATATTCCGTATCCTCTCAAACGCGTCATCGAACCTTAAGTGTGTCACCCTACGGTTCGCGAATAAGATAGACATGATCGAGACTCCTCTCCGATCAATAATCAACAGCGGGATCTGGAGATCCGTGATGACTCCTATATATTCAACGATGACTCTCGTGATCGTGTGAACCAACAACGCCGTGAACTATTCCCTTTGTCTCGCGATATTTTACTTGTCCGAGATTCGATCATTGGTATCAACCATATCTTGTTCAATCTCGTTACCGACAAGTACTCTTTTCTCGTTCCCGTGATATAACATCCTTTGTGATCATATCACGTGCTTGCAAGCGGTTTCGATGTGATATCACCGAGAGGGCCCAGAGTATATCTCTCCGTCATTTGGATGCACAAATCCCACTCTTGATCCATGATCCTCAACTAATACTTTCCGAATACTTAACGACACCTTTATAGTCACCCTGTTACGGTGTGACGTTTGATGCCATCAAAGCACTCTTCCGGTATCAGCGATTGACATGATCTCATGGTCTAAGGAATAAGTTACTTTGTATGTTTGATATAACAATGTAAACTAAATGACTTGATCGCATTGCTATATTCTCTTTGGGTATATGTTCATCACATCATTCTTCTAATGACATGACCCCGTTATTAATAACATCCAATGTTCATGATCAGGAAACCTTGATCATCTATTAATCAACGAGCTAGTTAAAAGAGAGGCTTTACTAGGAACCATTGTTTGTTTATTAAGCACACATGTATCAACGTTTCCGGTTAATACAATTCTAGCATGAGAAATAAACATTCATCATAAACAAGGAATAAGATAATAACCATTATTATTGCCTCTCGGGCATATTCCCTTCAAACTGGAGGTAGGTGGAGGGGAGGGGGTATTTATACCCCTCATAAAGTTTGGAGCCGTTGGAGACGTTTGCCAAACTCACACCGGAGCCTCCGGTCTGAGTTTTTCGCCAGGCACCAGTCCGGAGACTCCGGACAGTTTCCGGTAAGTCTCTCGTGTGGGTCCAGCGGCCGACACCACACCATCACTAGTACAGAAAGGGCCATCTGTGGCGCACCAAATATGGATTCTGTGACGCACCCTGTGGCCACAGGGGTGCGCCACAGAATCCACGCCATTAAATTGTCTTTCTGTGGCGCACCCCTCCCCTGCGCCATAGAAATAGTAGATTCTATGACGCACCCCTCTCATGCGCCACAGAAATAAGATATTCTATTGCGCACCCCACACCTGCGCCACATAACTTATAGTTTCTGTGGCGCATCAATTTATGGTGCGCCACAGAAATAGATGCGTCACAGAAATAATGCTTGGTGCGCCACAGAACAAGTATGCAGTATTTCGAAATTTAATTTGTTTTTGGTATAAATACATGTATATTACAAGATTTATACAGTTTCAATACACAGACAGTGATATTTGACAAATATATAACATAGTAGTGATATTTGACAAATTATATAACATAGTAGTGATATTTGACAAAAATATAAGTCACACATTACTTAGAATAGTGATACATAGTGTAAAGTATCGAATTGGTTCAAAGTTAGTCAAACATTGTCACCACATAGTTCATCGATGATGTCAAGTTAGAAATGCCTAAGATAGGATGAAATAGACTACAAGCACGGTGGTGATGGTGAGCAAGAGCGGGAGCACGACAGAGGTCTTCATCTTGTTCTTCTTCTTCGACCGGTGGTCCCTCCCAGTGGCGGACCCAGAATTTAGGAAAGACCGGGGCTAATTTTTAAGGCTAAAACTATGGAAAAAAACCATCGATCGCCTCCCAACAACATGATACATGAGGAAAATCACACTAAAAGTGCATTAATGAAATTTTCACATGAGGCATAAGTTCATATTTAGCCAAATGACAATAAAAAAAGCATAAAAAATAGTGTGTGGTATAATAGCATAATGTGACTCATGTTTAGTACCTAAATAATGAGACATTGCTCTGATCCTAGCCTATTATTTCCTCGTCAATCATAGGAGAAGCACCATAACCTACAAAAGCAAGACAATAATAATTAGAAAGTAGTTTGGACAAATAAATGGTACATAGATTGTATTGGTAATGTCATCTGGATTAAACTCAACACTAGCATTCTCTTCATGATCGGTCTTCATGATCAGTGCTAGTGTTACCCTCTTCTCGATCAACAACAATGTGGGGATCTGGATTATCTTGTTGTTGTTCGGCAGGAGCCTGCTGCGTGGTACTAGTACTCCATGTTCAAGGACGGTCCCGCTTCCGTCGACATTTGCATCAGAGCCTTGTGCCATCGGCACAATAGAAGATGGTTGGTTTGAATTGGCAACTTGCGACCCTGATAGAAAATAAGATGACACCGGTCTTGATTGTATGGTTTCGATCTTTTTGTGCCCTTCATCTTCTACATAATAATCAGACCGGGCGAGGCATTCCGCATGGTTGTGCAGACTAAAACGGCGCGGCGGTGACGCGTTCCCGATGTACAGACGGCGTCTCCATACGCAAGGGTGGCGGCGGCAGCGCGATCAGATTTTGTCGAGGACGGGTCACGGGAGGTCTGTAGCCAAGAGCTTGAAGGCGCGATCGAACGTGTAACGCAGATGTGATCGAACGTGTGCAGTCCACGGGCAGCGACACCATCGTGCGTGATGCAGTCCTGGCGTGATGGATCGCTCGCTCAAGCCTCTTGGTAGCTGCCTTGGCCTGCTGATATTAGCCCTGGTCGCTCAGGCCCAAGGACACGGGCTGAGCTTCCTGGTGTATAAATATCTGTGATAATTAGTACAAGTATAGCTATATTATGTGGGCCACGACCAGGGCTGTAGCCCGGGCTGCCCTGGGTGCAGGTCCGCTCCTGGTCCCTCCACTTGGCAACCGTCTCGTGTCTAGTCTCATATTCTTGATAGCAGTTGCCGCTGAACTTGTGCACCTGTGCTTTGCAGTCCTTCTACTCGTCATAGACTCCTGTAACCCGACCCTTGAACACCACGTAGTACGTCATCTATATAGATAGACACAAGGCATATTAGTAAATAATGCAAAAACAACTAAGGCATATATGTTCACAAAAAGTAGAGAAAGGGAACAATAATAAACATCAAAGATATACAACATCGATATTACACAAGTTCACGCTAACTAAGCATAAGTTCAAGCCAATAACAGGCAGGCCTAAGTTTTGAGCTAATTAAGCAAGTTTTGTTAAACAAACTAATAGTAGGTAGGCACATCTCGATCAATGAGACCTCTTCCGTGGCGGGAGCAAGGTGAGCGGTGCTAGAAACGGCTTATATAAGTCTTTCATTATCCACGTCCTACAATCAACCTGCCACTCTAGGCGTTCCTGGATATCCCTTTGGCATAACCCTATGGGATTGTTTAAGGACCCCCCCTTTCTGTTGACATCTTCAATGAGTATCTCCGACAACTTGATTTTGATGCGATGAAAGTCTTCAATAAGATCTTCCTCTGAGATTTCCCCCGCCATTTTATCGGACCATTCTCAGAGTTTAGCAGGCTGATTGAAGTTATTTGCATCGCGGACAATCCCTTTAAGGTGATGGATGGCATAGAAGGCCTTCTTCGTGCTCCAAGCTGGCTGCTTGATGCAGGGGAACTCGGCCACGTGCATGAACCCGTATTTGCCAGTAGCCGGCCTGATACATTCTTGTTTCTTTTCGAAGGTGCCTCTATTTTGGGCGTAGCCATTGATAGCCTCATCGAGAACACCCCTTATTCTGGCGCAGTCTTTCCTCTTCGTCGTATTCGACGAGTCGAAGTACTGGGCTAGTGACCACTTTGGGCAAAGCATGATGAGTGTGCAGTATGTGTCCCTGCTCAACACATGCAATTGAAACAATGATAAGCAATGGATGAAATCTAGAAAAAAAAATTAGCTACGACGGCCGCGAGCGGATGTGTACTTAATCGGGAAAGACAAGCAAAAGGATGTCCCTCTTCTCACTTTTTTTCAACATGAAGCTCTCAAGGTACTTCACTATCTTGGTCCGTGTACTTGATCCTTCCTCCAGCTGGCTATCACGCATGTAGTAGGGATCCGCTACCACAACGTACGGGGGTAACTCTCGCTGGATCTGCAGCTGAGCACTGAGCGCGTATAGGTGGACCAAGTTATAGTCCAGCCGTCTCCAGTGAAAAAGATTGAAGATATCCGCGTACGCTATGAAGAACGGTTCCGTGGTGTCGTCATGGACGAAGTCCGGGCCCTCTGTCACCTTGACCATGAAAACCGGGTAATTTGGACACTCGTCTTTAAGAATGAGGCCCTCTAGAATCACGATAATATTCAGCAAAGTGAGCATTGGTCCAGTTGCCCCGTGTATCTCGTCCGGAGAAAGTATCGGTTGGCCAGCTTCATGCAACCGGGTCAAGCCATCCTTACGGGGTCGTACCACGGCGTCGGCCAAGATCTTACTAGGTTGGTCCTTTTTACCACTTCTCTTCCTAGCCTTCTTATTGCTGGCGGTGGCCTGATCTGCTGCGGAAGCTGGGGGTACTGGTGGGGGTGCTGGGGGCGACCCTAGGACTGTCTTATGCAGTGTGCCAGGGCTAAATATTGTACCCTGCTGGAAGGTCAGGCGCTGCGAGATTTCAGTACGCCTAGGTTGATCGTCGTGACTGCGGAAGGCCTCATCGTCATGATCCATAGCAAGCATGTACCTATCTTGGCTGCAACCCGTGTTGAGGTAGGCATCGATGTCGACATTGTCATCATCATAATCATAGTCATCGACACCGTCTCCACCAAGCGCCATGTCCACGTCCTTGGGTGGTGGCGGCGGCTGTGATGCCGGCGGTTGAGGCACAAATGCCTTTGATGATCTTTTGGCCGGTCGTTGCGGCATCTTTCCCAACAACTATTGGTGACGTGCGGTGGTGGCAACGACCGCCGGTTCCTTTTGGGTGGTGGTGGCGACGACTGCTGTTTCCTTCTGAGCGCCGGCGACCTTGAGTACTGTCTGGAGGGCTCTTTGCTTCGTGGGCCGGACGATCTTATTGGGCGGGGCCATAGGGGAGGTGGCGCCGATGTTGCGCTTGTTCAGAAGACACCTCCCCAAGACGAATCTGGCTCTTTGGCCATTTCATCACCCATGTGGTGCAGTCTCCAAGGACCAAGTTGTCCTCCTCGTCACAGCCTGGAGGTTGAAAGGGGGAAGGACGTCGCGAAACTCCGGTGCCGGTAGAAACATCCACCAACTCTCCGCCGGGCACCACACGATGCAGGAGTATGCAAGGTTCATCCTGTTGGGAAACATGTAGGGCATCATGAGATGACAGTCATCATGAAAGGCATAGTTAAGGAATATGGCGCAAATCACGACTAACTAATTAGTTACTTTGGTGATGGCGTCGAGCTCGGCGGGTGTCGAGACAACGGCGCCGGTGCCGGCGACCGGCCCATCCTTCTTCGGCACTGCTGCGGAAGGGGGCGTCGATGCGACCAGAAGGAGAGGCGTCTAGGGGTCACCTGTTCCTGCAGCACTTGTTGGTTCATGCTTGAGTTGCTGCCGACGAAGCTGGGCAGTTGGATCGGCCCCCTTTGCCCCCCGCATTCCAAGCAGCTAACCCCTCCATCAACCCAGGGGGGATGACTTGCCGGAGCCTCTCATCCACTAACTGGTTTAGCTTGTCGGGGTCCACTGTCGCACTTCCGGTCTCAAGTTTCTTCTCTAGAAACGCCACCTTCTTTTCCAGCTCCTCGACCTCGGCTTTATCCTTAGTCGTCGTCGTCTTCCTCTCCTTTCTCGACGACTTGGCGTCCGATGCGTAGTACTCAGCTAAATTCATGTTTAGCCCAAAGCCGGACATACGGCCAGCTGACGTCGGCGGGTCCTCCAACGGCCTTTTCTTGTATGCGTTCGTCGCCCTGTTGAAAGGCGTGTCCCACCGTTCCGTCGACCCTTCGGACGACGGGCCAGCCATACTAGATTTCCACAACTCTTCCTCCTTCGAACAAAGGAAATTAAGTTGAGCCCATTTGGCTTCATTATCTAATTATTAGATCAATGCAATATATATGCACTTGAGATATATGTGTCCTTACCAAAACTTCTCGAAATCCTTCACGACTGGTGTTTCGTCACGAATTCCCCCATCTTCCAGTTTAAGAAGTACCGGGACCGGACAAAGTTCCTAACCTGTAAATCCGTGATTTTGTGCCAGGTGTTATCTTTTCGAGACGTTCCATCTCGCGGTCCTCCTTCTCCCAAACAGCTTGTTTTCCTCGGTAACCACCGCTTCCGCAATGTTGGACCCCTATGTTTTAGTCCCGCATATCCCTTCCCCATTTTGTCCATTTTTTACACTCCTCGGTGTTTACGTACGCCTTCAGTATGTCGAAGTCTTCTTTCACGAGCGTCGTCTCTTTGCGACTTATCTCCTCCCAGCTTTTACCTTGCATAATCTTTTTCTTCACCCGGGATTTCCAGCTGCTCAAGGCGGTGCTCATCTTCGTGATGGCTAAAGAGTCCACCTTTTTGTTGAATGACTCCGGGAACGTGTATCAATGGTGAAGCTTCTCCAGGAGGATTTCGACCAAAGCCGTGTTGTCGCTGCTTCTAAGGTCCGTCGTGTTGATTGACATGGTTTTCCGCACGATGCACCCTAGTTGCATGATGTACCCTGAGGCAACCGTTCGAGGCGCCAATGGTAGGCCACTTGGCGAGATCTCGGTGATTGTATCAGTGACGTTGGCGAGCACTTGCGGCGTACGATCCTTCTTCCTTGGCGCCTGAGCCTCTTGTTCTTCTCATCAGTCGTCGGGGCGGCGTCGCCGCTACCACCAGTCGTGCGGTCAGTGCCGCCACCATCGGCGGTGTCATCACCCTCTTCCTCCAAGTACTCCGACTCATCACCAGCGTCGGCCTCCCGGCCCTCTTCCTCAATGCCGGTTGCAGCGTGGGCATCCCAGCCCTCTTCCTCGGACACATTAGTATTGATTCCGTCTTTGCTTTGCCCAATTTTTCTGTTCATGTTCCAATGTTCTAAACATCAAAGCCTAGAGGAATTCTAAGTTTGGCAGTACAGAAATAAATTTGCATTTTTAATCATGTTTTCTTCATATGCAAGGCTGCATAACCTTAATGATCAACAACCTCTTGACGTGTCTTGTTTGCATCCATATTTATGTTCCTGAAAGACATGAAATCTGCATATTTCAAATGCTAGTTGCAGCTTTTTTGGTAGTTATTCCCATCATGGTAGTTAGATGAAAGGGTGATCTTTTTTCCAGGAACATCGAGCTTGTGTTTCTTAAACAGCAAGATTATATGGGTTCTGAATACACAGGCCTAAAAGGTCGGGGAGCTGGTATTCAAACATACTTTGGAGGATGATATAGGAGCAATTGACAAACTATCAAGTAGATCTTTCCCACAATGTACACGTGCACAGCAATATAACAGACCTATTTGTAGAGCAAGATGAGGGCAGCAAGAGCAAGGAAGCAAATTAATCATGTGTTTTTTCTAATATGCTATTTTAACTACGTTGCCCTGACAAATTATTAAGCCTAGCGGAGTACTGTTGCAATCTGCATAGGTGGCTTGTGCCAATCTGCATCCATAATTGTGTGCCCAAAAGACAATAAAATTTGCATATGTATTCGACCTGGTAGTTGAAACTCTTTGTTAGTTATTCAAACATAGCAATTAGATGATTTTAGAAACATGGACCTTGTACTTAAACAGCAAGATTACATTGGTTCTGAATGCACAGGCCCAAGAAGCCAGGGACCTCGTGCACTTCTGAATGCACAGGCCCAAGAAGCCAGGGACCTCGTGCACCAATGTCATCACCTTCGTTACAATGGTTTGTTGCACTTCGTCAGAACCTCCCCTTCGGGTCTCTGATTTCATGTGCGAGGTTACAAGGACATGGAACGTGGAAAGGCTGAATGCTCATCTGCTGCCAATGGACGTGGAAGCTATTCTCCAAATTCCTATCAGTTATATAAATCAGCCCGACTTCTGGGCTTGGAGTCATGAGAGGACGGGGGTGTTCTCAGTGCGATCGGCTTATAGAATGCTCTCTGATCTTAAGCATCGCAGGGTACAGTACTTTGAAGGAATTCCTGAGAGCTCAGATTCTGCATCTTATGAGCAACAATGGAGCAGGCTGTGGAAGGTACGGGTTCCATCTAAGATTCGGATTTTTGCTTGGCGCCTAGCCAGATCATCGATTCCAACTGGTGAAGTGCGGGCTCACCGTCAGATGGCACCAAATTCAGTATGCTCGGTATGCAATGCAGCGGTAGACAATTGGCGTCATTCTCTTCTTGATTGTAACATGGCACGGGCGGTCTGGGCTATGAAGGATGATGATTTTGCGACCCCTCTGTTTGGTGATGAGACGGATGACCCAAAGCTGTGGCTCTTTTCGTTGAGCAGCATGTTGAGCCAGGAAAAATTTATTGAGGTCTTAATCACTCTATGGGCGATCTGGTGGGCAAGAAGGAAAGTTATTCACGAAGGGGAATTTCAGTCACCGCTGTCTACACATGCTTTCATTACCAGATACCTAGAGGAAGTGGTGGCGCTTATAAAACCAGTGGCTGTTCGAGGGCAACCGAGAGCTGGAGGTGTTCCTCCTTGGAAACCTCCACCGGCTGGATTCGCAAAGATCCAAGTGGATGGAGCGGTGGCAAAAACCCAGGCGAAAGGTTCATATGCAGTTATTTGTCGAAGTGAGCAGGGCCAATTCTTAGGTGCATCTTCTATTACTAGAAGTGGTCTGACTGACCCTGAAGTCCTCGAGACCTTGGGGTGTGTCGAGGCTCTCTGCCTCGCGAAAGATTTGGGTTTGGAACGGTTGGAAGTGATCACGGATTGCCTAAATATAGTTCAAGATTTCAGAAGTGGTGTGATGCAAGGAGTACATGGGACTATGCTTCGAGAAATTAAAACTAGAAGTGCAGATTTTCAAGAAATAATTTTTGGGCACGAGCGGCGAGAAGCTAATGGAGAAGCACATCGACTTGCTAGATCGGCAACATCCCTAGACGTTGGCAGGCGTGTGTGTTTTATCACCCCTCCTATGGGAGTGGGAATTTCTGTAAACCCTCTATTAGTTGATTAATAAAGCTGGCCGTTCTTCTCAAAAAAAAAAGATAACAAATAGAAGATCCCCTTACCAAGATAAAAAAAAAAACCCGAACCGACTTCAATGATAAAACTGAAATATTTGAATAACTAACAGTGGACAGTGTATTCAAATGCTCATATTCAAATGAGAAAACAGTGGAGTTAGCAATGTCTTCTGGTAATCTGGGTTAGTGGAGTACATTATCAGAACCAGTTTGGTCATCTTATATATATGTTGTCACGGCTCAAAGCTGTGGTCCCTGAAGCTGATATTTAGCAGCGGTGGCTTCAGTACAGTGTGTGGAGAGGGAGGGTCATCAAGGTTGGAGTCCACATCACTTTGAGCTGGCTGCAATGTAGTAGCTTGGCTTCCTTAAAAATGTCAAGTTCCATTGAGTATGGTGTACCGTGCATGTTAGCAATCGGGGTTAATATTGATCCAGTCACAGTCTCATCTAGCAATAATATGCTTATTTGTTCTCACACATTTTCATAGTATCATATCCGCAATTCAGTTAATCGGGGATAAGAACTGTCTCGATAACTAGTGGTGTTAAGTAAATGGGTTTGAACCATTGAAACATTACTCGAGAGAGACCATAATTGGATATTTCTCGAGTACATGGGAGCCTCTACAAACACAGAGCACATGGTAAAATTTCATACACTAGCCAACACAATAAAAAAAAATCCAAAATGATGGAAAGAGCTAGGCAATCCACATTTTTTTTTTCAAATGGGTAATCCCAGCCTCTGCATCAAAATGATGCATATGACTTTTATATTAAAACAATAGGTCCGAGTAATCCGAGTACAAAGCATCTGAATAATGCTCATATTCAAATGAGAAAACAGTGGACAGTGTATCTGACGAAACTGACAAAACACTAGGATGTTTTTAGAAACTAAATAATCAAGTTAGAATTATTTATCGAATTTTGAGAGAAGTTTATTTTTAGTGTTCAGCTTGGGCTTGGGTAGATGCATGTTGAGCTTGCATTGCTGATGCAATCTCTATGTATTTTTGAAGTACTTGTAAAATACTGCAAATCACAGAGAGTTCATCATCATTGTTATTTAGTTTTAGATGGATCCAACTACTAAATACAATCGCTGATTCATAAGACTGTTTCTACTCTCTAGGTTTACTGGACCAACAATTCGACGAAAAATTTCGGCATGACCTTTGCTAAAAAAAAGGCCATGCCGGAGTGCCAGAAATTCGCCGGAACGGAAACGAATCGACGTTCCGGCGAAACATTGGCAACTCAATGTGTACCTGCTGCTTGGAAGAAGAAAATACACATAATTCCAATACTACTGCATTGCTTTCCAGCTCGTTGAAAGCAAATCTTCCAGTTCCTTAGATACAGCAGGAGTCGCCTGGTAGAGGCTAGGCTTCTACCGGATCTAGGGCGGAGATTATAGGGGTGGAAGTGGGGCGGAGAGGTTGAGAGGCGTGGCGCCGGCGGCGTGGCGCCGTCGCGGAGGAAGAAGGGCGGCGGCTAGGGTTTGGTGCGGCTGGGGCTGGGGGTCTCCCGTCTCCCTTCAGGAGACGAGACAGTATGATACTGATTATTGTCTATTCAATCACGAATGGATACATGTGTTTATATAGGAGGACGGCCTCCTCTAAACCCTAATTTACTTGGGCTAAGCCCCTAATTTACTTGGGCTAAGCCCACAACTAGCCACTAGTCGACTTCTTGCGTGTATACTGTAAACCGACCATAACATCTCTCCCCGCCTTCTCAAACAGCTCGTCCTCGAGCTGAACTTCTGGAAACTGCTGGCGGAGATCTTCAAGCTTCTCCCAGGTCGCCTCATCCTCTGGCATGCCTGTCCAATGCACCAAGACGTGCCAGACTCCACGTCGCTGCTGGGCCTTCATCGCGCGAGCCACACTCGCCGGGGCAGGCTCGAGACGACCATCCGAAATCGATGGAAGAACTGGTGGTGCAGATGGAGGGTCGCCACGGTAGGCCTTCAGGAGGCCGACGTTGAAGACATCGTGGAGGCGCGAGCCCTCGTGCAGCTGAAGACGGTATGCGAGCGTGCCGATGCGCTCCAGCACACGGAAGGGACCCGCGTAACGAGGCCCCAACTTGCGCCGGGAGCGCGGGTCCAAGGACTGGGTCGTCCGGTGAAGAAGGCGTAGTCAGACCCAGTCGCCCACCGCAAACTCCGCCTCACGATGGTGTGCATCATAGTACCTCCTGGCCAGCTGCTGAGCTTGAAGAAGTCGCTGGCGCGCCTCAGCCAGTATATCGTCGCGGGTACGCAGCAGGTCATCCGCCGTCTCAGTGTGTGCCGTGCCAGGCGCATAGGGTAGCATCGCCGGCGGGGGCCGCCCGTAGACCACCTCAAAGGGAGTGGCGTGCAGCGCGGAGTGGTAGGACGTGTTGTAGCAGTACTCGGCCCACGCCAGCCAGTCCACCCAAGCTCGTGGACGATCCCCGGTGATGCAGCGGAGGTACATGGCGATGATCTTGTTGACGACCTCGGACTGGCCGTCCGTCTGAGGATGAAAAGCCGTGCTCATGCGGAGCTTCACGCCCGCCAACCCAAAGAGGTCCTTCCAGACGTGACCCGTGAACACAGGATCACGATCACTGACGATGGAGGACGGAAACCCGTGGAGATGAACGATGCCGTCGAAGAAGGCGCGTGCCACGGATGCCGCCGTGTAGGGATGGCCCAGGGCGATGAAGTGCGCGTACTTGGAGAATCGGTCGACCACAGTGAGGATGACGGACTTGCCGCCCACCTTCGGTAGCCCCTCGATGAAGTCCATGGTGATGTCTGCCCACACCTGGGATGGTACATCCAGCGGCTGCAGTAGGCCCACCGGGCGGAGCGTCTCCGTCTTGTTCCGCTGACACGTGACACACGCCCGCACCCAGTCGCGCACCAGAGCGCCATCCCCTGGAATGTAAAAATCAGTGCGGAGATGGTGGAGGGTCTTCTAGACGCCCTCGTGACCTGCAGAATGCGCCAAGGACAAGGCCTGGTGGCGCAAGTCGCCATGATCCGGTACGAAGATGCGGCACCAATGGAGTAGTAGTCCCTCATCCAGGCGCCATGGCGCGGCCAGCTCACCGTCGGCCAGGCGCTGACGCAGCTGCTGCGCATCCGTGGCCTCGGCAGTAGCGCGGCGAACCTCGTCGATGTAGGCGAACGATGGCCCGGAGTGGATGCAGAGGGCCGCACCCACTATGGGGGCGTCGGTGGCGTCGTCGATGTCGCGGCGGGACAGGGCGTCGGCGACCGTGTTGAGGCGGCCGGGGCGGTACTCGACGGTGAAGTCGAAGCCGAAGAGCTTGCTGCTCCACTGATGCTGCGGCACGGTGGAGAGGCGCTGATCAAGCAAGAACTTCAGGCTGTAGTGGTCCGTGCGTACACGGAACGTCCTGCCCCACAAATACGCCCGCCAGTGGCGCACCGCCTGGACCAGCCCGATCAGCTTGCGCTCATACGCGGCGAGCTTGTGGTGGCGCGTGGCGAAGGGGCGGCTGAAGAACGCGAGTGGCCCCTCGCCCTGATGAAGGACTGCGCCGAAGCCGATGCCGGAGGCGTCGCAGTCCACCACGAACGGCTCGTCGAAGTCCGGCATATGAAGAACCGGGCCCGTCGTGAGGGCCTGCTGCAGGGCGGCGAAGGCCGTGGCCGCCTCCTCGTCCCAGGAGAAGGCGTCGCGGCGGAGCAGGCGCGTGAGTGGCGCGGCGATGAGGCCAAAATCCTGGATGTACCGCCGGTAGTACCCCGCGAGGCCCAAAAATCCGCGAAGAGCGCGCGGGGACTTGGGCGTCGGCCAGGCGGCGACCTTGTCCGCGTCCATCGCGACACCTTCCGCGGAGATGACGTGGCCCAAGTATGCGACGGACGTCGTGCCAAACGAGCACTTCGAGCGTTTGAGATGAAGGCGATGCGCTCGAAGCTCGTTGAAGATGATGGCCACGTGCTGCAGGTGCTCCGCCCAGGATGCGCTGTAGATCAAAATATCATCAAAGAAAACAAGCACAAAGCGGCGTAAGTAGGGGCTGAGCACGTCGTTCATCAAGGCCTGGAAAGTCGCCAGCGCGTTGGAGAGGCCGAACGGCATCACCAAAAACTCGTAGTGGCCATGGTGAGTGCGGAACACCGTCTTTGCGATATCGTCCGGGTGCATGTGCACCTGATGATAGCCTGAGCGCAAATCCAGCTTGGTGAAGAAGCGCGTGCCGTGCAGCTCGTCCAAGAGCTCATCCACGACGGGGATGGGGAACTTGTCCTTGGACGTCACGGCGTTGAGGTCGCGGAAGTCGATGCAGAAACGCCACGTGCCGTCGGCCTTGCGCACAAGGAGCATGGGCGCGGAGAACGGAGACGTCGAAATCCGAATGATGCCCTGTGCCAGCATGACCGCCACCTGGCGCTCGAGCTCGTCCTTCTGCAGCTGTGGGTACCGGTACGGCCGCACGGCGACGGGCGCCGTGTTCGGCAGCAGGTGGATGCGGTGGTCACAGGGCCGCGATGGGGGGGGGGGCTGCGGCTCGTCGAAGATGTCGCCGTGCTGCTGTAGTAAGTCGGCCAAAAGGGGATGCGCCTCGTCAAGCGCGTCGGCCAGCAGGTGGAGCCGCGGTGATGCGCCGGTGCTGCTCAAGCCCGTCCAGTGAACACGGCGGCCGCCCTCGCGCCAGAAGATAAGGGACAGCACGTCGAGATCCCACAGGACAGGGCCTAACGTGCGCAGGAAATCGACGCCGGGATGAAGTCGTAGCAGCCCAAGTCGATGCCGACGCAGTCTATGGAGAACGGCTCGTCGCCTACGAGCATGGGAACCTGTCGCGCCATGCCCTTGCACGTAAGACGGTCCCCGTTGTCAACGGTGACGCTGTACGTCTTGGGTCCCGCCGGCTGTAGGGCGAGGCGGCGCATGACGGTGTTGGACAAGAAGTTGTGCGTCGAGCCCGCGTCCACCAGCGCAGTAAGGCGCTCCCCATTGATCGTCACCTGGAGCAGCATCGTCTTCGCCGTCGTTATGCCCGCCATAGCATGAAGAGAGATGACGCAGGCGGATGCATCGACCGGCCCGTAGGTCGTGACGCCGGCCGTAGTGACGGTGGCGGCCTCGAGCTCGGTGGTGAGGGCCGCCACGTCGGCGTCGTCGACAGTCTCCAGGTAAAAGAGGCGGGCGCACGTGTGGCCCGACGCATACTATTCGTCGCAGTTGAAGCATAGCCCCTTGCGGCGCCTATCGAGCTGCTCCGCAGCCGTCAGCCGCTTGAAGGGGCGGGTCGGCGCAGGGGGGCCCGTGGGCGCGGCGTCCGGCGCGGGGCGCGGCGGGGCGGCGGGCGCCAATGCGGGCCGGGGCGCGGGGCGAGCGCCGCTCCGTTGCGCGTACACCTGCTGCATGGCGATGGCGCGCTGCTCGTAGGCCCGTGCGTAGTACATGGCTGTCTGCAGGTCCTCAGGCTCGCGCATCTCGACGTCGACGCGGATGTGGTCAGGGAGGACGCCGACGAAGAGATCGGCGCGCTGCCGTGCCGAGACGCCCGGGGCATGGCACGCGAGCGCCTGAAAGCGGTCGGCGAAGTCCTGCACCGTGGTGGTGAAGGCGAGGCGTCCCAACTCGGCGAGGCGGCTTCCGCGGAGAGGCGGTCCAAACCGCTGGAGGCACAGGTCGCGGAAGCGCTCCCATGGCGGCATCCCGCCTTCGTCCTGCTCGAGGGCGTAGTACCAAGTCTGCGCGGCGCCTCGTAGGTGATAGGAGGCGATCCACGTGCGGTCGGAGCTGAGCGTCCGCTGCCCCCGAAAGAACTGCTCACACTGGTTCAGCCAGTTCAGGGGGTCGGTTGCGCCGTCGTAGGTGGCGAACTCCAGCTTGGTGAAGCGGGGCGGCTGCTGTGCTGGCGGCGGGATCCCGTAGGCGCCCTCCGGGCGGCCTGGGGTGAAGGATGTGCTGTCGGAGAAGGGAGCAGCAAACCCGCCCGGACAGCCAAAGGTGTGGGCAGGCTGCTGAACCGTCGTCCGTGCCGCAGCCTGAGTATAGACGGGAGGAGTGTCGGCCCATGTTGGGATCGGCGAGGGTGACGCCGGCCACTGGAACGCGTGGCGGGCCTTGCTGGCGATGGAGGCCGGCGGTGGCGGGGTGGCGGACACGGCCGGAGCGGCGGCCGACGGGGGCGGCGGGTGCTGGCCTGCCTTGATCTCGGCGAGCTCGAAACGGATGGCGCGGAGGTTGTCGGCGAGGTCCGCCAGTGCCGTGGGTAGAAGGTCGAGTCCCGTGGCTGGTGGGGGCGCGGCGGCGGTCTGGGTGTCAGCCGCGCTGGCCCCCTGGTCGGCGGTGGTGGCGGCCCCCGGCTGCGCGTGTGCGCCTGTCATGGCGGCGAAGGTGGCGGGGATGGTGGGGATGGGGAGGCTCGTGGAGCCCATTAGACCTTGGCAATCTGATACCAAAGTGGTAGAGGCTAGGCTTCTACCGGATCTAGGCGGAGATTATAGGGGTGGAAGTGGGGGCAGAGAGGTTGAGAGGCTCGGCGCCGGCGGCGTGGTGCCGGCGCGGAGGAAGAAGGGTGGCGGCTAGGGTTTGGTGCGGCTGGGGCTGGGGGTCTCCCGTCTCCCTTCAGGAGACGAGACAGTATGATACTGATTATTGTCTATTCAATCACGAAGGGATACATGTGTTTATATAGGAGGACGGCCTCCTCTAAACCTTAATTTACTTGGGCTAAGCCCCTAATTTCACTAGTGGAAACAACCCTTCTCGTCCAGGGGGCCGGGGGGCAGCTGTCCCGGTTGCAACCAAATCCGGGACAAATGCCCTGCATTGGTCCCGGTTCGTGCGCCCGGGGCAACAGGAATCGCCTGGACGCATTGGTCCCGGTTCGTGGGGGGCATATCGGTCCCGGCTCTTGCCACGGACCGGGACCAATGCCTAGCCACAGGCCACATGGCACGCGCATGACCTGTTGTCCCGGTTCAGTCCACGAACCGGGACCAATGCCCCCTTCCCCTATATATACTGCCCCAGCCCCCCCTCCTTCCATCTTTTTTTTTGCTTGGAGGTGTGAGAGAGTGTGGTGTTGGTGTTTTTTTTTACTATGCACACGAGGTGTTCGACGAAATTCCCGAGACGCACACAAGCTCACTGAAAATGGTATCTTCGACCGAGGTTAACAAATTATCTTTTTCATATGTAACTGATACATAAAAAAGTATTATTTGTCGATGTACTGTGGTTATCTCTGTATTAATATGTATTTTGATAAACTTAATTATATGATGCAGATGGATGCACAGCAGTGATGGATGTACGGTGACCGACGCACTTCCGAGTATATGGCAGGCCTGAATGCATTTCTTGCTGTAGCTCAGGCGAACAAAGATAATGGCTTCATGTGTTGCCCATGTGTTGATTGTCGGAACGTCAGAGAACATTCTTCCGAAAGAATCCTTCACGGCCATCTACTTCGGAGAGGTTTCATGCCCAGCTATAATTGCTGGACCAAGCATGGAGAAAGAGGGGTTGTGATGGAAGACAATGAAGAAGAAGAAGATCCTTTGTTCCCTGAATACGACGATACTGCAATGGAAGAGAATGCAGAAGAAGAAGGTGATCAAGAACAGGCATCAGAAGAGCCCGATGATGATCTTGGCCGAGTTATTGCTGATGCAAGGGAAGACTGTGAAAATAAATTGGAGAGGTTGAAGCTGGACAACATGTTACAGGATCACAAAAAATTGTTGTACCCAAATTGCGAAGATGGTAGCACAAAGCTCGGTACCACACTGGAGTTGCTGAAATGGAAGGCACAAAACGGTGTGACTGACAAGGCATTTGAGAGTTTACTTCAACTAATGAAGCCAAAACTTCCAAAGGATAACGAATTGCCTGAGAGTACGTACGAAGCAAAGAAAGCTCTCTGCCCTCTAGGATTAGATGTGCAGAAGATACATGCATGCATTAATGACTGCATTCTCTTCCGCGGTGAGAAGTACGAGAATTTGGATGAATGTCCGATATGCACTGCACTGCGGTATAAGATCAGAGCAGATGATCCTGGTGATGTTGACGGCGAGCCCCCCCGTAAGAGGGTTCCTGCTAAGGTGATGTGGTATGCTCCTATAATACCACGGCTGAAACGTCTATTTAGAAACAAAGAGCATGCTAGGTTGTTGCGATGGCACAAAGAAGACCGTAAGAAAGATGGAAAGTTGAGGCACCCCGCCGATGGATCGCAGTGGAGAAAGATCGAGAGAGACTTTCCAGACTTTGCAGGAGAGGCGAGAAACTTATGGTTTGGTCTAAGTACAGATGGCTTTAATCCTTTTGGGGAGCAGAGCTCCAGTCAAAGCACTTGGCCTGTAACTCTATGTATGTACAACCTTCCTCCTTGGTTGTGCATGAAGCGCAAGTTCATTATGATGCCAGTTCTCATCCAAGGCCCGAGGCAACCTGGCAACGACATTGATGTGTATCTAAGGCCATTAGTGGAAGAACTCTTAGAACTGTGGGGGCAAACCAGGTGTACGTGTGTGGGATGAGAACGAACAAAAGCCATTTGACCTACGGGCGTTGCTTTTCGTGACCATCAATGATTGGCCAGCTCTTAGTAACATTTCCGGTCATACAAACAAGGGATACAATGCATGCACACACTGTTTAGATAAGACTGACGGTGTTTTTTTGGATAAATGTAAAAAGGTTGTATACCTGGGGCATCGTAGATTTCTTTCGATCAAGCATCCCTTAAGGAAAAAAGGAGGGAAGCATTTCAGAGGTGAGGCAGATAACCGAAAGAAGCCTGAGCTCCGTAGTGGTAATGATATATTCGATATGGTCAAGGACCTAGAAGTAATCTTTGGTAAGGCTGCTGGCAGCCAACCAGTTCCGTACGGCCCTGATAAGCGGGCACCCATGTGGAAGAAGAAATCTATATTTTGGGAGCTACCCTATTGGAAAGTTTTAGATGTCCGGTCTTCGATCGACGTGATGCACGTGACAAAGAATCTCTGTGTCAATTTGCTATGCTTCCTGGGCGTGTATGGGAAGTCAAAGGATACGCCTGAAGCACGGGAGGACCAGCAACGTATGAAAGACCCAAGCAACAAGCACACAGATACAGGGCGCCATTCCTTAAGTAGCTACGCTCTTACTAAAGCAGAGAAGGAAATATTCTTTGAAGTCCTTTACAGTATCAAGGTTCCGTCTGGCTTCTCGTCGAATATAAAGGGGATAATAAACATGGCAGAGAAAAAATTCCAAAACCTGAAGTCTCATGACTGCCACGTGATTATGACGCAGTTGCTTCCGATTGCATTGAGGGGGCTTCTACCGGAAAATGTTCGAGTACCCATTGTGAAGCTATGTGCATTCATGAACGCAATATCTCAGAAGGTAATCGATCCAGAAATTCTGACAAGATTACAGAGGGATGTGGTCCAGTGTCTTGTTAGTTTTGAGTTGGTGTTCCCACCATCCTTCTTCAACATTATGACTCATCTCCTTGTTCACCTATGTGAAGAGATTCATATTCTCGGTCCGGTATTTCTACACAATATGTTCCCCTTTGAGAGGTTCATGGGAGTCTTGAAGAAATATGTTCATAACCGTGCTAGGCCAGAAGGAAGCATCTCGAAGGGCTATGGAACAGAGGAGGTCATTGGGTTCTGTGTTGACTTTATTCCTGACCTTAAGACAATTGGTGTTCCTGAATCGCGGCATGAGGGGAGACTGAGGGGAAAAGGAACGCTGGGAAAGAAAACAATGATACCTAGGGACGGGCATTCTTTGACCAAAGCACACTACACAGTTCTACAAAATTCTATGTTCATGGCTACGTATGTCGAGGAACACAAGAATATTGTACGGTCTGCAAACTCGGGGAAGGATGACTCATGGATTAAACGCGAACACATGGAGACTTTCGGAAGTTGGTTGCAAACACGTCTTATAAATGACACCACTGTTGAAGTCAGCTATACATGTTGGCAGGGTCACCATCTTCGACTATTGGGAGTTTTCAAGGGTACGAGATAAATGGGAATACATTTTACACGAGCTCCCAAGATAAGAAGAGCACCAACCAAAACAGTGGTGTCCGCTTTGATACAACAAACGAGAATGGAAAAACTGACACATACTATGGTTACATAGAGGAGATATGGGAACTTGACTATGGACCTTCTTTTAAGGTCCCTTTGTTCAAGTGCAAATGGGTCAACCTGAATGGAGAAGGGGTAAAGGTAGACCCGCTTTATGGAATGACAACAGTGGATCTCAACTGTATTGGTTACAATGACGAACCATTTGTTCTAGCCAATGATGTGGCTCAGGTCTTCTATGTGAAGGACATGTCTTCCAGACCGAAGAAAAGAAAAAATAAGGGAACAATTTCATCATACGATGAGCCGAAGCGTCACATAGTTCTCGCAGGGAAAAGAAACATCATGGGAATCGAGGACACGACAGACATGTCAGAAGATTATAATAAGTTTGTTGAAATTCCACCCTTCACAGTGAAAGCTGACCCCACCATCCCGTTAAATAATGAAGATGCTCCATGGTTACGGCCGAAGCGATCATAAGCAAGGGACACGAAGAAAAGCTGGCAAGCATTATTGTTCCACCATCCCACTTTTCTGTTTCTCTCTCCTCCGTATGTTGGTGATGTGTAATAATAAGCGTGGAATACATGATCATATAGTTCTGTTTGATCAGTATTTTGTATTGACCGGTAAAAAGCTGACAACTATGACCCATATCCGAATACATTTCGAAGTGATAGTACGGATACCATCCTGACAGATATTGCAGGATTATAACTACTTTCGAGATGTAGTATGTGTTGACACACGGTATAGAACAAGTGATTATGGCAGGCCTCTATTGTTATTCATTGGAGTTAACCACCATAAACAACCCAAAAAAGTTTTGACTGACTGCTTTACATCGATAGACCTTATGGGTGTCATATATTCCGCGCACATATTGCAGGCACACTTCGAAGTGATAGCAGGGATACCATCCTGACAGATATCCTTAAAACAGAAATAGAGCTTCGGTACTTCTTTAACAGATATGATAATTTTTTGGAGGAGAAACGTGTGGTTGGATTCCACCTTCCTAGTGACAGGAGTCTTCCTAAACAAGTTATTGGGCCACCCTACTTCTACTATGAAAATGAGGCCATAGCTTCAAAAAGTGTATGGGTGGAAATTTCCAGAAATTTGTATGACATAGAGCCGGAGTTTGTGGATTCTAAGCACTTCTGTGCAGCTGCTCAAGAAAGAGGCTACATCCATAATTTGCCAATTGAGAATAGGTCACGTCTCCTTCCTCTCGCTCCAAAGACCATATTTGAGGCATTCCCTCATTATGAGAACTGGTGGCCTTCCTAGGATCCTAGAAAGCAGCTCGATTGCTTGCAAACCCGTGTGGCAAGTCCAATTCTGATAAAACAGATCGAACGTACTCTTGCAGGCTCAAGTAATCCACCACCTCTAACTGTTCAGGGGTATGTTATGGACGAGTGCAGAAGATGGAACCTTGTTTGGGTTGGAAAGAACAAGGTTGGCCCTCTAGAGCCAGATGAGATGGAATTTTTACTCGGTCTCCCAAGAAACCACACAAGGGGAGTCGCGAAGAGAGAGAGGTACAAATCTCTTGGCAATTCATTCCAAATTGATACTGTGGGTTGCCACTTGTCGGTGTTGAAGAACATGTTTCCCAATGGTGTTAATGTGGTGTCCTTATTCTCCGGTATTGGAGGAGGAGAGATAGCTTTGCACAGGCTTGGCATCCACATGAAGACAGTGATTTCAGTTGAGATAGGTGAAGTTAATAGGAGGATTTTGAGGGGTTGGTGGGATCAGACACAAACTGGCACTTTAATTGAGATTGCCGACGTGAAGTCTCTCACTAATGATAGCGTACACGGAAGTTACTATGTTTTCAAGCGGGGGTCGGGATAAAGGGAAAGTACGTGTGGATGCGCAGAGTAAACCTTCGAAGGAAAACTATGGTTTTTCTGTTGTAGACGAAGATCTCAAATTCACCGTGTCAATAAGGTACAACTCGCTTTGAATTAGGAAGATCACGAGAGAAATAAAAAATTGTAACATTTTTATATTCAAATTATATACAAATGAAAAAATAATTAATAGTTTCAATAGTTAGAATAATTATTTAGTTAAACGAAAAATGGATTTAAATTAGTTTTGCAAATTCTAGCATTTTTCATGTTGGAATTTTTGTCAAATTTGAAAGTATATAGAAGTTGTTAATGTGCAAACTTAACCCTTTTCAAATTTTGGCGCTAAAAAATTTTGGGCGTGCAGGGGTGCCACCGAAATTCGAAATTTGTTTTTGGTCCCGGGCCGTGGTACCAACCGGGACCAAAGGGGCTCTAGTCCCGGTTGGTGGCACGGGCCGGGACTAGAGGCCCAGGTGTATAAAAATCGCGGCCCTCTCTCCAGGCCGAACGAACACCCCAGGGGCGGGTACGAGTGAACATGGCTGGGCGAAGCCCTGCCGGCGGCGGGAACGAGTAGACAGATCCCGCCGGCGGACCGCCGGCGGGGATGGGCTAGGGACACGGTAGACTATGGGGGCACACAACTTATATTAAAAAAGGCCAGGGGCCTTGCTTACATAGATAGGGGGCGGCGCGGCCACAGGCGGCCGGCCGTACTTGCATAAAGGGGCGGCGGCGCGGCCACAGGCGGCCGGCCGTTTTCTTGGGGGGTAGCTAGCGGCCTTGCTTACATAGAATAGGGGGCGGCGGCGCGGCCACAGGCGACCGGCGCCGATCTAGTCGTCCTCCTCGTCGTCGGAGATGCAATGGTAGGCGGGTGGCTGCCACAGGTGGGCAGGCGGCTGGGCCGGGGGCGGAGGCATCGGGGGCGCGTACGGCGGCAGCGGGGGCAGCACCTCCTGCGGCGGCAGCGGCGGAGGAGGCAGCTCCTCCTGCTCCGGCGACTCCGGCGCCCAAACGCCGCCGGTCCAGGCCCAGTACATGCCGTACTCCAGCCCGGGGGGGAGCGGCTGCGGCGGCGGCTGGTCCTCGGACGCCTCATACTCGGCGTAGAGCGCGTGCCACCAGGGGGTAGGCTCGGGGGGCGGCGGCGGCGGCATGGCGGCGGCGTCGGCGGCGGCGGCGGCCACGACCCGCTCCCACCGCTTGATTTCGTCCTCGACGAGTGAGCGGCGGGAGGCCTCGCAGGCCTCCTCCATGGCGGCCCGGAGCACGGGGTCCTCCTCCCCGGAGAAGTCCTCCGGGATGTCCTCGAGGAGCCACAGCTCCCTCTCCCGGCCGGGCGGTGGCGGCGGGTAGTCCGCGACGTCCACCTCGTGGGGGGCGGGGATGAAGGAGCGCCGGCGCTGCTCGTGCTCCTGCTCGAGCCAGGCGCCCCAGTAGGGGGAGCTGCGCGCGTACGCGCGCTCCCTGCGGACGGGAGCCGGCAGGAGCTCGCGCCGGCGGTCGATCTCCTCGAGCAGCGCCTGGCCGGTCGATCTCCTCGAGCAGCGCCTGGCCGGTCGGGACCGGCGGCACAGGGATCCGCTGGGGGTTCAGGTGCCAGCCGTCCGGGAGGTGGACGTCAGCATAGAACACCGGCGTGGCGTTGTTCCAGTGCCACTCGGCCTCGTCCAGCCGGACGTACCGGCGGAACCTCTTGCCCTTGGGCGCGGCGCTGGGCGGCGGGCGTGCAGCCGGAGGTGGCGCGGGGACGCGCGGCGTCCCGCCGAGGCGGACACCTCCAGGGCCGTAGCCGAAGGCCTTCGCCGGCGGTGGTGGGACGCGGCCGGCGCCGCTCGAGGAGCCTTCGTGGTGGTTCCTGGGGCGCTTGCCGGAGCCGCTGCCGGAGCCGCTGCCGAACCAGCGGGACATGGTGGCTATGGTTGCTCTGCCTTGGGCGCGGCCGGGGTGGATGGGTTGTACGGGCGGCGGGGGGCCTTTAAAAAGGACCCGTGGTGGGCTGGCATGCCAACCGGCGGCCTGAACGTGGCGGCGGTTGCAGGCGGCCATGAATGCGGGCAGGAGCCGAGGCGTGGGCGGCGGTTGCAGCTGTGGCACGCGCGCGTGGGGAAGTGGGGGCGCGGGAAGCCGAGGCGGGGCGGGAAGACGAGGCGACAGTGGCCCTTTGACCGTCATGTGGTCTTAATTTAAGGGACCAGGCGAGCCAGCCAACGGCCGCTGGCCAGTGGCCCCTTCGAACCGTCGACTGACCATAATAAAAGACGCTGGCCAGTGGGCCCTTCGAACCGTTGACTGACCATAATAAAAGACGCGGGCCAGTGGGCCCTTTTGACAAAAAAATGTGACCAGTGGGCTTAATAAAAGACGTGGGCCTGGACGCGGTTGGGGAAGGGGAGGCCGGCTCGGGATTGGGAGACAGGAGCCCAAAAGACGTGGGGCTGGACGCGGAAACTGAACGATTATATATATTTTTTTGTCAAAAAAGTATCCATCCCGGTCCCTTGAACGAACCGGGACGAACTCCCTGGCCCAGGTTCGCCACGTGGCCTATCCTTACCATCCCGGGTCCTGGCACAACCGGGACCAATGGGACGGGCCATTTGTCCCGGCCAGCCCATCCCGGTTGCACAACCGGGACAACTGGCCCTTACGACCCGGGACAAAAGGCCCTGTTTCCACTAGTGTTTACTTGGGCTAAGCCCACAACTAGCCGCTAGTCGACTTCTTGCGTGTATACTGTAAACCGACCATAACATCGCCACACTTGTTTGATATTCAACCAGAAGGTATTCAGAGTAAAACCTATATATGGAACTGCCTAGAACAGGCAAGCACGCTGGTATGGCAGGCATTGATTATATATGGACCAGATTCATTGATGCATTTGTTTCAGCGATGCAAGTTTCCAGTCGTGCTTGATGCCGCAAGTTTCCAAGTAACTCCATCAAGGGACCGGTGCAAGTTTATAAAAATCCTATAACTGGTCAGATTGCAGTTGGTGGTGACTGACACACCCAGTGCAAGTTCAGTACTGGAAACAGAAACAGCGGTCAGTTGCATTTGCTGAACTTGACAGAAAACCCGGGTCCGGTTTGGAGAGCGGGCATCGGGAGCGTGAGAGAGACCTACGGGAGAATTTGCGTTTCGCCCCTCCCCCCCTTCCCCAAAGATGGGTAATATGTTCTCGTACAATGTTGCTCTAAGGGCATCTCCAGCCGTTGCGCCCCCCCAGGGCCCAAAACGCCGCCGTTTTGGTGCCGCCGCGGCGCTAAACGTCGCTATTCTGGAACCTGGGGGGCTCGTTTCCCAGTCGCGTCCCGAGCCCAACAAATCGGCCCAAACAAACGCAGTTGAAAAACTAGTCGAAATTTTATTGAAATTTTGAAACTGCGTACATATTCGGCGCGAATTTAAAGCTAAAACGATAAATTTAAACTAAAAACAGCGGATACTACGCGATGACTACGCCTACGTCTACGCTTCGTCGTCTTCGTCGTGGCGGTGCTGGTTGGAGGGTCCAGCTCCGTCCTGGCTCGCCGCGGCGAGACGGCGCTGCTCCGCCCGCTCCGCTCGGGCCTGCAGGCGCAGCCGGTGCAGCTGCGCCTGCTCAGAGGGCGGGCGGTTGCGCCGCCGCTCACCCTGCAGCGCCAACTCACGCTGCGCCTCGTAGAGGGCGATGACGCCCTCCTGCTCGACGGAGGCAGCCCGCCGGGCCATCTGGCGGCGCACCGCTCGCGCCGCCTCCTCCCGCTGGTGCGTCTCCAGGGAGGCTCGAACGGCGGCTGCCTCCGCCGCCGCCGCGGCCTGCTCGAGGACGCCGCGCACCTTGCGGTACGCGTCCTCGTTCTGCGAGGTCTCGAAGGAGTGCAGCCCGGCGTGCTGCTCGGGCCACACCGGCTGCCTCCTCACCTCGCGCCTCCAGTGGCGGGCAGCCCGCCGTGCTTCGCGCGCCTCGTCGTGCTCGGGCGGCTGCTCCGGCGCCACCACCTGCGGCTCCGGTGCAGCTCGCTGCGCTGGCTGCAGCTCGTCGTCGTCGCTCTCGGGCCACGCCTCCCAGTGGTTGTCCATTGCGGCGGGGTTCGAAGGTGGAGAAAAGAACGGCGAGGAGGGGTCGAGAATGTGCGTACGGGGAGGGCGCGGCCACCGTTTTTATAGCCTGGCTGGGCCAGTCGCCGCGCCGCGCGTGTCGCCGCTGCCGCACCGCCATTAATCCGGTGGACTTTGACTGGCCACGCGTGTCGCCGCTGCATGCACTGGCCGCCGCCTCCGGCAGCCTTTGACGGCGCGGGCGCCGAGAAGGAAGTCACGGGCGGGGGTTTCCGTTCCCGCGCTTTCCCGGCGCGTCACTGACAGTGTTGGCCCGCCCGCGCGGCCTCGCAGTTTCGCCCCCCCAGGCCGAACCCAGCGGGCTGGGTTCGGCCTGGGTGCCGCGGCGCCAAATAGCGCCGAAACGGCGCTATTTGGGCCTCTGGGGGGGGGGGGGGGGGGGGGCGAGTGGTGAAGAAGCGGCGCTATTCGCCGCTTCCGCCGCGAAAAAAGCCCCTTGGGGGGGCTCTGGGGGGGACGGCTGGAGATGCCCTAACTTTTTTTCTAGAGGGCCTAGCTGGCGAGCGATCCCAGTCCGCGGCAGAGAACAAGACAGCAAGCGAGCGAACTTGGACGGCAGTGGCCCAAGAGCTCGTGCGAGTTGGACGTCGCGAAGAGAAAGAAGGGCATACTGGCGGCACTACGTCGACGGGAAGAAGAGAAATGAGGACATACCTGGGGCTTGGTGGGGGAAGAAACGCGGCGAGATGCTCTTGGCCGTGCGTGGAGGTGGACAGCGCGGCGGACTCCCTCCTCCTCTGACACGGTGGCACGCGGCTCCCCTCCTCCTCCACGGGCTGCTCCTCGACGGTGGCGGTCTCCACGGGATGCTCTTCGATGGCGGGCTGCTCCACGGCGGCGCGAGCACGAGCACGATCGACGGCGGGGAGCTAGCTAGGGTTCGCGTCGCGCGAGGAAGAACGAGATCGACGACGGGGTAGAGGATTTTTCTCTAAGTGTGGAAGACAACCGCGGGGGCCAATATTACTGTGGCTAAGACGCACATTCTGTGGCGCATCCCAGCTGCGGTGCGCCATAGAATTGTGTGGGCGAATTATGTGGTGGGGCCATATGTCATACCCTCAAAGGGATTTCTATGACGCATCCCGCAGGTGATGCGCCACAAAATTTAGAGAATTTTGTGGCGCACGGTCAAGGCTGGTGCGCCATAGAATTGTGTGGATAGATACAATAAAAAAAGAACCGTTGTATTGTTACAAATGTGTGTTACTGGTGGTTTGGCTGTGAGTAAATAATCAACATCCAGGTTCGAATCTTGTTGTTGCCCCCATATTTTTAAATATTTTATTTAATTATAATTAAAGAAAGAAAACAGTAAATTACACACACATATGGTTGTCTAACATACACATGCGCATATATACACAAAAAAGTCTTTTTCGTCTCGGTTCCGATTTAGCTTAGCGTCTCTTGCCTTTTTTGTTGGCGACTGAATACTTTATGCCGGCCATCTTGAGATTTCTTCGCGTGAAAGGACAACCGTGGGTAGGTAGAGATGTCTTCCTTCTTACTTCACCAGTAGTAGGCATGTCGAAGTGCTTGTCGAACTCCTCCTCGATCTTTGGATCATCGTTCTTGTCCAAGTCTTCCTCGTGGGCGTCTTATTCCACTCCGATGATGCTCCTCTTGCCCCTCCTCACGACAACACGGCTAGGCCTTGACGGGTCGGTGATGAAGAAGCATTGGTCAACTTGGCTAGCGAGTACCCATGGCTCATTTTTCGCGGATGCGTTCTTCGATTTGGCATCGGGTATAACCATGGTGCCGAAATACCGTCCTTCTTTCTTGACATTCTTGGGCCATCTCACACGGAACATTGGCACCACCATCTCTCCGCAGTAGTTGAGCTCCCATATCTCTTTGATCTTTCCGAAGTATCTTTCCTTGACATTAGTCTCGTCATCGCCGTATGATAGCATAGTTACTCCTGAGTTTTGATTTTCGGTACTCCTGTCCTTGTCCTCCGTGGAGAATCTATAACCGGAGATGTCGTACCCCTGATACGTCCTTACGTTCTGCCCGCAGACTTGTGATAAGGTGTATATGAGTTTTTCATCTTCCGTAGAAGGCATTTTGCTCCGTGCTTCAATCAGTTGACTTTGGTTGAACCAATGCGTGAAGCCGGAGTTGTGCTCTTTGGTTACGTCTCCCATCTTCCTTGGCCCGCCCATTTCGATGTAATTCTGGTTGATTAAGCTTTTGTGCTCTTCCACGAAAGACTCGGTCAATTTTAAGTGTTGTAGCGCGACCCGGTGAGCCCTTTCAAAGTCGTCGCGTCGTTTCTGAATGCCGACATAGACGTCGCGGCATCCCTCGCGGTGGCCGACTCCGGTGAGCCTGCCGAGGTGCATCCTGGTGGACAGACCGACATCCTGGTCGTCCTCGGTGCTTAGGTAATTGTCGCAGAAGGAGATGCACTCGTTGGTTAGAAATCCTTTGGCCATGCTTGCGTATGGATGGGCCCTGTTGCGTCTGGATGGACCATGTTGCTTCCAGCGGCATCATATAGTGCAGGAACGTCGGCCCGAGATGCCTGATGTCATCAACGACATGGAGAAGGAGATGGACGCATATATCACAGAATGCCGACAGGAAGTAAATCTCGAGCTCACATAGTATCACCACGATCTCATCCTATAGCATCTTGAGCTGCCTCACGTCGATCGACTTCCGGGTGATAACGTCGAAAAAGTTGCAAAGGCCAAACAACGTATCACGGACGTGCTCGTCCATTATCCCTCGGATCGCAACGGGAAGTATCTGCGTCATGAGCATGTGAAAATCGTGAGACTTCATCCCGGTGAACCTCTTCTTCGCTAAGTCCAGATATCTGCTTATACTCCCTGAAGATCCGTGAGGAACTTTGACTTCTAGGAGGCACCTGAAAAATTGCTCAAGCTCTGGCGGACTCAATATGAAGCAGGCAGCGGGAAGCACCACCGTTTTCTTCTTAGCCTTTTTGCGGGGACGTTGAGTCCCTTCCGCCTTATCCTCCTCATCATCATCACTATCGGCGGGGACCTGTAGATTTTTCCTAATGCCAAAATGTTTTAGATCGTATCTTGCTTTCGGCCCATTCTTGGACTTTTCCGAATTGCAAATAGTGCCAAGAAGACTCTTCGTAACGTTCTTCGTAATGTGCATACAATCAAGGCTATGGGGCGTGTGGAGGACCGGCCAGTACTCCAAGTCGTGGAAAACAGACCTCGCTTTCCATACACCCAGCAGCGGCTCTGGCTTGGTCGCTTTTTTCCCAGCGAAGGGCACTCATCCCAATTTTTCAGAAGCTCGTCGATTTCTGCGCCGCTCCTCGTGCGCGGGGCTCTATTGGGCTCATATTTACCATTGAACAACTCACCGCGTTTTCTCCATGGGTGATCCAGACGAAGCCACCTTCGAGCCCCTGGGTACACCGTTTTCGAAGACCCTGAATCCCTTGGTGGCTGGAGATGCGGGGTCCCGTCCATGCACTTCACGCAGCCGCAGAATCCATGGCCGACCTGGGCAGATACATACGCGTAACCAGGATAGTCCGTGACCGTCGTGAGCAACACGGCTCTCATATCGAAATAATCTCTAGCGTAGGCGTCCCACGTACGGGGTGGCGTCTTCCACAACGTGTCTAACTCGTCTTTCAACAACCCGAGATACAAATGCATGTCGACACCTGGTTGTTTCGGCCCCTGGATGAGAATACTCAAGTGTATGTACTTTTGCTTGGTGCACAACCACTGGGGTAGGTTGTAAGGCCATACAAACACAGGCCAGCTGCTATGCGTGCTACTCTGGTTGCCGAACGGATTGAGTCCATCGGTGCTCATACCCAGCCTGACGTTCCTCGTGTCGCCCCCGAAACTCGGGAAAGCTATGTCCAATGCTTCCCACTGGGCATCGTTTGCAGGATGTGTCATGATACAGCCCTTCTCTGGATCTTCTTACGGCTTCTCCCTTTCCGCGTGCTATTGCATGAGCTTTACTTCCTCAGGGTCCACGTAGTACCGCTGAAGACAGGGAGTGATAGGAAAGTACCATACCACTTTTCGAGGAACTTTCTTGTTGTTAGTTCCACTCTTGTATCGTCCGTGGCCGCACTTCGGACATGTGGTTCTGCCCTTGTACTCCCCCCGATAAATTACACAATCATTGATGCAGGCGTGGAATTTTTCGTGAGGTGGGTCAAGAGGGCACACGACTTTCTTGGCCTCGTTGATACTATTTGGTAATGTGTTCCCCTCGGGAAGGCTATCATGCCAGAATTTCATGTTCTTGTTGAAGCTCGAGTCGGTCCATTTGTTTTGCGTCTTCATCTTCAGAGCAGCAAGCGTTACATGCAAGCGCGTATCCTCCGGGCGGCACCCAGGAAACAACGGAGTCACCCCATCTATCTCCATTTGTGCCAGCTTGGCTTTCTCCCTAGCTGCAGCTCTGTCGTTGCTCGTCTGCTTGAGAAGCAGATCCTGAACATGAGAGTCCCGCAAGGCCAAAATTAGCGGGGTCTCCGTGTTCACACCTTCATCGTCATGTTGATCTTCTCCGCCGACATATCCTTCTTCACGATGATCTTCTCCGCCGTCATTTCCTTGGTCACCTCGCTCTCCCTCGTATTCATGCACAACTATTGCTGCCGGTGCCACCTGGTTGTGGTCGTCAATGAAACTGCGTCTGAGAAGGTGCTCCTCCAATTGTCCGGAATCAGGGTCAATCCAGCGCACGAGTTTGCATGATCGACACGGACATCTTATCCGCCGCCTGTTGCACCGAATCATGTCCGCCTTCGCGTCTTTCTTGTATCTAGGGATTCGAGCAGAGTTCATTTCTAGTACCATGGTTGCCTGCACACACATAGAGCAGAAAATTAGAACCACAACATGCATAGTCGCCGGAAAAATTCGGCATGACCTCTCCTATAAGTAGGACATATGGGGTAGTGCAAAAGTTTGCCGAAATGGAAATGAATCAACATTCGGCAAACATCCATGCACCATGGCCGCCCACGCGCGACAATCGGTCCACCTGCATGACAAGCACCCATGCACACCGATGGCCACACAAGACATGCATATGCACCTCCAACTATACTCACCTAGTAGATTCGATACCGAGACACGAAAAGAGCGAGGAGGGAGGGACCGGAGTATAGATGGAGGATAGGGCTTCCCCTCAACAACAAGAAACCTCACCAACAATTATATATCAAAAAATTAGGTTCACCTACCAAAAATGGAGTATTAAATGTGTAAAATGGTAGGGGAGAGAAGGGGGGGTCGAGTTAGCAAGACACTTGGGAATGAAATGAGGGAGGGGAGAGAGAGGGGACTGCCATCTTTATGTGCACAATGCACATATTTTGTGGCGCACCCGCAGTATATTCTGTGACGCACTGGTGGGTTGCGCCACAGAAAAGCCACATTTTGTGGCGCACGGAGACACGTGCGCCACAGAATATGGTTTTTCTGTGGCGCACCAGCAGCCGTGCGCCATAAATACAGTTGTTCTGACAGCCAGTCCAATGATTGGTGCGGGCCCCACAGACTTTTTGTGGCGCACAGTGGAACCATGCGCCACAGAATTAACGTTTTCTGTGGCGCACCACGGGCCGTGCGCCACAAAATTTTCTTTCTATGGCGCATGGCTGAACGGTGCGCCACAAAACCTCATCCATAGAAAGGCACTTCCCTACTAGTGCATCCAACACCTTTCTCTTCAGTGTAAACACCAGTCAGGAGACTCCGGTATACAGGGCCGGAGACTCCGGGTTTGCTAAGCTTGCGTCTTGTCGCCTGAGTGCAGAGTCTGTCTGGGGGGAGTCGAGCAGCACAGGTACCAGTCGGTCCGGAGACTCCGGACATTCTCCGGTCTGGGTACAGCGGGTGACACCAGAAACTCCAGGCTGATTCTTCAAAAGTTATACTCACACCGGAGACTCCGTTTTTTCTGCGGTAAGTCTCCGGATTTAGTAGAGCGGGTGACACCAGAAATTCCAGCACTGAATTTGCTCTCGAATAACTTCACACCGGAGACTCCAGTCTGAGAGACCGGAGACTCCGGCCTGGAATAAATTCCAGCAGAAGTTTTCCCTTGAACTTTTCCTCTTTTTTTAAATCACTACCACCACAACAAATATGATATAGACCCTAAAATCATCAAGACACTTGAGGATACACATGTTGTTAACAAACACCAAAACAAGATAATTTAAGCGCGTTTGCACTTTCAGTCTCCCCTTTTTTGGTGTTTGATGACAACACACATATTTGCAATAAAATCATAGCTAGGCTATGGTTATAAAAAATAGACGGGATTTCGAGCACTCAAGTCGTGAGCTCCCCTATGTTCTACAAACAAAGCCCTCTAGATCAACTACTAATGAACAATAAGAATACATGCATAGTTACGATAGATAAAGCAATATTAAGCACAATAAGATAGATAGCTTCCCCACGTAGTCTCACCACACACATAGATTTAAAGTTCACTAGGAAATGAAATCAACTAAGATAAAGGGAACACAAGCCATAAAAGAAAATCAAGTCCAAGACTTGTGTGCCGAAGAAAATAACATCAAACCAAAGCAACCCTTGCAAATCGCCGGGAAGACTATACTTCTTATCCCCCTTTGGCATCGAGACACCAAAAAGGGCAAAGAGCACTACACGCACCCAAGGAATCAGTCATCCTCATAGTCCTCATCATTATCATCTTCATCTTTATCCTCATCCTCATCTTCATCCTCAACATTAAACTCCTCAAGATCCTCGTCATCTTCCTCCGTTTGCTCCTCATCCTGCTCCTCTTCCTCAACCACAGGAGCCTTGCCACGGTTGGTAGAAGAGGAAGGAGTCGAAGTGACCTCCTCAAAATCACCCCATGGGAAGAGGTGAGTGTTCCAGTTCTCATAGGACTCAGTCAAGGACTTGGTAGGAGGGGTACCAAGAGGAGGAGCGGCCCCAATACCCGCATGGTCCTGGAGCTTGGAGACCATCTTCCTCAACTGGCATCTTTCCTTATAGGCCTCATGGTTCTCCTTGTGGACTGCAATCGTCATGCAAAGAATGTTATGCTGAAACCAAGAAATCTTCTTCATCTCATATTGAGCTTCTTCCTTGCTAGAATGGCGAGAGGGAGGGTCTACATTCTTCCTCCTAGACCTAGGAGCAGCCTCAGCATCACCCATGGGGTGTCAGTATCAGGACGGTGAGAAGAGAGGCCCTGAAGAGAGCCAACTATGTGCTCAGACTCACACACCATACCCGGACACTTATCAAGAATGAGCAACATCACATACAGAGCATACACTGGAACCTACTTGATCTCGATCCCAGCAGAATACATCTTCTCCTTGATGAAGTGCATGACATCAATCTCATACCCCACACCATCTGGACCACCCAAGTGATACTGGAACGCCTGATAGATCAAGTTAACAAGACCACCACGGATAGCATCCACATTCTCGGCCTTGGGAGCAATGTTGTTGCAGAAGAGACGGAGAAGGATGTTGTAAACTCTCTTCAAGTCCTTAGTGCTCGATAGCTTCTCATACATAGGAACCATCCTCTTCTTTTTGTAGGCCACACCATGGATATGCATACGATGGCCACAATCATCACCCCAAGGGTTACCAAGCAGCTCAGCCAACCTACTGATGGAAGACTCACACTGTATCGACCCGGTCATCCAAGTAGGAGGAACATCATCCTTCTCTCCAAATGTGACAGTGGAAAAGAACTGCTGCACGACCGAGACATTATAATTCTGCTGAATGCCAACCAGACGCTCAAGTCCTAGCTTCTTCGTGATCCACACAGCCTCCGCAAAGTAATCAGAACCGCCAAGAGCATCCAAGTCAAGAACCCGCTGTGAACAAACAGGCTGCCTGAACTTGGCATAAATCTCCCTCGGAATCAGCTTGGACTCCCTCCTCCAGTAGTGTGAACTCTCAGCAGTGCGGGCCATGGTGAAGAATGGTCTGGCCCTCATGATCCTGTACTCCCTCTTGCTCATAGACACAATAGAGGTGATCCTATCATACTTGGCCTTCTTCGCCAGTTCACGCCTCTGCCTTTCTTGGACAACTGCTTGTTGACGCTGCTCAGCCTCAAAAGTCCTCCTCTGACCAACCCTGCCAGTAGCTTCATCGATGACGGGATAGTTGCGAGTGTAGACACGGTACTTCCTAGGCTTGACATGAGGATTTGAAGCAGATGACTTAGACCTTCCTTTCCCTGAAAGCACACACAGCCAAAAACAAACCAGAGAGCAAAAACAATTAGCATACATGTCCAAAAGTGGAGGAAGAAATCAAACAAAACCATCAGGACAAGTTATGGAGAATTCACACCGGAGTCTCTGTTCTGGTAGACCGGAATCTCCAGACTGCACCGGAGTCTCCGGACTGTTCCCAGATCTGAGATGTGAATTCAACACAACCTTCTCTAACTAGTTCCTAGATGATTTCTACAAGTAGAAACAGCCTCGGGTGGTTCTAACAACAAGTAGAAGGTACCAACTCTCCCAAAACATGTATCTAGAGAAAGATCTAGATAAAAAAGAAACAAGAGGGGAGAGGGGGTAACCTTGCCACCCAAGTCTGCCATGGAGGATCCCACAGAGGGGGAACGCGAGGGGGAGTCGAAGGAGGCCCTCGGGGGCGGATTCCGGCGGTGGAAACTGGCCGGAGGAGACCTTGGAGGTGGCAGCGACGCATCAGGCGGTTTGGGGGTCGGGTGGAGTTGTGGGAATGCAAACCCTAACTCCCCCGATCGCCTTTTTATACTGCTGAACCCCCACACCAGAGTCTCCGGACATGCCGGAGATTCGATGTGGCAGACCGGAGTCTCCGGACCACACGCCAAGAGTCTCCGAGAAATGGAGAGGACATGTATGAAGCAATAAAAAAAACTTGGCTCTTGGGAAGACTTTGGCTTGGGATAGAAAAACAACAGTTGGGTTGGAACATCATACTCAAGGAAAGCAAGACCACCTTTGAACACCAATTTTTTTAGTATGTTTTCCAAGAGGACAAACAACTCTCAACAAGTCAAAATAACACCAAATAAGAACCAACTCTTCAAAGGAAGAGTTTGGTGGCCTAAGCCACCATGTAAGAGAACATGGTATGTCACCGCAAAGATATATCTTGGGTACATTGCCAATTCTGGACATTGAAGCTCACAATTCAACATTAGAAAAAGAGAGATAACAATGGATTTTTGCTTTGGGAATAATGGGGGGAGGCAGAACCCAATGTCACTGGTAGAAAATAGGCCTATAGTCCTGGTTCGCCAGGGCCAGTAGTCCCGGCCGCGCAACCGGGACTAGCTCTGCGCGACTAAAGACCCCCCCTTTAGCCGCGCCTCTTACGAACCGCGGCTAAAGGCCCGGCCACGTGGGCGGGTGGCGGAGCCGGGGGGCGGAGGACCTTTAGTCCCGGTTGGCCACATGAACCGGGACTAAACTTTATTTCGTAATTTCTTTAATTCATTTGGGTTTCTAATTATTTTTCACACCAATTTTTCTCTCTCTTTTTTTCACTCCCTTTTCTTCACTCCTTTTTTTTTTCCAGAATTTGTATTATTTGCTTAGTGTCTAACTACAATTATCTCTAGTCAAATTACTTACTCGTGGTCAAACTTCCCGCTCGGTCACCCATCCTCCCACTACTCTAGCACTAGCACGCTTAACTTCCGAGTTCCATCCCGTCCCGAATCCAAGTGTTTCGCACGCATGTATGTGATAGTAGTATCATATCAATCTTATTAACATGTTGGTCGATGCCACATTTCTTTATTGTTTGAATTTCAAATAAATCTTTTAATAAACAAAAGTAATGATGTAATTAATAATTTTGAATAAATAAATAAACATTAACTTTTTAATTTGTATTATTTCTAAAAATACTATTAATATATCAAAATATTCAGAAAATAAAACTAATTCATTTTTAAATCTTAAAAAATACAAATAATATATCAAAAAATTAAGAAAAATAATACTAATTCATTTTAAAATCTTAAAAATACAAATAATATATCAAAAAATTAAGAAAAATAATACTAATTCATTTTAAAATCTTAAAAATACAAATAATATATCAAAAAATTAAGAAAATAATACTAATTCATTTTAAAATCTTAAAAATACAAATAATATATCAAAAAATTAAGAAAAATAATACTAATTCATTTTAAAATCTTAAAAAGACCAGTAGGCTCTTCTATTATTTTTAGAGTGAGTTCAAAAATGTATTTTGAAATAAATCCAACTGGATGAGTTTGGTATTGACTAGATATATGTTTTCCTGACTTAGATTAATTTTTGGTGAACAGATATATAGAAACTGTAGTTTTTCTTTTTTGTTTTCTTGATGTGTTTTTGTTTGTTTTCTTGATGTGTTTTTGTTTGTTTGTTTTGAAATGTGTGTTTGACATAATATAGAAATATTATAGCTAGGAATTAATATAGAAATAATATCCATTACACTTTGCAACACTTTGCAAATTTTTCCAAGTCATTTAAAACCAGGAAACAAAAATAGTTTTATGAACAACAAAAGACAACTGATAAATCACAAGTAAAATACGAGTAGAGACATCACAATCATGAATAAAACACAATCATATCACATTCATAACATAGAGTCTTACGATCACACATAACACAAACATAAGTCTCACAATACAAGCTATGCTTCAAGAGCTACATACTAAGATATCCATTACATACTAAGATATCCATTACATGCATATATCGAACGCATACATCTATGGCTCCGTCGAGTAGATGCGGAACAACTCGTAGGAAACGTATGCATCTATGGCTGCATAATTGACGTTGGTCCAGTCCAGTGGGGTCTTCTCCCAATACCTATGATTCCTGGAGGGGAAACGAGACTTCATGGTTTCGTAGCCCTCGTGGATGAAGGCAGTTGCCATGCGAGCCATCCCGGTCTTGTGCCCGTACAAATCATCAAAATGGATAAGGTCCTGAAGATCAATGTAGTGATATTCAGGTATCACAATACCCAAGCGCATCAACTTCTGACGGTGTTGAGTGATGTCAACGCTGGAGAAGTCATACCCCTTGTTGACAAGAAAATCAACAAGTGCCGGAGAATGCTTTGGACTACTGCAACAACAAAAATTTGATACGTGTTAGATATGCTGCAACACATGTATTCTTCAGATGCAACAAACAAATCGAAGATGCAAGATTGTACGTGTGCGTTACCTTGACCATTGGAAGACCAAAACGGCCTCCTTGAACGCAATCTGGATGACGGCAACATCCCGTTGATCCGCCGTATACTCTAGATCAAGCCCGAAGAACCGGTGTTCATCGGGAGAGGAGAAATAGAGATCGGTCAAATGCGCAAGAGCACCGGGGAGCCTCTCGCAATTGTCGGTGTAGCACACGTCGAGACTCTTGCCGCATGGTGTGGCCACACCATATCTCTTCCAAACTTCAGCCATGGTGCTTGGTGGAGGAAGATCGAAGAGAGGGAAGAGAAGAGAAGAGAGAAGAAGAAACAGAGACTCGGGTGCGCACTGTAGCAATGGCGCCCTTCTGCCTCTCGCTCGCGAAATAAAATCGCTGCGCGGGAGGCGAGCAGTTTGTATCTTTAGTCCCGGGTGGCCAGGCCAACCGGGACTAAAGGCTGGGAGGCCAGCAGACTGGACCATTAGTCCCGGGTGGCCAGGCCAACCGGAATTAATTCCCTCCACGCGCCTCCACGCGCTTCCCAACCCATGACGCATGACCTTCTGTCGCGGGTCTCCTCCCGACCCGGGACTAAAACCCCTTTAGTCACGGGGAGCGAAGTTTGGGGACTGATGGGGGCGTATGGAAGGCCTTTTTTCTATCAGTGTGTGTTACGACAACACTCCCCCTATGTCCATGCCTACACCTAAACCCAAACACATCTCAACTATAGGGGTGTGTGCAAGATTTTAAAGTCAAACTCCTAGAATCAATGATATTTAGCTCATTCCTCAAGAACATGAATCTTGCATCATCAAGTGGCTTCGTGAAGATGTCCGTGAGATTATCCATGGTGGGGACATAAGCTAGTTCAATATCGCCTCTTGCCACATGATCTCGGATGAAATTATGAAAAATCTCAATATGCTTCGTCCTTGTGTGTTGCACGGGGTTGTAGGAGATCTTGATGGCACTTTCATTGTCACACATGAGAGCCACCTTATCCAAATGAACTTCATATTATTTGAGGGTTTGCCTCATCCATAGCAATTGGGTGCAAGCACTTGCGGCCACCACGTACTCGGCTTTGGTGGGGGAAAGAGATATGTAATTTTCCTTCTTGGAAGACCAACTTACCAAGGACCTGCCAAGAAATTGGCAAGCCCCAGAAGTAGACTTCCTATCATCTTGATCACCGGCCCAATCGGAATCCGTGTAGCCCTTGAGAGAGAATTGTGCCCCCTTTGGGTACCACAAACCAAACCTTGAGGCATCAACCAAATAACGAAAGATCCTATGGGACGCCACTAGGTGTATTTCCTTAGGAGCCGCTTGATACCTTGCACGCACACCTACACTCAAACGATATCGGGCCTAGATGCACAAAAATAAAGCAAAGAACCAATCTTAGAACGATACAAATTTTGGTCCACATCTTTACCATCCGAGTTGCGCTTGAGGTGGCACTTGACTTGCATAGGAGATGGCTTCATTTTTGCACCTTGGAAATTAAACCTCTTGAGCATGTCTTGGGTAGACTTGGCTTGAGAAATGGAAGTACCACGAGCAAATTGCTTGATCTCAAAGCCAAGGAAGAATTTAAGCTCTCCCATCATAGACATCTCAAACCTGTCAGTCATAAGCTTTGAGAACTCATTATTGAAACCTTGGTTAGTTGAGCCAAAGATAATATCATCCACATAGAGTTGGCATATTAAAATCTCTCCATTTACCCTTTTTGTGAAGACAGTGGAGTCGATATTCCCAACTTCAAAACCACGGTCATCCAATAACTCTCTAAGGTGCTCATACCACGCACGTGGTGCTTGTTTAAGTCCATAGAGCGCCTTATCGAGCTTGTAGACATGGTTATCGAAGTTGAGGTTCTCGAACCCTGGAGGTTTCTTAACATATAAGTCCTATTTGAGTAGACCATTTAAGAAAGCACTCTTGAGATCCACTTGTTGCAATTTGAAATTATGCAAAGATGCATATGCAAGAAGGATATGGATGGACTCAAGGCGAGCCACGGGAGCATAGGTCTCATCAAAGTCAACTCCTTCCACTTGAGTGTAGCCTTGAGCAACCAATCTTGCCTTGTTCCTTATGACAATGCCATGCTCTTCTTGCTTGTTCTTGAATATCCACTTAGTGCCAATAACATTTTGGAAATCTTTGGGCTTCTCAACTGATCTCCAAACCTTGTTGCGCTCAAAGTTATTGAGCTCATCATGCATAGCTTCAACCCAATCGGAGTCCTCAAGAGATTCAAACACTTTCTTTGGTTCCACCATAGATATGTGAGCTTGATGCTCACTAAAGTGAGACAATTTCCTTATTGTGGATCTTCTATCTTGAACATCTTACAACACTTTGTTTTCTTGGGCATCAATATGCTTCAAAGATCTTCTTATCCTTCTAGCACGACGGGCTTCGATCTCCTCATTATTGCGAGGAGGAATCACTTGATCATCTTGATCATTTGGGTCCCCGTCTTGACCAAATTGGCCTTGATAATCATCAACATCATCATCTTCAACACTAGCTTCAACTTGAGGAGCGGAGTATGAGGATGGTTGATCTTGGCCTTGACCTTGAATAGCATGAATGCTAGGAGTGGTTGCATCTTGCGTAGTAACTTGGTCAATGAGAGGAGGGTCTTCAACATGTTCTTAGTTAGGTGCATCACTTGGCTCCTTGGCTTGTTCTTCTATTGTAGAGGAGCGCTCTACTTGAGTATATCATAGTCCTTCTCGATTCACCATAAGGTGTCCCTCAATGGGGCAGAAAAATCCCACACCCATCCTTCCTATGGCTTCTTGAGGCATTTCAACATCTACATTAGATACATGAAATTGCGCCACTTGGGAGCCATCATTTTCCTCGAAAACCACACTACAAGATTCTATGACAATCCATCAGGCTTTGTCAAAGACTCTATAAGTGTGGGATTCAGCACCGTAACCAACAAATATACCCTCAATAGTTTTCGATTGAAATTTAGACAACCTAACATCCTTGATCAAGTAGAAGCACTTACAACCGAATACATGGAAGTAGGGGACGTTGGGTTTGTTGCCGGTGAGGATCTCATATGGATTCTTGTCCAAGCCCTTGCAGATGTAGAGGCGGTTGGAGGAGTGGCATGCGGTGGATATGGCCTCGGCCCATAAATATTGGGGAGAAGAATAATCCTCCAACATGGTCCTTGCCATATCCAAGAGATTTCGATTCTTCCTTTCGGCAGTACCATTTTGTTGAGGAGTGTAAGGCGGAGTATTCATGTAAAATACCCTCATCACTAAGGAATTCATTCAAAGTGTAGTTCTTGAACTCTGAACCATTGTCACTCCTAATAGCCATGATTTGAACATTGTGTTGACGTTGCACTTGGTTGGAGAAGTCGATGATAGTTTGTTGAGTCTCACTCTTGCACTTGAAGAAATAAACCCAAGTGTTTCTTGAATAATCATAGACAATCACCAAGCAATACTTCTTGCCACCAAGACTTGCCTCCGGCACGGTACCAAAGATATCAACATGGAGAAGTTCCAAGATCATCTTTGATGAGATAATAGTCTTGGCCTTGTGCAGAATACCATGCATCTTTCCTTCAACACACGACCAACAAACTCGATCTTTGGAAAATGAAACATTTTCTTTTAGTCCCAGGATAAGGCCACCTTTGTGAAGACTTTGCAAAGTTCTCATGTTGACATGGGATAAGCGGCGATGCCACAAGCACCCCACGTCCTCCTTTCCGAAAAGACACATTGATTGAGAGTTGGTAGACTTTGAAATGTCCACCACGAACAACTCATTTTCAACATGTCCCACGTATGTGACGTCAAGAGTCTTGCTCCTCAAAAGGACCACAATATCAGGGTCTAAGAAGACGGAGAAACCCATATTCCCTAATGAACAAACTGAAAGTAAATTGTAACCAAGGATTCAACAAGCATGACGTCCACGTTGGTGATATCAGGAGCAACCACAACCTTTCCAAAACCCAATACCTTAGACTTGGACTTTTCTCCATAAGGGACAGTTGCATCAATGTTATTTGGGCGCAACTCCGTCACAAGTTCTTTGCTTCCGGTCATATGACTAGTGCATCCACTATCAATTATCCATTTAGACCCACCGGAAGCATATTTCTGGAAGAGATCATTGACTAGATTTAGGACCCGAGGAGGGTCCCTTTATATTAGCAACAAGGGTCTTTGGAAACCAAATGGTATAGTCAATGTAACCCTTAATAGGACCAACATATTTAGCTTGCACGACACCATACTAATCAACATATAAGAAATGGTGTGGATTGTTAGTTCCCGCGGAAATCCTACGAGTAGTGTTGTCCCTCATGATACCACCACTCGAAGCAACATTGTTGGATTGTGCGGGAATGCTACGAGTGGTGTTGTCCCTAATGACAATACCACCCAAAGCGCCATTGTTGGCCTTCTTCTTGGCAACATAGCCAAGACCTTGCTTTCCCACTTGTGTCCTAGGAGCACTAAATTGTGGTATAGCAACAACCACTTGTGGGCTTGAGGCCACGACCTTCTCAACTTTAGGGCTCTTGCCCTTGAGCCTTACTAGGTCATCCTTCAACCTAGAATTTTCCTTGATAATATTCGCATGATCACAAGAAGAAGTAGAGGTGCTACGGGTGTTGAATTGATTAAGTTGAGTTTGAAGTTGTTCATGTAACTTTTTGAGGGTAGAGTATTCACTCTCCAAGGCCTTGTGAGTCTTGGTGATTTTTCCAAATTCCTCGGTTAGTTTCTCATGACCAACCCCAAACTCAACCGTATCCTTATCAGCCTTTTTATATTTAGCAGTTGCAAGATCACGTTCCTTAGTGATATTAGAAACAAGTTCATTATGGGACTCTTCTATAGATTCAAGTTCCTCTTCAAGAGAAACTCTACCATCATGCTCTTCCTCAAGAGTCATGGAGAGAGATGCTATCTCATCCACATCCCTTCTTTCAATCTCACCTTTCTTCTCAGGAGCTTCACGGGCCTCTCCCAATTGGATCATGAGATGATCAAAGTACTTCTTGGTCTCCCCTTGCACGTTAGACATAAAACGTTCCAAAGAGAGAATTTCATCTTCTACTCTAAGACTAGCATGGTTTTCCAATTCATTTGGGGTCTTAGAGTTGGGAGAAGGTGATACCTCCGAGGCCTTAGCCATGAAGCACTTGGCATTTGGGTGAGGAAGATTCTCATTGGGGGTTTCAAAGAGTGATGAAGATGGTGGAGTTGTAGCAATAGCAAGAGAAGCCACTTCACTAGTTGTTTCTTCTTCTTCATCTCTTCCGGAGTCATACTCCTCTTGAGTCACAAGCACAAACTTGGTGGGGGATTTATTGTTGAAGGGTTTCTTCTTGAAGTGAGGTTTCTTGTAAGAAACCTTGGACTTGTCCTTGCGAATGAGCTTGCCACCATGATGTTCTCTATTTTCATAGGGACACTCCGCAATGAAATGGTGCTTATCTTGACACTTGAAGCAATACCTCACCCTTTGAGTCCCTTCATTTCCATAGCGAGACTTGGTATTCTCCTCAACATATGCTTTGGCCTTGGATTGATTGTTCCAAAACTTTTGCACGGTAAGAGCAATTACATCTTTGAGCACGGGGTCATACAACTGATCCTTCAACGGGGCCAAGTCCTCATGACACTATTCTTCAAACTCAACCTCCCTTGACACAACCTTGTCCTTGAAAGCAACTGATGCCCCGTTGTGCATTCCTAGGGCTCTAGCACGATTGTCAAGAGCATTCTAGGTTTGCACTTGATAGGAGCACACTTCTTGCATCACTTGAGTTGAGGTCAAAGAGGCAAAGTCATGTCTTCCTTGAATGATCTTCAAGTCCACGGGCTCAAATGGAATGAGAGCAATCATGTACTTCCTGTTTCTCCAAGCATCATCAATGTACTTGGCACCAACATTGTGGAATGCGGTGGCAAGAGTCTTGAGCCTTCGGTACATGTCTTCATGTCTCTCACCATCATGCATATAGAACCCTTCGGCCTCATTGATCAAGGCATCATACCTATTCCTTTGCATACCCTCATTGCCCACAAACATGACGACAAGAGCATCCCATGTTTCCTTAGCGGCAGAATGTTGTTGAAGATGAGGCATGTGGTTCGGACCCACGGCTTGTTGAAGAATAGACAAGGCGGTGTAGTTGAGTTGACAATCTACGGCTTCTCTTCTTGTTAAGTTCTTGGGGTCATGTGGCTTGTATCCATCTCGAGTGACCCTCCAAAATTCTATACAAGAAGAGTTCAAGTGAGTTTCCATATAATATTGCCATTCACCAAAAGAATGTGCATCAATTTTAGGTGGACCTCCTCTAGGAATTATATGAGGATGTGGGACGGGAGGATCGGGAGAATAATGTCCTTTGACGGAGTGATATTCTCCATCTCCTTCCGTACTCTTATCAGTGGAGTTCTTAGCGGAAGCATTTCTATATGGATCACCATTATCCCCCTTCTCGGCGTCCTCCAAAACTTCGTCCGGAGAAGGTGAAGTAGAGATCTCCGGTTCCTTGGGTTTCATGAATTGCAACATGAGCTGTCACAATACATCGATTTTGTTCTCCATGGATGAGGTCAATGAATTTTTCAACTCATTGAGATCATCCATAGAGACATGCACCGCGTAACCGGCGGTCTCCGTATCATCGGCCATACTTTAACTCTTAGGCGGTTAAGCCCGATAAAAGAGCCGAGGCTCTAATACCAACTGAAAGTAATGTATGGGAACCTAGAGAGGGGGTGAATAGGTGCTACGACCAATTTTAATTTTTCTTCAAGATTAGGCTTGGAATAAAGGTAAATTCTGTAGATAGTGCAACTATTGTGAATTTACCTATATGACAAGTACAACAATAAATGCGGCAAGTACAACAATAAATGCAACACAAACACAAGTAAAGGATAAGGGAACGAAATGACTGTTAGGAAGCACGCGGATACATGATGTATTCCCGAGTTCCTCCTTGTTAAGGGAGTACGTCTCGTTGGAGGGGTGTGAGATCGCCATGAAGGCCTACTCAACGCCACAAAGGTAGATCATAGTCCTTCTCGAGTCGCCTAAGGTGTCCCTCAATGGGGCGAAAAAATCCCACACCCATACTTCCTATGGCTTCTTGAGGCATTTCAACATCTACATTAGAAACATGAAATTGCGCCACTTGGGAGCCATCATTTTCCTCGAAAACCACACTACAAGGTTCTATGACAATCCGTGAGGCTTTGTCAAAGACTCTATAAGTGTGGGATTCAGCATCGTAACCAACAAATATACCCTCAATAGTTTTGGATTGGAATTTAGACAACCTAACACCCTTGATCAAGTAGAAGCACTTACAACCGAATACACAGAAGTAAGAGACGTTGGGTTTGTTGCAGGTGAGGATCTCATATGGATTCTTGTCCAAGCCCTTGCGGATGTAGAGGCGGTTGGAGGAGTGGCATGCGGTGGATATGGTCTCGGACCATAAATATTGGGGAGAAGAATACTCCGCCAACATGGTCCTTGCCATATCCAAGAGAGTGCGATCCTTCCTTTCAGCAACACTATTTTGTTGAGGAGTGTAAGTGGCAGAGTATTGATGTCGAATACCCTCACCACTAAGGAATTCATTCAAAGCGTAGTTCTTGAACTCCGAACCATTGTCAGTCCTAATAGCCATGATTTGGACATTGTGTTGACGTTGCACTTGGTTGGATAAGTCGATGATAGTTTGTTGAGTCTCACTCTTGCACTTGAAGAAATAAACCCAAGTGTATCTTGAATAATCATCGACAATCACCAATCAATACTTCTTGCCACCAAGACTTGCCTCGGGCACGGTACCAAAGAGATCAACATGGAGAAGTTCCAAGATCCTCTTTGATGAGATAATAGTCTTGGCCTTGTGCGGAATATCATGCATCTTTCCTTCAACACACGACCTACAAACGCGATCTTTGGAATTTTTTTTCTTTTAGTCCGAGGATAAGGCCACCTTTGTGAAGACTTTGCAAAGTTCTCATATTGACATGGGATAAGCGGCAATGCCACAACCACCCCACGTTCTCCTTTCCGAAAATACACATTGATTGAGAGTTGGTAGAATTCGAAAAGTCCACCATGAACAACTCATTTTCAACATGTCCCATGTATGCGGCGTCAATAGTCATGCTCCTCAAAAGGACGACAATATCAGGATCAAAGAAGACAGAGAAACCCATCTTCCCTAATGAATAAAATGAAAGTAAATTGTAACCAAGGATTCAACAAGCATGACGTCCACGTTAGTAATATCAGGAGCAATCACAACCTTGCCAAAACCCGATACCTTAGACTTGGACTTGTCTCCATAAGTGACGGTTGCATCAATGTCATTTGGGCGCAAATCCGTCACAAGTTCTTTGCTTCTGGTCATATGACTAGTGCATCCACTATCAATTATCCATTTAGACCCACCGGAAGCATAGTCCTGCAAGAGATCATTGACTAGATTTAGGACCCAAGGAGGGTCCCTTTATCTTAGCAACAAGGGTCTTTGGAACCCAAATGGTATAGTAAATGTAACTCTCAATAGGACCAACATATTTAGCTTGCACAACACCATAATAATCAACATATAAGAAATGGTGTGGATTGTTAGTTCCCGTGGAAAGAGTATGAGTAGTGTTGTCCCTCATGATACCACCACTCGAATAAACATTGTTGGCTTGTGCGGGAATTCTATGAGTGGTGTTGTCCCTAATGACAATACCACCTGAAGCGCCATTGTTGGCCTTCTTCTTGTTCTTCTTCTTGGCAACATATCCAAGACCTTGCTTGCCCACTTGTGGCCTAGGAGCACTCAATTCTGGTCTAGCAACAACCACTTGTGGGCTTGAGGCCACAACCTTCTCAACTTGAGGGCTCTTGCCCTTGAGCCTTACTAGCTCATCCTTCAACCTAGCATTTTCCTCAATAATATTTGCATGATCACAAGAAGAAGTAGAGGTGCTAGGGATGTTGAATTGATTAAGTAGAGTTTGAAGTTGTTCATGTAACTTTTTGAGGGTAGAGTATTCACTCTCCAAGGCCTTGTGAGTCTTGGTGAGTTTTCCAAATTCCTCGGTTAGTTTCTCATGACCAACCCCAAACTCAACCGTATCCTTATTAGCCTTTTTATATTTATCAATTGCAATATCACGTTCCTTAGTGATATTAGAAACAAGTTCATTATGTGACTCTTCTATAGATTCAAGTTCCTCTTCAAGAGAAACTCTACCATCATGCTCTTCCTCAAGAGTCATGGAGAGAGATGCTATCTCATCCACATCCCTTCTTTCAATCTCACCTTTCTTCTCAGGAGCTTCATGGGCCTCTCCCAATTGTCTCATGAGATGATCAAAGTACTTCTTGGTCTCCCCTTGCACGTTAGACATAAAAAGTTCCAAAGAGAGAATTTAATCTTCTACTCTAAGACTAGCATGGTTTTCCAATTCATTTGGGGTCTTAGAGTTGGGAGAAGGTGATACCTCTGAGGCCTTAGCCATGAAGCACTTGACATTTGGGTGAGGAATATTCTCATTGGGGGATTCAAAGAGTGATGAAGATGATGGAGTTGTAGCAATAGCAAGAGCGTCCACTTCACTAGTGGTTTCTTCTTCTTCATCAATTCCGGAGTCATACACCTCTTGAGTTACAAGCACAAACTTGGTGGGGGATTTATTGTTGAAGGGTTTCTTCTTGAAGTGAGGTTTCTTGTAAGAAACCTTGGACTTGTCCTTGCGAATGAGCTTGCCACCATGATGTTCTCTATTTTCATAGGGTCACTCCACAATGAAATGGTTCTTATCTTGACACTTGAAGCAATACCTCACCCTTTGAGTCCCTTCATTTCCATAGCGAGACTTGGTCTTCTCCTCAACATATGCCTTGGCTTTGGATGGATTCTTCCAAAACTTTTGCACGGTAAGAGCAATGACATCTTTGAGCACGGGGTCATACTCTTGATCCTTCAGCGGGGCCAAGTCCTCATGGAACTCTTCTTAAAACTCAACATCCCTTGACACAACATTGGCCTTCAAAGCAACCGATGCCCCTTTGTGCATTCCTAGGGCTCTAGCACAGTTGTCAAGAGAATTCTTTGTTTGGACTTGATAAAAGCACACCTCATGCATCACTTGAGTTGAGGTCAAAGAGGCAAAGTCATGTCTTCCTTGAATGCTCTTCAAGTCCGCGGGCTCAAATGGCATGAGAGCAATCATGTACTTTCTCTTGATCCAAACATCATCAATGTACTTGGCATCAACATTGTGGAATGCAGTGGCAAGAGTCTTGAGCCTTCGGTACATGTCTACATGACTCTCACCATCATGCATATAGAACCCTTCGGCCTCATTTCTCAGGGCATCATACCTATTCCTTTGCATACCCTCATTGCCCACAAACATGACGACAAGAGCATCCTATGTTTCCTTGGCGGTGGAATATTGTTGAAGATGAGGCATGTGGTTCGGACCCACGGCTTGTTTAAGAATAGACAAGGCGGTCCAGTTGAATTGAAAATCTGCGGCTTCTCTTCTTGTTAAGTTCTTGGGGTCATGTGGCTTGTATCCATCTCGAGTGACCCTCCAAAGTTCTATACAAGAAGAGTTCAAGTGAGTTTCCATATAATATTGCCATTCACCAAAAGAATGTGCATCAATTTTAGGTGGACCTCCTCTAGGAATTATATGAGGATGTGGGACGGGAGGATCGGGAGAATAATGTCCTTTGACAGAGTGATATTCTCCATATCCTTCTGTACCCTTATCGGTGGAGTTCTTAGCGGAAGCATTTTTAGATGGATCGCCATTATCCCCTTTCTCGGCGTCCTCCGGAACTTCGTCCGGAGGAGGTGAAGCAGAGATCTCCGGCTCCTTGGGTTTCATGAATTGCAACATGAGTTGTCACAATTCATCGATTTTGTTCTCCATGGATGAGGTCAATGTCGGGGGGCTATCCCCGAGTAGGGGTAAGGCAAGTGATAAAGACGAAGATCAGAGTACTGTTGGCCGGGTTGATGGCTACCCGGGTACCCTCTACCCGGTAGTCTCTATCCGGTCATAAGTATTGAAGGCCAAGAGGCGATAAGGATAAAGTTTGTATTTGTCCGGATAGTGGTCAAGTGGTCCGAGTAGATGGGTTGTGTTCCTACTCGGGCAAGAAGTCAATGGAGCCGTTCTGACAGGATCCCGCGTATCATGTAGCCGTACAGGCGTGCGGTTCAACTTACGGAGCGCGTGATTATCCGCGCCACGGCGTGGCTACAGTGCGGTAGGTGACTATCAAGTCCTGTCACTGACAGAGGGGACAGGACGCGCCTAGGGGCCTACTCTATGTCATTGACACGGTGGACAGGTCCCATCTGCCGAACGCCGCGGCGACTTCCCGCACCGCGTCAGCAAGAAGCTGGAGGCGTGCGCTGTCCTGCAGTGGGCATGTCCCATCAAGTGTACCTTATAGTCTTTCTTTATTTGGCTGGTCACTAGTATATAAGGTGACCTGCCCCCTCCTGCGCGAGGGACGTTGCCTCAGATCGCATTTATTGCAAGAGCCAACACTAGAGCTAGAGAGAACAACCGAGTGGCTACTCGGCCAAGAGACAAACATTGTACTGTGGCTACTCGGAAAACATACATATAGAGAGGTAGGCAGGAGTAGGGGTGTTACCTCCACACGAGGGCCCTGAACCTAGGTAGATCTTGTTGTTTGCAGTGTTACTTACGCACGGCTACTCGCCGTGCGATCCGTCCCCGGATACCTCCAGCGTCCATCGGCCCCAACCTTAGCCATCCCATGGCATTTGTCTTCTCCAAACCACGACAGTCCAAGAGGCGATAAGGATAAAGTTTTTATTCGTCCGGATAGCGGTCAAGTGGTCCGGGTAGATGGGCTGTGTTCCTACTCGGGCAAGAAGTCAATGGAGCCGTTCTGACAGGATCCCGCGTATCCTGTAGCCGTACAGGCGTGCGGTTCAACTTACGGAGCGCGTGATTATCGCGCTACGGCGTGGCTACAGTGCGGTAGGCGCCTGTCAAGTCCTGTCACTGACAGAGGGGACAGGACGCGCCTAGGGGCCTACTCTATGTCACTGACAGGGTGGACAGGTCCCATCTGCCGAACGGCGCAGCGACTTCCCGCACCGCGTCAGCGAGAAGCCGGAGGCGTGCGCTGTCCTGCAGTGGGCATGTCCCATCAAGTGTACCTTATAGTCTTTCTTTATTCGGCTGGGCACCAGTATATAAGGTGCCCTGCCCCCTCCTGCGCGAGGGACGTTGCCTCAGATCACATTTATTGCAAGAGCCAACACTAGAGCTAGAGAGAACAGCCGAGTGGCTACTCGGCCAAGAGACAAACATTGTACTGTGGCTACTCGGAAAACATACATATAGAGAGGTAGGCAGGAGTAGGGGTGTTACCTCCACACGAGGGCCCTGAACCTGGGTAGATCTTGTTGTTTGCAGTGTTACTTACGCACGACTACTCGCCGTGCGATCCCTCCCCGGATACCTCCAGCGTCCATCGGCCCTAACCTTAGCCATCACATGGCATCTGTCTTCTCCACAGCACGATAGTCAATGAATTTTTCAACTCACTGAGATCATCCATAGAGACATGCACCGCGGAACCGGCGGTCTCCGTATCATCGGCCATACTTTAACTCTTAGGCGGTTAAGCCCGATAAAAGAGCCGAGGCTCTGATACCAATTGAAAGTGTCGTGGTGGTATCACGGCAGATGCCATGGGATGGCTAAAGTGTTGGGGACGATGGACGCTGGAGGTGATCGGGGAGGGATCACACGGCGAGTAGCCGCGTGTAGGATGTCTCAAGCACTACAAACAACACGATCTTACCCAGGTTCAGGGCCCTCGTGTGGAGGTAACACCCCTACTCCTGCCTTTCTCTCTATATGTGTGTTTACCGAGTAGCCACAGTGCAAATCAGGCCTTCAGCCGAGTAGCCACTCTAGCTCTCTAGTTCTTGTTATGTGAAGTGAAGCCACGTTCTGGATCATAAGGCAACGTCCCTCGCGCAGGAGGGGGCAGGGCACCTTATATACTGGTGCCCAGCCGAAAAGAAAAAGACTATAAGGTACGACTGATGGGACAGGCGCACTGCAGAATAGAGCACGCTTCCGGCTTCTCGCTGACGCGGGTGCGGGAAGTCGTCGCGCCGTTCGGAGATGGGACCTGTCCACCTTGTCAGTGAGATAGGGTAGGCCCCTAGCCCTGTCCTGGCCCCTCTATCAGTGACAGGACTTGACAGGCGCCTACCGCACTGTAGCCACGCCGTAGCGCGGATAATCATGCGCTCCGTAAGTTGAACCGCACGCCGGTACGGACGCAGGATACGCGGGATCCCTTGTCAGAACGGCTCCATTGACTTCTGGCCCGAGTAGGAAAGCACTCCCTCTACTCGGACCAACTCCTCTACTCGGACGAACATAACTTCCTTGATTTCTCCTCTTGGTCATTGGTGGGTACGGACGGATAGAAACCTACCGGGTAGCAAGTACCGGGTAGCCATCTACCCGGTCAAACATCACCTTGACCTTTCCTTTAGCACTTGCCTTACCCCTACCCGGGGATAACCCCTCGACATTAGTCCCCGAAGCTGGTAGAGTCCTGCGAACTTGTTCACAGGGCCCTGCCAGCTTAAAACCAAAATCTCTTCTTGAATGAGCAACGCCGAGTTGCACTCCAACTTGAACCAGTAACTCCTTCTCGAATCTCTTCAACTGTGCTCACGAGACAACCTTCCTGGTAGCTGAGTAGAGCAATTTCTTTCCTGAGCTGCCGAATAGAATAACTTAGTGAAATTTCGAACTCGCTCCCGCGGAATCGGAGCGAATCCACCTCTTCGTGTCGCTAAGGGGCACGTGTCACACCCCTGTGCCCCCGACGCCTCGGTGCCTGGGATACAGAAGGACATGCGCCAATAACTGCAACCCTGGCCCACCAGTCTGTTAAGTCACCTCAACTGCACTCAAGTGCCCACGATCTCGACGTGGGATTAACTGCGCCCGTTACGCGCGCGATATGCGCTGTGTGCGTTTCTAACGGTTGCGCAACCCACGCCGCACGATCTCCGCGCACGATCAATCCACGATTAACCCATCAATAACGGCAACTCGAGGGGCGAGATAAATACCCCCTCGACGCTCCCTTCTCCTCTTTCCTGCTCTTTCCAATCCCGCGCCCCCTCGCCTCTCCGCCGCCGTCGAGCACACCGCCACCGCAACCACTTGCTGCGCCGCTGCTCCACGCGCCGCAAGAGAGGCAGAGAGAAGCGCCTCCGCTCGATTCCACCTTCCACCTCCCACAAATTCTTCCGCTTTCATGGCTCCTCGTGGAGATGACGATGCGGCAGCCCGCGCCGGCTGGGAGGTATCAGAAGTCACGGCGGAAGACTGCCAGTGGCTTGTCAACACTCGCCGCGTTCTGCCCGGCGTCGTGTGCAGGCACCCAGGGTACCGAAATCATCCCCAAGCCTGAGAAAGATAAATACGTAGTCTTCCTGTCCCACTTCGAAAGGGATTCGACCTTCCTGTTTCCAATTTCTTCCCCGAATTCCTCCGTCATTTTGGCCTCCAGCTGCATCACCTTCCACCCAACACCCTTGTCATGCTATCCATCCACGCCGTGGTATGAGAAGCCTTCTTAGGTGTCTACCCAACTATCCACACCTGGGCCAGGTATTTCTTCTTCCGAAAGCAGAGTATTCCCAATCCGGGGAACACCGAGAGCGCCCGCTCGATGACCCAGACGGGATGCGCCATGATGATGTAGCGCACGACTGGCCATCACCCATGGGTTAAGGGACTGGAAACCGTGCGCAAGTGGTAGCGCGGTTTCCTGTATGTGAAGAATGTCGCCACGGAAGAGGGGAAGCCGATCCAGGACCGGATAGGGCTTCCAAAGTTCAAGAACGCAAGGCCAACTCAACAGAACTGGGGCTACCACCCCAAGAGCACCGTGGAGGATGTTGTCCAGGTTGAGCGGCGCCTGGCCGAGTTGCTCGTGGAGGGGTTTCATCGGGACGACCCCATCGCGTGCTGGATTTCACGCCGAGTACTCCCGCTCCAGCGTCGCTCGCATAAGATGTGCTACATGGGAGGAAGCCGAGACTGCACAAGGACAACCACCTTCGAGCTCAGCAAAGCCGAGGTGGCCATCTGGGCCAGATCCATCATGCAGACCTCGCTCTCTGACACCTGGATGTATGGCTTTGAGCTGTATAGCCGCATCAAGCCCATCGAACAGGTTAGCCTTTTGTGCTTTGTTTCTGCACTTTGATACCGAGTAGGTGGCTTCTCAGCTTTGTATGCTTAGTCTTTGCATGCTGCACTGAGTAGCATATCGCAAATATTCTTTTGGCTCTATATGCTTTGTGTTTGCACGCCATGCCGAGTAGAAGTCCTTAGCTGAATATGCTTTGTGTTTGCATGCTATCCCGAGTAGAACTCCTTATCTCTATATGCTTTATGCTTGCATGCTGTTCCGAGTAGAACTCCATAACTGAGAACTCAACTCACTGTGCTATCCTGTTTGCCTCCACAGCACATCGATCGCCAGGGAGAAGAAGACACTGAGGTCTTCGAGGCCAATTGGCACGAGGACAGAACTGACGACGACGTCACCGCCTACGACACCCAGGACACCCTTTGCATCCCTCACGCCACTCAGCCTGGTAAGCACCGACTTGATGCGTCTATTCGGGACTGGTCCGAGGAAGACGAAGGTGACTAAGTTCACCTCTCTGATCGCGAGTAGCGCACTCTGATTTCCTTTTCTGTTTCTGAATTCCTTTTTTTTTCTTCTACTTTGCAGAGGATCGTGAGCTGGACGAAGACGAGGAGCCCCTGGAGGTTAAGCCCATATCTGTGGCTGCTCCCACAACTCGGAAGAGGGTGCGCAGTGGCGACCAGGAGCCTACTCCGAAGAAAGCCAAGAAGACAGGTGGAAAGAAAACCACCGCCAGAAGACAACCCCCCACCAGCAAAGGGTAAGTTACTCCATCTGAATACCAACTCGTCACTTCTTCTTGCTATGCTCTTCTGCTTCTCCCTTTCTGAACTATTTCCTTCTTCCAGCGCCCCTCTGGACGCTGATGCCGCTGCAGCCCCCACTCGGTCCAAGAGGAAGGCCATCGTGGACCTCGAGAAACTCGGCGATCTTTCCGACGAGGAGGAAGAGCAAGACCAGCAGGACAGGACGCGTGCGTCCTCTCCTATCAAAGTGGAAGAAGATACCGACACCGAGAACACTGGCGCCGGTGATGATACTGATCCCAACCTCCAACAGCAGCAAGATGCTGCTCACGACGAGACGCCGCCATCTCCCCCAGCTGCAACAGCTGGGGAAAATGTTGAAAAAGACATCCACCAACAAGACAGTGCCGCCCTAGAGCGGCAAGACGACACCACCGAGCAGCAGGATACTCAAGCTGCAGCTCAAGACGATCCCGCGGCCGGGCCGTGGGTAGAAGAAGTCACAGACATCCAGCCTGATCCCGCTGCCGAGCAGCGGGTAGAAAAGACTGTGGTGGAGCCCGTTCGCCAGACCCAGGCGCAGCCAGATGCTGCGCCGGGTAGCCGGCCCCCTGTGCCGCCTACCCAGCAGGCGACTCCACCCAGTGCTCCAATTCCTCCACCAACACAGACTGCACCATCGCCTCCGCCAACTGCCTCTCGCAAGGCGCCACCACCCACTTCTCGGCCAGATACAACTCCTAGCCCCAAGAAGAATATCAAGTCTGAGACCAAGGGCGTCCGGCAGCAGCCAAAGCGCGCTGCGTCGCAAGCCGGACAAATGATGCCGCCTCCCAAGCCTCAAGACGTGCCATCCGGGAAGCCGCCGAGGAGCAAGCAGCTCGTGCTTTCTGCGCCCACCCCCAGCGCCAACCTGGCTGCCTCTGGGTCTGCTGGTCCTGCCGAAGGGCCGAGTGCTGGAGCTGCCACCCGCGCGCAAGCTAGCTGGCCAGAATACCTGCTGGATACATACCGACGCTATGAGGTCTCACTGGCCAAGGGAGAGAAGAAACTCTCTATGTTGAAAGGAGGCCCAGTTGTGGCGACTGATTCCAAGTCCAAGGGCAAAGGGCCAGCACCGGTTCCAGAGCTCTTGTCGCGTGAGGCAGCTGACGACGTGTGTGAATCAGAAGGCCTGACCGTGATCATGGACCGAGTAGGGTTTGTGGACCCAGCTTGGAACAGCAAAGCGCATGGCAACCCCAAGTGGGAAGGTCTACAGCTGGGTCTACTCGATCACTACCGCGTTGACTGGAACAAGGCCGATGTCGGCTCTGTTCCAATGACGATCGCCAGCCCCACCTACACTCTGGCCGAGAAGCTGTTCAGCTTGCACAAAGCTGCCGAAGACGTCGAGCAAACCTATGCTGTAAGTGCTTTCTCCTTTCTTAGCATTTCCCGAGTTGCCGTTTCTCTTTTCTCTTCTCTTCTTTTCCTTTTTGCCTCTTTACCTCTTAGCCATTCCCCTAGTCCCCGAGATTCAGGCCGAGTAGGCGAAAGCTCGACCGAGTTGCCGTCTACTCGGGGCAAATCTTCCAAAATACTTAGACGTTTTCTCTTCTCTTCTACAGAATAGCCTCCTGAAGAGGACCAAATTGTTCCGTCGGCTGCTCTGGAACCACCTTATTGCCAAGGACCGCCTCGAGGCTCTTGAAGCCGAGAAGAAGGACAATGATGCGGTGGAAAAGTTGGCCTTGGATCGCACTCTGCAAATTTCTGAAGTGGAAGGTAAGATCTTAGCATTTCGGTTTGCGCGTTTTGTGTTTACGCCCGTTGTTTGCTTTTTTGCTTTAACTTTGTTTACTCTGCAGGCAAGCTCAACGAACTGATAGAAAAGCATCGCAACTGTGAAGTTTTTGCTGCCTCTGCTCAGAGCAAGATCACCACTCTCGAAGGTGAGTTGCCTTCCTTCTCTGCCCATGTGTCTCTTTTTGCTCTGTTACTCTGCTGACGCTGCTGTTCTCTTTGCAGAAGAATACAAGAAATTTCGGGAGCAACACCAAGACTTCCTCATGCCTGCCGAGGTGCGGCAACAGTTGCAGTCCCGAGATGCAGAGCTCGAGAAAGAGCGCACCGCGGAGAGGGTGGAGTTTGAGGCAATGCAGGTCAAGCTGAAATCTGCCCTCCAGGACGCTCTCGACCAGGTTGCCGAGAAGGACAAGATCAAGATAGCTGCCAAGGCCAAAGAGAAGGCGCTTGAGATGGAGATATCGTTGCTGAAGAAACACAACGAGCAACTCATCCTCTAGATCGCAAATGCGCGCATCGTTGAGGACAGGCACATCGCTGACGAGGAGGACTGGAAAATCAAGCTGGGGGCCTTGCTGGTGGATCTCGAACGTAAGTTATCTCTTCTCTGCACCTGACTTGTTTTTCTCTTCTCTGCCCTTGACTGTTTTTCTTCTCTGCCACCTTTCTACCTGGTTTCATCTCTTCTCTACCTCCATTTCTAACTCTTATTGGTTTCTTTTTTAGATATCTTCCCTGATCTCCGCGCCGCTAGCATGCCTGCTCTGGCGAAGGCAAGGCAACTCCGAGCTGAATCTGGGAGGCCCATCGACACTAAGTCCACTATCAATGATAATCTGTTGAGCATCAAATCTCAACTCCGCCAACTCAAGGGCTTGGGCACCACCATGGTGTCCACTGCTTACAAGCTGCACGATCTGTTCTGGCCGGACCAAGCTGGGCCAGACAGCTTCAGCAAGATCGCCGAGAAGCTGAACGGCGTGAAGGCCGAGTTGAAGAAATGGCGCGCCTCCGCAGCTCGGGCAGGTGCGGATGAGCTACTCCACTTCATCACCAGCTGGTACGAGAATCTCAATCTCGACAGGATCCTCGTTATGTGCGAAGACTCCAAGTGGACCAAGAATCCCGACTGCGTTACTCGCCGGAAGGTAGTGGCTTATGAGATAGCCTCCTATGCTGACACGCCACCTACATCGACGGCCTCCCCGAGCCAGATACCGAGACCGAAGACGAGGACGAGGACGAGGACGATGAAGATGACACCGAGTCGGAGGACTTGAGCGTGTTTGAAGAAGATGCCGCCAAGGGAGCCGCCGAGAAGGGGAAGGCAAAGGTTGACGCAGAAGCCGAGCAGCCGCAACCCAGCACCCAGGAGGCCACCATCACCACCGAGATGGTGATCCAGCAAGCGACTCCCGAGCTGGGCGCGACTAGCGCCTTCCCGATGCCCAGCTTCCAGTCTGCTGCATCTACCTCTGCCACGGATCCCATCTCGGTTGCCACTGCATCCTCAGAACCAGCTGCCAACGCCAACTCTGAAGCTGATGCTGATAGCGCCAAGGCGGACAACACCGCCGCTACCAATGAGTGATGCCTGAAAAACTTTTACCTTGAACTTTGATTAGATCCCCGGGATGCCAGGTGCAAATGTATCCATACTATTAAGTCTTCGTTGCTACTCAGTTTTAATTTAGTTGAAGTTCTTAGCAACTCTGGCTCAATGCCGGGTTGCGTTATTATGCCAGTCCCCGAGTTGCAATTTTTTATCCACTCTTCCTTTTTGTCTCAGCTCTTACCTGCAACTTGTTGCTTTTTTTGGTAGTCGAGTCACAAGATTTCAAAGTTTGAGTTTCAAATACTTAGCCACTTAGAAAAATCATAGTAACGCTACCCACCACTTAGCCGAAAAGAAGGAAAGCAGTAAAGAACACTCTATTCGGTTGCCACACGTTTCCTTTCCTTAGCAACTTTTCGTGTGTTCATTGACCTTTGGCTTGTTCTCTGGCTTGCCATGAAGCCGGGTTGCGGACAGCAGCAGAGTCGCAGAGTTGGCCCGTGGGTTTAAACACACTACTTTATGTGCCTTTGAAATTCTAAGTGATTCAACCGAATAGACAAAGTAAGAACAAGATAGACACAAGGAGCAATTTGGACGAGGGCAGTCCCCGAGTTCAATTTCAGATTACCGAATAGAAGTTTAACTCGGATAAGAAAGTACATACATAGTTTGCTCATGAGTGAAAACGTCGGAGTAGAGCTACATTCCAAGGGCGCTTAGATTCCTCTCCAGCTCTATCCGGCCTGTTCTTCTGGGGTGCCTGTGCGTCAACTAGATAGTAGGCATCATTCTGCAGAGCCTTGCTCACAATGAAAGGCCCTTCCCACGGAGGGCATAGCTTGTGCATCTCGGCCGTGCGCTGCACGAGCCTAAGGACCATGTCTCCTTCTCGGAAAACCCTTGGGTTCACTTTCCGGCTATGATAACGCCTCAAGTTTTGCTGGTAAACAGCTGAACGTGACAGAGTTAGCTCTCTTTCTTCTTCTAGCAGGTCAACGTCATTTTCTCGAGCTTCTCTAGCCTCTGCCTCAGTGTAGAGGGTTACTCGGGGCGAGTCATGCTCTAGGTCAGTGGGCAACACGGCCTCAGCTCCATATACCAGGAAGAATGGTGTGTAGCCGGTTGACCGGTTAGGGGTAGTCCTTAGACTCCACAACACCGCTGGCAACTCGTCTAGCCAACACCCAGGTGTCTTTCAGCAGTGGCTCAATCAGCCTTGGCTTTATGCCGGACAGCACCATGCCATTTGCTCTTTCAACTTGCCCATTGGAGGCGGGATGCGCAACAGATGCAACATCTAGCCTGATCCGCTTCTCTCTACAGAACCTTGCAAAAGCACCCTCAGCAAAGTTTGTGCCATTGTCTGTGATAATGCTGTGCGGGTAGCCATATCTCAGGATCACGTCCTTCAGAAAACTCACAGCTGTGGCTCCATCGCACTTCCGAATAGGCTTCACCTCAATCCACTTGGTGAACTTGTCGACCATGACCAAGATGTGAGTCATGTTGCCTCTAGCTGGCTTGAAAGGACCCACCATATCCAAACACCAAACTGCAAATGGCCAAGTAATGGGAATGGTCTTCAACTCGGAAGCTGGCATATGAATCTTACTTGCAAATCTTTGGCAGCCGTTGCACTTTCTCACAATATCTTCAGCTTGCTTCAAGGAAGTGAGCCAAAAGAAGCCATGCCGAAAAGCCTTGTTGACCAGAGCCCGAGAAGAGGCGTGATGCCCGCATTCCCCTTGATGTATCTCCACCAGAATTTCTTCTCCTTCTTCTGGCTCTACACAACACTGCAGCACCCCAGTAGGACTTCTTCTATGCAACACATCTCTGAAGATAGTATAGCCCTTGGATCTTCTCTGAATTTGCCTCGCGGTAACCTCATCACTTGGAAAGGTACCGTCCTTTAGAAAGGATAATATGGGCAGAGCCCAACTCGGTGTCTCCCGGATGGGAAACACTGGTTCGTCCAGTTCCATTGGATCAGCCACCACTACCTCTTCTGAGTTGAGGACAAGGTCACGAGTTCCCGAGCACTCGGCAAGGACCCCTTCGATGAATGCGACAGTCCCCGAGTTAGGAGGGGAAGTCCCCGAGTAAGAAGGGACAGTCCCCGGGTTGCAGGTGCCAGTCCCCGGGATGGAGACGGCAGTCCCCGGGTTCTCTTTTGCAGCCTCCCAGTCAATCTCCATGGGAGCAGCTTCCTCGCCTGGCAGAGAAGGAACGAATATAGACTCCGAGTTGGGGGATGGCTTGATAGATGGCTTTCTCAAATGCTCCAAGGCAATCCCAGCCGGGATGAACTGCCGAGAAGACCCCAACTTGGACAGCTCATCAGTTGGGTCATTCTCTGCTCTGTGTATGTGTTGGAACTCGCATCCTTCAAAGTAACCAGTCATGGTCTGCACCAGAAACCGATATGATGCCATGTTGGCATCCACAGCATCCCAGGTGCCTGATACTTGCTGCACCACCAGATCCGAGTGGCCATAACAGATGATGCGCTGCACACCAACCTCCTTGGCTACCTTCAATCCGTGTACCACGGCCTCGTACTCTGCTACATTGTTGGATGCCTTGAAATGGATTTGCAGCACATACTTGAGTTGATCTCGCTTGGGTGACGCGAGCACCACGCCAGCCCCAAGGCCTTCCTTCACTTTGGAGCCATCAAAATGCATCTTCCAGTAGTTGGCTACTGGCGAAGGAGGCTCATACTGCACCTCAGCCCAATCCACCAGAAAATCTGCTAAGATCTGTGACTTGATGGCTTCTCGTCTTGCGTACGAAGGAGCGTACGCGGCTAGCTCAATCGCCCACTTGGCTACTCTGCCACTTGCTTCCTTGTTGCCCATAATGTCCGAGATGGGAGCAGAACTCACCACGGTGATGGGATGCTCTTGGAAATAGTGATTCAGCTTCTTGGCGCCCAGGTACACGCCGTAAGTCATCTTCTGGTAATGCGGGTAGTTCTGCTTGGAGCTGGATAGCACCTCACTGAGATAGTATACTGGCCGCTGCACAGTCTTGCCTTCCTCTTCTCTTTCCACCACAATCACAACACTGACTACTCGGTTAGTTGCAGCAATGTACAGCAGCATTGGCTCTTTGGGTAGCGGACTAGCCAAGATGGGAGCGCTACCCAGCATGGCTTTCAACTCCTTGAATGCTACATCAGCTTGCGGTGTCCAGACAAACTTGTCACTCTTCTTCATCAATTGATACAGAGGCAAGGCCTTTTCACCCATTTTGCCCAGGAAGCGGCTCAGAGAAGCCAAGCAACCAGTGAATTTTTGCTCATCCTTCAGTGATCTCGGCAAAGACATGGTCTCTATAGCTTTTATCTTTGAAGGATTGGCCTCAATATCCCGACTGGATACCAAGAAGCCGAGTAGCTTGCCAGCCGGGACGCCAAAGGTGCATTTAGTCGGATTCAGCTTCATTTTGTACTTGCGCAAGTTGGCAAAGGTTACCTCAATGTCACTAAGCAGAGTATGTGTTTTATTCGTTTTGATGACAATGTCATCTACGTACACCTGCACATTTTTGCCAATTTGATCATGCAAGCATTTCTGCATGCATCTCTGATAGGTAGCCCCAGCATTCCGCAACCCAAAGCACATGACACGATAGCAATAAGCCCCGTACGGGGTAATAAATGCAGTCTTTATTTGATCAGCAGGGTTGAGAGCTATCTGATGAAAACCAGAGTAGGCATCTATGAAAGACAAAAGCTCACAACCAGCAGTGGAATCGATCACCTGATCTATGCGGGGTAGCGGAAATGGATCCTTGGGGCAGGCCTTGTTCAAGTCGGTGTAGTCCACGCACATACGCCATGCGGTATCCGCCTCGGGGTCCTCCTTCTTCTTCTCAACCATAACCGGGTTGGCTAGTGATGCATGTAAAATGCATACATGAACTTTGCATGTTATTACTTGTTTTTCCTACATATTAGCAACTTATATTCATGTTTTATAATGATTTGGGGGATTTTCTAAACAATCCCCCTTCTTTTGGTTCTAACCCTGTTTTTCCAGAAAACGTACTTTTTAGTGTTTCAGACTTTCCGGGAGCTTCGGGACTCCAAAAAGGGCAAGGCCAAAGAGCACGGTTCAGAATTTTCGAGACGAAGACCATGGGCCAAAGTAGAGGGCCAAAAGGCCAACCAGGTGGCAAAGAGGACCCTCCACGCGGCCAGATTCCTTGGCCGCGTGAGAGGTCCCCCTTTTTGCCCCCGTGGCTCCGATGCCGTCGATCTTTCTTCTCCCGAGTGTCTCGTGACCTAAAAATGACTATATAAAGGGTCCCCTGGCCTTTTCGACGAGGAGGTGGCGCCGAGAGACGAAACCACGAAACATAGAGACAGAAGGCTGCCGCCGGAGAAGATTGGAGGGGGGAAACGCCGCCGGGATCACCCCCGGAGGGCTCCACCCGCCTCCGGCGTGTTGATCATCCACATCTACAGCAAGATCAGCTCCATCTCTCCACTGTAATCTCTTGGCAAACACGATGTATGATGCAATACTATATTCCCTTGATGTATTGTGTCTCCCCGTCTATGTTTGAGTAGTGAATTGTTCTTGGCAATGGTGAAATAGTTCGTTGATTGGTTGCATACAAGTTTGTTATCTTCTATGATTGTCTTTATGTACAATATATGAGTGCACGCATATGTTGGGGAATGCATGTAAGGTGATCACCGGTAGCATAATGGAGTGGTGGTGACTTGGGAGTGACAGTAACCTGAGACCGAGCCACAAAGTTAAGTTGTTGGGGGATATATATATGGGACCTTAGAACGTAAGGCTATGGTGGGACTTTATGTCTTAATCAATCTTGTGCAGTCATTTACTTGGCCACATGATCCATCATAAGGGGTTGTAGATCATTTACTTGACTATACCTATTCATGGCTCCTTCCTAGAAGAAACAACTAAGACTAAAACATGTGCTTCGCTAATTGTGACAACCACACGAACGAAACACCTATTGCTAGAACACTTGCTCCCTTGAGATACTTGAGATATTTTCTGCTTGCTACTTGTGAAACTTGCTTAGAAACTTGCATTTTAAACTTGCTTCACTAGTTACTAGACAAACCACACTCCACATCACTTGCTTTTAATTAGTTAGTTCCTTTTAGTCAAACTTATTGCTTTGCATAAACAGCCATATAAGAGGGTTATAGGGCTTTAGAGAATAGAGAGCTTAACTTCAGCTCCTCGTGGGTTCGACACTCAAATACTTATCGAAAGGTACTACAATTGATCTCCTGCACTTGGGAGTCATCAAGCACTTTTCTGGCGCCGTTGCCGGAGAGCGTTGTGCTAAGCTTTTATTCTTTTTTGCATTGCATACTAACATATAAACCTAAAACACACAAAAATTATAAAATGGAAAACAACCAAACAATTTTAGAACTGTATAATATCTACCTTGAATTAGGACATGAAGTGTTTGAGGAGAAATTGAAAAATTATTTGAACAACAATCATATTTGTGGTAGTACTAATTCTTTGAACACCTTTATTGCTAAGAAAAACCTTGAGCTTGGGGAAGTTTGTCTTGATGAATATGATATTTTTAGTCCCCCTACTATTGAGGATATAAATGATATACTTGCTGATTCTATGGAAAGTTTTAAGCTTGGGGAAGTTGGTTTTGATGAGCATGATATTTCTAGTTCCCCAAGCTTGGAGGAGAAAATTCACTTTGATGATACTATGCCTCCTATATATGATGATTGCAATGAAAATTATGAATGTTTAACTCCCACTATCACTAATGAGGATTTTACTTATGTGGAGAGTAGTGATTCTTTTATGCATGTGGCTCATGATAAGAATGTTTTATGTGATATTCATATTGTTGAATCTATTCATGATGCTACTGAAAATTATTATGAGAGAGGGAAACATGGTTACACATATTTCAACAATATTAAGTTTCCCCTCTTTATGCTGAAAGTATTGAAGTTGCACTTGATCTACCTTCTTATGCTTGCTATTATGTGCTTCTTTTATTTGTTTCATTACAAAATGCCAATGCATAGGAAAGGGGTTAGACTTAAAAATAAATTGTTTAATATTTTTTGGTGTGTTCCTTATGCTTTAATTTCCTATTCGGTTTGAGCACACATTTATGTCTTTTCAACATGTAAAATACCTTTACCTACTTATATCTATAATTTAGTTTAAGATTTTCATTTTATAAATTTTTTGGGAAAGTAAATGAGAAGGATGAGTAATGGAGAAGTTGGGGTCGACCTTGAACATGTGTTGTTCATGCCAATGAAACCATTGCAAAGTCTCTATCATTAAAAAAAATTCCAAAGCTAAAAACAATAAAAAATATTAGTTCACTACTGTAACATCACATTTCTGTCTTATTTCTCATCTTAAATGGCAAGAATAATCTTATATGAGAGATAGGATTAAACAATAGTAATTAGGTGTCAAGAAAACAGATTCCTGAACTTCACTGCGAAAAATGTTTAAAATCACAGAAGTGGAATTTTGACCTGGTAATTTACGACAGCAATATTTAGTTATCACTACATATTTCATTAGTTTTAAGTTTTCTGATTTGAGCAACTTAAGTGCCTCTAAAAATTCACTCTTTACGGGTTGTTCAGTTTTTGGCAGATTATGTCTTTATTTTGCATTGCTCTCATTACTTGTGTTTTGTGTGGTTCTTTTGATCAAGGAACAATGCACAACTTGAAAGCGCATGGTTCCCCCATATGTGGTTTTGGTAATTAATGACAATCGTTATGGACTAATGTTTGCATTGAGTTATCTTTGTAGATCTTGTCCATATGAAATAATGGAGTTCATGTGTTGTACTCTATTAGCTTCCTTGATGGCCATTGTTATATTCATGGATTTATATGAAGAATGGTCATGGTTTGAGTTGAGCTTATTGCTAGTATGTATTGAAGAAAAGGATTAGGTGATGTTTCATTATCATCTTCAAGACATCATCTTTAGAAGTGAGAAGCAAAGATACAAGGTTGATCAAGCAAGCGATCAACACACAAAGCTACAAGTTGTACCAAGTGGGATTGTGTATCTCATGGTATGGTAAGCTTTTGTAAATATAGCTTTGTGAACTAACCCATGATATGTGTGTGTCGCATCTCTATGTATGGTTAGGTATCTTTCCATGGGCATGAACCAAAAGGAAGATTTCATATAGCCCATGGTCTATGTCGTCGTCAAGCGGTGTTTGTCATCTAGCTTGACGTGGAAGCTCAAGTGAAGAATCTAGAAGATATCCTATGCTTGATGCTTGCCACCCTTTTGGACATTGTGGCCTTGTGAAGATTTGCCGAAGGGTCTCTCCCATAATGGTGTATGGGGGGAGCTAGTCTCTCCCATAATGGTGTATGGGGGAGCAACTTGCAAGTCTTCATCAAGCGGAGTTTGTGCTAGCAAGCGCAATCAAGAAAGAAGATCCAACTTGAGAGAGTCAAGATCGTCATCATATAGATCAAGTGGAATGCTCAAGGCAAAGGTATAATCTTGATAGGTTTTCTATTTTACCGGTCTCGTGTCTTTGGGAGACCGGGTTATAGGATAGATAGTCGTACTATCAAGAGGGGCTCTCAAGTGAGTAACTCGATCGAATCGTTATGGAGAGCTCAAACCTTTGTATACATTGCATATCATATTTCTTGGTTCTTATTTGGCTTTTGTCTCCTTTGGGTTTTAGTGCTTGTCGTGATCTTCATGACAAGCCTTGGTTTCTCGAAAACGGATTTCGTAAGAAAAACTTGTTGCGTTTTCGGTGGTGAAAATATTCCGCTCGTCCTTGAGAATGTTCCCACACCTTCCATGTGTGTTAAATTATCCATACTTCTATTTGTATACTCCTTGCTATTATCTTTCCAATGCATTTGGACTCACCTAATTCGGAGTTCATTCGCAAAAGTTATGTGAGTTTTCGTGTTGGAAGTTTTACCGGGTGTTCCTATTTGATAGGTCTAAAACTTTACCCATTTGGTTTTATCTTCCATTGGTGGACAATGATTTTTCTCTGCATATTATTGAAGAACTCGTTGTGGTGATTTCAACGAGCCCAAGATCATCAAAAACGGAGTCCGGATGAAAAAGTTATTGCAGTTTTCGTATTGATGTTTTTGTTAGTCTTGCGAGGGGCGGAAATTCCGGTTCAAGTTTGAACCGGAATATCCGGTTGGCATCTGTCCCTCCACTCCGGAGTTCTTGCTCGAAAACGGCTAAGGACCGGAGTCAAAACTTTCTGGAGTGAACCGGATTATTTGAATCGGATTATTCGGGGCATACCGGATATTCCGGCTTGGGCAGTTTTCGGATCATATTTCTCACTGGAGTGAACCGGATTATTTGAACCGGATTATTCACTTCGGACCGGATATTCCCGTCGTACCGGATTATTTGGTCCAGTTTTGAACCGGATATTTCGAAATATCCTGCTCAGACTGCACACAAAACGGCTAGTTTTTGTGGGGACCTATTTAAGGGGGCTTTCTTCCCCATTGGTCCCCAAGTCTTCCAAGCACGTTTTTCTCCCTCTCCCCCACCATTGTTGACCTTGGAAAGCTTGCCCCTCTCCCAATCCCTCCTATGATTCTTGCATATCTTTGAGGGAGAAGAGAGAGGAGATCTAGATCTACATTTCCACCAATCCATCTTCCTTCTTAGTGAGGGAAACTTAGTAGATCTTGATCTTGGAGTTCTTGGTGTTTCTCCTCCATTGTTCTTCCTCTCTTATTCCCCCATAAGCATTTGTTGCTTTGTTGGAATTTGAGAGTGAAGGTTGAGCACTTGTGCTCTTGCCATTTGCATTGGTTGCATCGGTTTGCTCTCTCCACGAGGATTCGTGGAAGTTGAAAGTTTGTGAGCTTGTTACTCTTGGGTCTTGGACCCTAGACGACTTGTGGTGTTCTTGGGAGCCTCCAATTGAGTTGTGGATGCGTGCCCCAAGATTGTGGTGACACCGAGAGCCTCCAATTGAGTTGTGGATGCGTGCCTCGGGTTTGAAGGTTGCCAATAGTGGAAGGTGAACTAGGCCTTTGTGGCGGGGTTCATCGGAGAATAGGGTGAGGCCTTTGTGGCGTTGAGTAGGCCTTCGTGGTGAGCTCACACCCCTCCAACGATACGTACTCTCCTTTGTGGGAGGAACTCGGGAATACATCATCGTCTCCGTGTGCCTCGGTTATTTCTATACCCGAGCTTTTTACTTATGCAATTTACATTGTGATAGCCTTCGAGCTTGAAGTTATATATCTTGCTATCACCTTGTTACTTGTCTTGCTTAGCATAAGTTGTTGGTTCATCTAGTTGACCCTATAATATTTAGGTTGTATGCTTGTTAATTTAAACACCTAGTTTATTTCCGCATTTAGCGAGCATTAACCGGAAAAGTTTTAATCGCCTATTCACCCCCCCTCTAGGCGACGTCGTTGTCCGTTCAATTGGTATCAGAGCCTCGTCTCTCTTTATTAGGATTTACATCCTAGAGAGTACGATGTCGTTTAGAGAAATAGAACATGATCCCACTTTTATATTCTATGGTAGAAACTATGATGTTTGGAAAATTCGCATTCTTAATTTTCTTGAGGACATGGGTCCAAAGTATGTTAAGAGAATTCTAGATATGGATTTTCCTCCTCCAAAGGATTCTCAAGATTTATCTTTAGAGGACGAGGAAAACTCCTATCTCTATACTCTTGTATCTAATGGTCTCTTGTGCATTTTGAGCGATGTAGTTATTGAATCAATCATGCCTTTTCGGAACGCTCATGAGCTATGGACAAAACTTCAAGATATATATGATGTGTCCAATATTATTGAGGATGATTGTTCTCCATCCACTTCCGGCCGTGATGAGTTCACATCTTTCTCCACTCCACCAACATGTGATTTGTCACAAGGTAATGATATGGTGAGTGGTGATAGAAATTGCATTGTGGATAGTGAATTTGCTATTGACTATACTTCATCTCTATCCCATTGCAATGACTTATCTTTGGACTTAATATCTTCTAGCACTCAAAATTCCATACATGCTAGTGTTGATAGTCCTTGCATATCATGTAATAGTTGTTTAACTAAATCTCATGATGATATGCTTCCTATGTATTGTTTTCATAAAAACAATGCTTCCATTTCCTCTAGTACTTGTGTGACTAACAATGTAGAGGAATCCCAACTTTTGTTGGGACAAGACATGGACCTCAATGGAGCTTCATGCATTCTCTCTTCATCACCTTCCTATCCTCACTTGCCTTATGGCTAGGGATTCAAAGGTATCCCCACCTTTGGAACCCACTACATCTTGTGATGATGAGGATGAGGATTTATCTTGTGGAGAGTATGAGGATGAGGTCTCCTTAATGGAGAAGGGTGAGTTGGTTCTTCTTGATCTCCCAAAAGGTAGTAAAGCTATCACTCCTTTTAGTGAAATATTGGCTTTTGCTATTTATAGCGCTAAAATCATTGAAAATAAAGGGGAGATTGAAAGAAGTGATGCCGATGAAAAGGCATCCCTCACTACGTCTCTTGAGGAAGAGTATGAGCTCCGAGTTACTCTTGAGGAGAAACTTGAATCTATCGAGGAGCTCTATAATGAACAAATAACCTATCTCACTAAAGAACGTGACCATACCAATGCTAAATATAAAGTGCTTAAAAATGAAAAGGTTGAATTTGTTGTTGGCAATGCTAATCTAATTGAGGAAAACTCTAGGTTGAATAATGAGCTTGCCAAGTTGTCTTCTTCTATTTCTAACTAGCAAATATACCCGTGCGTTGCTACAGGGCTGATTTATTTTGTTTAGTATCATGCATAATGTTCAACAAATGGATGGAAATATGCTTTTTTCTTTCTCGTCGAACAAGCCAGGGCCGGATGAAACTGCTCCTTAGATGTAATTGTTGATGCACTCAACTCAGAAATATTGGGCTCAATATGGTACCAAAATGTGCATAGACATGATCAAGTCTGGGAAAAATAAATCCAAAGGGACGTCGGTCACCTTCGCCTCCAAGACACTCAAACCCCATAGGCATAGACAATAATGCTACCAAGGCGCCATCTCACCATAGGCATTGCGCAATTGTACTAAAGTCGTGACATTATCCATGGGCCACCGCCTACGATCCAAATGTCCATGCCATGACCGAACCATATGGGGTTCAGGTGGAGAATAAACTCTCACTGCCAATACGCTAGGGACCCTATCTAATTTTGTTACCATTTATCTTCTACCTAGTTTCCGCATAAAGCCACCATGACTCCCCAACCAGTTGTTCTGGTTGATTTCGCAATTGAACCTAAAGTCGAGACATTATCCATGGGCCACCCCTACTATCCAAATGCCTATTCCATGACCAAACCCGACCAAACCGTAGGGGTTCATGTGGAGAATAATCTCTCACTGCCAACACACACATCGACGACGCTAGGGACCCTAACTAATTTTGTTACCATTTATCTTCTACCTATTTTCTTCATAAAGCCACCGTGACTCCCTTATGAGTCGTTCTAGTTGATTCGGGGTTGCGACGATGGCTCCTGGATGGAAGGATCCCGAGCACGGGAGCAGGCTCTACCGCTTGGCCTGTTACGAGGAGTAGTTGGGCTCTAACGCTTGGACCTCAATCATGAGGGATTCTCTAGGTTTTATTTATAGATCGAGACGTCAAGCAAAACAGATCAGGACTCTAGATTTTTCTTTCCTTTGAGGTCCTGCCAACGAGAGAAACGAGCGAGGCGATGGGCCTCCCAGCCATGGACAGACGAACAACCTAGGTATAGGTAGGACACCTGGAAACATGCGACAGTATGACATAGGTAACAAAATCGGAAACCCAAACGTACCAAACGACGGGCGTACGTACAAGACGGACCAAGGAGAAACCTAAGCCGTATTATATAGTAGAGATGATGCTTGTGCTACTAACTCCACATCTTGTGAAGCATCTATTTTGAAGTAGAATGTTGAGCTAAGGGCTCAACTTGAGTTAATGACTAGCAAGTGTGGGAAATTGGAAGAGAGTCATGAAAAGCTATCTAGCTCTCATGAGGATCTTCTAGCATCCCATACCAAGCTAAAATTAGCTCTTGAGGCTATCACTACAAAGGTAACATCTTGTGAGCCTCATGTGGTTACTAGCACAATATCTTCTAATAATGCTATATTGACTTGTGCTCGTATTAGTAATTCATCCTCCCATAATGTTTCTACATCTTGTGATGAATTTCTTTCCTTGCCTTGTTGCTCTAACAATGAAGCATCTACTTCCTCTAGCTCTTGTGTTGATTCTAACCATGTAGAGGAAAATAAAGAGCTCAAGGCCCAAGTCACTTCTTTGAAGAAAGACTTGGAAAAGTGTCATGAAGGGAGTTCCACACTTGACAAGATGTTGAGAGTGCGAAGACTTCCCAATGACAAGAGTGGACTTGGATTCAACTCCAATATCAAGAACAAGTCCATTATTGACAAGAAGAAGGGCCAAGAACAAGAAAAAGATTCGGCCAAGATTATTTTCTTCAAGTGCAAAATTGAAGGGCACCATGTTAGATCTTGCCCTTTGAAGAAGAAGCCTCTTAGTGATAAGCAACTAGGGAAGAGGCCTCTTTTTTAATCTCATGCTCAACCACGAGTTGAACAACGGCCACCTCCTAAGAAGACTCAAGCCAATGCTCCTCTTGTTGAGAAGCCTATTGAGAAGAAAGAAAAGAGTCGATGTTGCTACCTTTGTCGCAAGAAGGGACACTTTGCTTCTTCATGCACTAATGGTACATTATCCAACCCTATACTTGTTGATGATGTTTATTCCATTAGGAAGGATAATGTGGGCAATGTGTTTGCCAAGTATGTTGGTACACCAAGTGTGTCGCACCCAGACTTCTAGAGGATACTCACCGTACGAACTGAACATTATTTTGATTGGATTACGGGGCTTACCGGCACCCGCATCTCTTACGAGTAGGCCAACACTTATGTGTGACAACCAATCTTTACTATTCACCGTCGATGTAAACTATCCCGTAGAAATCAGGACACTACCATTGACGTACTTCATACCATACACACATGGTACGTCAACGGCGTTGAACAAGATGATAACACAACATATCTCTAAGACACAAAAGATGGGAATAAGTTGCAAATAGCTCTCACTAGAGCAGAGATAGCAAATACAATCATCCAGAGGACACATGTCCCAACATAACATCATTACATCTCAGCGAAAGCATTCAAAGGGTCTGAGTACAGACAAATCCAAATAGGCTTAAGAAGCCGGGAATGAAAGAAAGACGGAGCCCATCCACGATGTCTCGGATCCTGCCCGGGTCCGCTATCTACTCGTCAGCAGCCTCGTCAAACTCCACGTAGTAGCCGTCACTGGGATCCTCGTAAGCGTAGTCTGCGGAAACCACAGCCCCAAAGGGGTCAGCACATAAACGTACTGGCAAGCAAGACTCACAGTTCACCAAAGTGTGGCCCGTCAACACCAAGCACAGATGCCTTGGGTTCAATGGAGGAAAGGGGATATAAAAGATGCTGCAACTGGCTGCGCTATCCAACTACAGAAAACTACAACTTCCAACTAACAGAAAGGGGATAAGATAGCGTATAGTAACCAACTGAAAGATAACCTCAAACAAACCCATCCTGGATCTCGCCCCTTATCCAAAGAAGCAATCCGAGGATAACTCACACAGTTGGATTAATGAAGGATGGATCAAGTGGTTGTGTCAATAAGTCTATTACTAGTCAGGTTATCATTAGTTAGGTGTAAGTTGTTCTGAGTACTTGTTAGCCAGTACTTTCACCAAGTCAACCATAACCGCGGAAAACACGGCTTCTCGAGAAGATTTATCCCTGCAGGGTTGCACCAATTTGGCCGTACACGTAAGAATAACCCGCCAGATGGGATGCCTCCCACCAAGCGGGGCACTCAACACAACTCAACTCTTCTTCGCATCAAGCCCAAAGCACCTTGGGCGCACGGCTAATCGAGCCCCGAAGAAAAGGGACCCTCATAGCACTCTAAGACCATGTCCCCCTATATGCCGACTACAAAAGTTCCACCCTGCGCTGGGCTCGCAAAAACATGCATGCGGCAAATGGAAAACACGAACTAAATGAGGCGATTTGGACGAGATGCGAATCGAATCAAATTGACGGGGGCACCCATACTCGCTTCCCACATGCGGGTAGTGCGCTCATCATGGATCAGTAGACAAGACCCTTTTCCTATTAGGGTCGACACTAGCAGGCCTCAAAACCACACAGGGCCTCCTGCCGGTGCCTTATCAGCATCTTATTATTAACAGGTTGATTGATTAACATCGAGCCCCCAGAACATAATAGAGATATAGTAACTGAAAGTAACGGGTAACATACTCGAGCAAAACAACCTAAGCATGCTAGTAAGACACTGGCTCAAACAATGGGGTTGTAGGAGTGGAGGTGAGGCAATATCAGGGTTAAGGGATTCATGTGATAGGTTCGTAACAGAAACAACTACTACTATGGCTAGCAGAAATAGACAACGGAAAGTATCGGTAACCAATGTTGAAGGAACACAATGGTTCATGTGAGTGATAACTTGCCTGCAAACTCAGCAGCCTGGTACTGAGCTAGATCCTCAGAAGGGGTGCTGTAAAGATCGTCTGTCTCAACGTCGTCGTCTATTCGAGAAGAAGCAAACAAACAAGACAGAAATATAAACAATCAATATCATGGCATAGTGCACAATCATGGGATGATGCATGTCAAGTTAATGGAGGCATCAAAATAAACTAGTGGACTTGGTAACACAATTTAAATGGACCCATATGCAATTTTGAGTTGCATATGAAAAGCCCATGAATTTTGGGTTGAAACAATTGTTTTCCAGTTAACCAACAGGTGAAGGTGGATTAGTATGATGCATGGATGAGGAAAACAACAAAATAACAACAATAGAATCAATTGGAATAAGGTTTACCAATTTAGAAATTTATTTATTAAGTTAGGGAATTTTTGGTTCCTTAAAGGGCTTACACAAATAGTTGTTGTTTTCACCAATTTAAATTGTGCAAAAATTAACAAAATTCATATTTGAAAAGAATACAAAATTTTAGTTGGATTACATGTTTCAATTATTGAAATAGGAGTTAGGATGAATTTATTATGACTTAAACAAGATTAAACAAGTTTTAAATGAATTTAAAACAAGTTTGAATATTATTAAATTTTTATTTGTTCAAAACATAAATTCAAACTCACATTTGAAAAGTTTATACTTTGATGGTTTGAAAACATATTTTGCATGTTCAAAAATAATTTGTTTTGAGCAATTTATGAATTTAGCCATTTTAAATGATTTAAACAAGGGTTAAAATATTTAAGCAATTTTAATTATTCAAACCATGAAACAAAATTTATATTTGAAAATTTTATTTGAAATAGCATGGAAAACATATTTTATTTGCATTATTTGGAATTAGTATGAATTAGTTATGGATTTTAGCAAATTGCAATTGAATTGTTTGAATTCAAATTTGAAATGCATTTGGAAAATTCAAAACAGAAAACAAATGTCACCAATAGGTAGAGAATTAAATTTAGAGTAGTGCACATATTTTATTTTTGTTATTTGGAATTATAAAACATAAGTTATTTGCATTTTATTTTCAGGGACCAATCTGTAAAACAAAAGGGCTGCTTTTGAAAACAGAAAACTGGAAAAACATTTGTTACCGCACACAGGGCTACCCTAGCCACTGCCAGTGGGCCTAGGGCCACTGTGCGCTTGCGTGGCATCACGGGTGGCTGACAGGGGGGCCACCCTGTCAGCGCTGCGGTCGAAAAAAAGTGGGGATTTCTCCCGTGCGCGAGCCAGGATTCGAACCTGGGCTCGGGGGTGCGCGCGCACGCACTGTAACCAGTGCGCTGTTTTGCGTTTGTTGTCAGTAGACACAACGCGGACAGGTAATAGTTCAGTTAGTTCTCTGAACTTTTAACTGACGAACAAAACCATGTCTGAACCTTGGACAGCATCAGACGGTGGCCGGCGGCGATCACCGTGTGCTCGTGCTCGAGGTGCGTGTGGGCTGCTGCGATGAGGTGCGCGTGCAAACGTGCGAGGCGGAGCAGACAGAGGACATGGAGGAGGAGGAGGTGGACACGGTGGCGCTCACCGGGAGGTTGCCGTGGTGGAGCTCGACGGCGAGGCGACAGCGACGTGCTTGTCGGCGCTGCTACAGAGGATCTCCGGGCTCGTGCGAGTGTCCAGGAGGTAGAGGGGTAGGTGGTGGATCGATTTCGGGGGTTAGGAGGTGTGGTGGCGCAGCGAGGTGGAGGTGATCATCGGGGTTTCAGACGGGGCGTCTCCGGCGAGGTGGCAGAGGGGGAGGAATCGCGGCGAGGGAGAGGAAAACGGCGGCGCGAGCTCGGGGGAAGAGGGAGGTAGGTTTAGGGTAGGCTAGGGAGGGCCCTAGGGGTCTTATAGGGGCCAGGGAGCACTGGTGGCCGTCGGCGTCGTCCGCTACCGCCGTGGCACGCTCGGATGAGCTGCCGTACACGAAGACGACGGTGGCGGCCGTGCGAACCGGTATCGGGCCGAAAGGCTGGGCCGCGCGGGAGGTAAGGGAGTGGGCTGGGCTGCCCACTGGCTCTCTCCCCCGTTTTTTTTCTTTTTCTTTTAAAATTTCTATTCCTCTGTTTTTTTTGCAGCAAATGAAATAGGAAGAAAAAGATGATTTTGGGGTTTGCAAAAATTTCAGAAAAATTTGGGTGGGCTATGTAGGTCAAATACAACCAAATGCCAAGTTTGGAATTCAAAAACATTTGAATTTTGGTGCTGTTTGGATAGGGTTCAAATTTGAATTAATTTTGGGTATTGATTGAATTATTTCAAACCAGAAATTAATTAGGGTGATCAAATAACTTTAATTGGAAACAAATGAGTATATTTGTTTTGGTAATTTTTATAATTTCAAATTGGGGTGCTGTTTGATGTTTTTTATTTGAATTTGAAATACCATTTTAATTAAATTTGGATTAATTAACTTATGAAAGCCATAATTTATTGGTTGAACCTTATGAAAACAAATTGGTTGTTTTTATTTGAAATTTTCATTTAAAAGGTTGTAACAGAGCAAGTATGAAATACATCATTTGAAATTGTTTGAATTTCCATTATGAAAACAAGGAAGAACAGATGCAAAGCAAATGCAAACAAGGAAATAAATATGATGACATGATGCAATACTTTAATTAAACAAGAAATCAAACATTCTAGGGGTATTTTCATACTTGGGATGTTACAAAACGCCCCCCTTGAAGGAATCGCGCCCCGAGATTCCTTACTGAGAAGAGAAAAGGTCCGGATACTTCTTGCGAAGATCCTCTTCGGTCTCCCACGTTGCCTCTTTATCGGAATGATGCGACCACTGCACTTTCAAGACCTTGGTGCTCTTGTTGCGAGTCTTACGCTCGATCTCATCGAGAATACGAACAGGGTGCTCCTCATAAGATAGATCATCTTGCAGTTCAATGGAATCATGATCAACTGCACGATCTGGATCTTTGAAACACTTCTTGAGCTGTGACACGTGGAACACATCGTGCACCTTGGATAGTTTTTCTGGAAGTTCAAGACGATAGGCATTTTCCGCACGCCTTGAGAGAATGTTGAAAGGACCAATGTATCTTGGTGCAAGCTTTCCTTTCACACCAAAACAATGAGTGCCTCTGAGGGGAGTTACACGGAGATATGCCTTGTCACCAGGTGCATAGATCATATCCCTGTGCTTGCTGTCATAGTAGCTCTTCTGACGAGACTGAGCAATCTTGAGATTGTCATGAATGATACGAACTTTCTCCTCGGCTTCCTTAACAATGTCAGGGCCTAAGAGTGAACGTTCACCAGCTCCAGACCAATTGATTGGACTCCTGCATCTGCGGGCATAGAGTGCATCAAATGGTGCCATGCCTAGGCTTGCCTGGAAGCTGTTGTTGTAGGAGAATTCAGCATATGGAAGGCAATCCTCCCATTTCATGCCAAAGGAGAGACCACATGCTCTGAGCATATCCTCGAGAATCCGATTGACTCTTTCGACTTGCCCCTGAGACTGAGGGTGATAAGCTGTGCTGAACAGAAGTTTGGTGCCCAATGCATCTTGGAAACTCTTCCAGAAATGAGAAGTTAATATGCTTCCACGATCTGAGCTTATTTCCAATGGAACACGATGAAGGGGAACAATCTTTGTTGTGTAGAGCTCTGCTAACTGGTTAGCTGAGATTGTTTCTTTGACAGCAAAGAAGTGAGCTACCTTAGTGAGACGATCAATGACAACGAACATTGCATCGTTGCCCCTCTTGGACTTTGGAAAACCAGTGGCGAAGTCCATTTCAATCATGTCCCACTTCCACTCAGGAATTTTCAGAGGTTGGAGTAGACTGACTGTTTTCTGATGGACTGCCTTCACACGTTGACAAACGTCGCATTCAGAAACGTATTGAGCAATTTCACGTTTCATGCCAGGCCACCAATACAGTGTCTTAAGATCCTGGTACATCTTTGTACTTCCAGGGTGGATGGAGAGAGGAGTTTCATGAGCCTCCTTGAGAATAACATCTTTGAGACTTTGGATCTGAGGAACTGCAATGCGTCCTTCGAAGAACACAGTTCCCTTGTCATCAACTGAGAAGGACTTGAATTTATCATTGCCTTCTTTGATGTGCTCTACAATCTTCTTGATTTCAGTATCACGAAGTTGTTCAGAACGAATCTTGTCCTCGAGAGTTGGACTGGCTGTCAAGCTAGCAAGATAACCTTGAGGAACAAGACCAAGGTTCAGCTTCTGGAATTCTTCATGAAGTGGAGGTTGGCTTTCCATGATCATGAGATTATTGCAATAGGACTTGCGACTGAGAGCATCGGCCATAACATTAGCCTTGCCTGGAGTGTAAGAAATGGTGAGATCAAAGTCTTTAATCTTTTCAATCCATCTCCTTTGCCTGAGGTTTAGATCTGGTTGAGTGAAGATGTATTTCAGACTCTTATGATCGGAAAAGATTTGAGTGCGGTTACCCAACAAGTATTGTCTCCATTTCTTGAGGGCAAACACAACTGCTGCAAGTTCAAGATCATGTGTGGGATAGTTTTGCTCATGTGCATTCAACTGGCGTGAAGCATAAGCCACAACTTGACGTTCTTGCATAAGAACTGCACCTAGACCTTGGAGAGATGCATCGCAGAATATCTGGAAAGGTTTGGTAGTATCTGGGCCAACCAAAACTGGGGTGGAAGTGAGTTTAGTCTTCAAGAGATTGAAACTCTCATCACATTGTGGAGTCCAAACGAACTTCTTGTCCTTCTTTGTCAGATCAGTGAGAGGTTTGGAAATCTTGGAAAAGTTTTGGACGAAACGACGGCAATAGCTAGCCAAGCCATGAAAACTTCTTACTTGCTTTACCGTCTTAGGAGGTTTCCAATCAACAATTGCCTTAACCTTTTCTGGGTCAATGGCTATGCCTTTGGCAGAGATGATATGACCAAGGTAAGCAACTTCTAGAATCCAGAACTCACACTTGGAGAACTTGGCATATAGACGATGCTCGTGAAGTTTCATGAGAGTGAGACGAAGATGTTCTCCATGCTCTTCCTCGGATTTTGAGTAGACCAGAATGTCATCGAGATATACCACAACGAACTTGTCGAGGTATTCATGGAAGACCGAATTCATGAGTCTAGAGAACGTCGCCGGTGCATTGGTGAGACCAAAAGACATGACAGTGTATTCATATAGACCGTACCGAGTGGTGAAAGCTGTTTTTGGAATATCTTCCTTTCTGATCTTTATTTGATGGTAACCCATCCTCAAGTCCAACTTTGAGAATATTGAGGCTCCAGCAAGTTGATCAAAAAGATCATCAATACGAGGAATTGGATACTTGTTTTTGATGGTTTTCTCGTTGAGAGGACGATAGTCAACCACGAGTCTCTTTGTTTGATCCTTCTTGGCAACGAACAGAGTTGGGCAACCCCAAGCGGAGGAACTAGGTTGAATGTAACCTTTCTCCATGTACATATCGATTTGCTCCTTCAACAATTTCAGTTCAGGAGGAGCTATCTTGTATGGATGCTTAGAGATTGGAGCAGTACCTGGTTCAAGCTCGATCACGAACTCAACTGCTCTGTCCGGAGGCAGTCCTGGCAATTCTTCTGGGATGACGTCAGGGAATTCACAAACCACCGGAACATTTTCAATTGCAGGAAGAGGTTTTGCATCCAGGGTGCATAGCTGAAAAGACCTTGATCCATATGGAGAATAGACTATTTGGCCTGAAGGGTGGGAGAGAGTTATTGACTTTTGAGCACAGTCAATTTTAGCTTCATTGGTCTTCAACCAATCCATGCCCAGAATGACATCAATGTCAGAATTTCCCAGCAACCTGAGTGAAGCAAGGAATATGCGACCTCCAATTAGGATTTGATTGTCCATACTTATCTTGGAAGTCAACATTTTAGATCCCGGAGAGTGAACAGAGATTTGATTGCTTAGTGGAACCAGAACTAGGTTGTACGTTGTAGCAAAGATCTTTGACACAAAAGAATGCGATGCTCCGGTATCAAACAACACTTTAGCTGGAAAAGAGTTTACGGGTAATATACCGAGAACGACGTCAGCAGCTTCCTCAGCTTTGTCGGCCTTGATATGATTCACCCTCGCGGTCCTCCCGACAGGCCTGTTGTTGGAGTTGAAGGCTTTAGCCGGGGGAGCACGAACCATTGCCTGGTTGGTGTTGGGGCGAGGAGGTGGAGGTAGCTGCGTCTGAGTGCACTTATCAGCGTAGTGCCCACTCTCCTTGCATTTGTAGCAAGTGACGACACGAGGAGGACCTGGCCTTGGCTGCCCCATTGGAACCCTCTGACCATGCATCTGAGATGGGTTGGGTGGGCGGGGAGCAAAGCCTGGGGAAGCTTGGGCATATGGAGCCCGAGTGACAGCACCATTTGGCACCCAGATGCGACGCTTCTGCGGAGGGGTGGTCATGTTGGAGGAGGAACCACCCTCACGCGAGATTCCTCGAACGCCTTGCGCCCATTTTCCTCATTGAGCGTGGTGTTCACGAGCTCCTCGAAGTCTTTGCACCTGATGTTGGTGAGTGCGTACTTGAGTTCCGGGTTAAAACCTCGGCGGAACCTTGCCATCTTCTTAGCCTCAGTGGACACCTCATCACCAGCGTATCGAGCGAGACGATTGAACTCGTTCTGATAGCCGATGACGTCCAACTTGCCTTGCTTAAGAGAGCAAAACTCTTCACGCATCCTTTCCATGAGACCATCTGGGATGTGGTGCTTCAGGAAGGCATCCTTGAAACAACCCCAGGTGATAGGATAGCCAGCTCTCATGGTCTGATAGTTCTCCCACCAAGTAGATGCCTGACCCTTCAGTAGGTAGGTGGCATACTTGACTTTGTCTTCCTCAGCAACGTGAGCAATGTCCAGAGCCCTGGCCATCTCCCGGATCCAGTCATCAGCATCCAGAGGCTCGCGTGTTGCCACGAAATCTCTCGGACCCATACTGAGGAACTCCTTGATGCTGACTCGTGGAGCATTCTGGTTGTTGTGCTGGTTAGTCTGAAACTGGGCCATCTGTGCCACGACCTGAGTCATCTGAGTCAACAGCTCCGTGATTGGCGGTGGCTCAGGCGGGTTGTTCCTTGTTGGCGGCATCCTGAATAGACATGCATTTTAGCACAACAACAGAAAAGGATAGCATGGTAACCGAAAGCGAGATTATTCCGACGCATGAATAGATAACCAACAGGTACATCATCACATGTTCAAATACATCAGAATATCCAACACACCACAAATGGTTCGAAAGCCAAAGGACAACTAAACATAGCTAGGAATGGATACATCGGTACTCCCATGCTCATCACGTAGGACGGCGGTAAGTAGTACGACGAGAGGTACGGTGAGGAGGACGCCCACGAAAGTATGTAGAACGACGATCCACGTAGATCTGACGTGGTCTGAGAGCGACTCTCGGTGTAAGGAAGTACATAGCATCGGCTCCCTGTGCTCCAAAGCGGGGCATCCCAGTGTATCCCGCACCGAGTTTGAGGAGTGGACCTCTGATCGGCTCGTAACCTCCAGCATCTGGCAGACAACGACCAACTGGCTGATCGAAACGTGCAAAGCGGTCATCTCCAACAAAGTCTGTGGTGTACGTCGCCAGACGAGTCAAAGCAAGGTAGAGCTGCTCTCTGACTGAGGCCAACTCCTGAGAAAGTGTGGTGGCAACTGCGTCACTGTGCCTCACAAACTGAGCGGTGGTGTGCAGCCTGGTGTTATCATGCTCGTAGACATCCAAGTTGTCGTAGAGAGTGAAGTGAGCTCCCTCCGAAGTGATGTAACCACGGGGGATGTGGCGATAGATAGAATCGTCAAATCCCCAGTAGTCAGCACGAAGGACGGTGAGACTCACATAAGCTGCCTGCTGCACGGCCATATCCACTGTGGAACCTACTGCCTCGTAGCAGTGGACAACGCTCATGCCATCATCTGACAGAATGTAGACGATAGCCTGTTAGTAGGTCTGGTCAAACTCTCGCTGCTGCTCGTAGACCTGGTACTCTGGTGCCCAACGAAACCCCAGATAAGTGACCATGTCTCTCAGCATCTCCGGAAAACCGGCGGTGCTCTCACAACGAGTCATCCGAACCACCTGCGGGAAGAACCTGAGATCCATCTGCAGATGATCGGGGAAGTTTTGATTAGACGCTGGTAGAGAACTGAAGTGGAAATCAACAACAAGGTTCAACGGACGATAAGGATGTTGAAAAGAACAGGATATTGAAGCAACATCGGGAAACACGAGACCAAAAATCCTGAGGTACTACGGAGAACCCAAAACACGTGAAACCCTAACTTGAAAGTTTAGGTGAGTACAGAAAACAACGTTGCACTTCCTTACCAGAAAAGGGTGGGTGGGTGGGGAAAGAAGAAAAATGGCAGAATTCCTACTCTCACGTTTCATTTTTTCCTATATAGCTACAAAATAGTTTCTAGACTCAACTGCGACCAGTAAAAGGTATCATACAGGCAGACAGGCTCTGATACCATTTGTCGCACCCTGACTTCTAGAGGATACTCACCGTACGAACTGAACAGTATTTTGATTGGATTACGGGGCTTACCGGCACCCGCATCTCTTACGAGTAGGCCAACACTTATGTGTGACAACCAATCTTTACTATTCACCGTCGATGTAAACTATCCCGTAGAAATCATGACACTACCATTGCCGTACTTCATACCATACACACATGGTACGTCAACGGCGTTGAACAAGATGATAACACAACATATCTCTAAGACACAAAAGATGGGAATAAGTTGCAAATAGCTCTCACTAGAGCAGAGATAGCAAATACAATCATCCAGAGGACACATGTCCCAACATAACATCATTACATCTCAGCGGAAGCATTCAAAGGGTCTGAGTACAGACAAATCCAAATAGTCTTAAGAAGCCGGAAATGAAAGAAAGACGGAGCCCATCCACGATGTCTCGGATCCTGCCCGAGTCCGCTATCTACTCGTCAGCAGCCTCGTCAAACTCCACGTAGTAGCCGTCACTGGGATCCTCGTAAGCGTAGTCTGCGGAAACCACAGCCCCAAAGGGGTCAGCACATAAACCTACTGGCAAGCAAGACTCACAGTTCACCAAAGTGTGGCCCGTCAACATCAAGCACAGATGCCTTGGGTTCAACGGAGGAAAGGGGATATAAAAGATGCTGCAACTGGCTGCGCTATCCAACTACAGAAAACTACAACTTCCAACTAACAGAAAGGGGATAAGATAGCGTATAGTAACCAACTGAAAGATAACCTCAAACAAACCCATCCTGGATCTCGCCCCTTATCCAAAGAAGCAATCCGAGGATAACTCACACAGTTGGATTAATGAAGGATGGATCAAGTGGTTGTGTCAATAAGTCTATTACTAGTCAGGTTATCATTAGTTAGGTGTAAGTTGTTCTGAGTACTTGTTAGCCAGTACTTTCACCAAGTTAACCATAACCGCGGAAAACACGGCTTCTCGAGAAGATTTATCCCTGCAGGGTTGCACCAATTTGGCCGTACACGTAAGAATAACCCGCTAGATGGGATGCCTCCCACCAAGCGGGGCACTCAACACAACTCAACTCTTCTTCGCATCAAGCCCAAAGCACCTTGGGCGCACGGCTAATCGAGCCCCGAAGAAAAGGGACCCTCATAGCACTCTAAGACCGTGTCCCCCTATATGCCGACTACAAAAGTTCCACCCTGCGCTGGGCTCGCAAAAACATGCATGCGGCAAATGGAAAACACGAACTAAATGAGGCGATTTGGACGAGATGCGAATCGAATCAAATTGAGGGGGCGCCCATACTCGCTTCCCACATGCGGGTAGTGCGCTCATCATGGATCAGTAGACAAGACCCTTTTCCTATTAGGGTCGACACTAGCAGGCCCCAAAACCACACAGGGCCTCCTGCCGGTGCCTTATCAGCATCTTATTATTAACAGGTTGATTGATTAACATCGAGCCCCCAGAACATAATAGAGATATAGTAACTGAAAGTAACGGGTAACAGACTCGAGCAAAACAACCTAAGCATGCTAGTAAGACACTGGCTCAAACAATGGGGTTGTAGGAGTGGAGGTGAGGCAATATCAGGGTTAAGGGATTCATGTGATAGGTTCGTAACAGAAACAACTACTACTATGGCTAGCAGAAATAGACAACGGAAAGTATCGTTAACCAATGTTGAAGGAACACAATGGTTCATGTGAGTGATAACTTGCCTGCAAACTCAGCAGCCTGGTACTGAGCTAGATCCTCAGAAGGGGTGCTGTAAAGATCGTCTGTCTCAACGTCGTCGTCTATTCGAGAAGAAGCAAACAAACAAGACAGAAATATAAACAATCAATATCATGGCATAGTGCACAATCATGGGATGATGCATGTCAAGTTAATGGAGGCATCAAAATAAACTAGTGGACTTGGTAACACAATTTAAATGGACCCATATGCAATTTTGAGTTGCATATGAAAAGCCCATGAATTTTGGGTTGAAACAATTGTTTTCCAGTTAACCAACAGGTGAAGGTGGATTAGTATGATGCATGGATGAGGAAAACAACAAAATAACAACAATAGAATCAATTGGAATAAGGTTTACCAATTTAGAAATTTATTTATTAAGTTAGGGAATTTTTGGTTCCTTAAAGGGCTTACACAAATAGTTGTTGTTTTCACCAATTTAAATTGTGCAAAAATTAACAAAATTCATATTTGAAAAGAATACAAAATTTTAGTTGGATTACATGTTTCAATTATTGAAATAGGAGTTAGGATGAATTTATTATGACTTAAATAAGATTAAACAAGTTTTAAATGAATTTAAAACAAGTTTGAATATTATTGAATTTTTATTTGTTCAAAACATAAATTCAAACTCACATTTGAAAAGTTTATACTTTGATGGTTTGAAAACATATTTTGCATGTTCAAAAATAATTTGTTTTGAGCAATTTATGAATTTAGCCATTTTAAATGATTTAAACAAGGGTTAAAATATTTAAGCAATTTTAATTATTCAAACCATGAAACAAAATTTATATTTGAAAATGTTATTTGAAATAGCATGGAAAACATATTTTATTTGCATTATTTGGAATTAGTATGAATTAGTTATGGATTTTAGCAAATTGCAATTGAATTGTTTGAATTCAAATTTGAAATGCATTTGGAAAATTCAAAACAGAAAACAAATGTCACCAATAGGTAGAGAATTAAATTTAGAGTAGTGCACATATTTTATTTTTGTTATTTGGAATTATAAAACATAAGTTATTTGTATTTTATTTTCAGGGACCAATCTGTAAAACAAAAAGGCTGGTTTTGAAAACAGAAAACTGGAAAAACATTTGTTACCGCACACAGGGCTACCCTAGCCACTGCCAGTGGGCCTAGGGCCACTGTGCGCTTGCGTGGCATCACGGGTGGCTGACAGGGGGGCCACCCTGTCAGCGCTGCGGTCGAAAAAAAGTGAGGATTTCTCCCGTGCGCGAGCCAGGATTCGAACCTGGGCTCGGGGGTGCGCGCGCACGCACTGTAACCAGTGCGCTGTTTTGCGTTTGTTGTCAGTAGACACAACGCGGACAGGTAATAGTTCAGTTAGTTCTCTGAACTTTTAACTGACGAACAAAACCATGTCTGAACCTTGGACAGCAGCAGACGGTGGCCGGCGGCGATCACCGTGTGCTCATGCTCGAGGTGCGCGTGGGCTGCTGCGATGAGGTGCGCGTGCAAACGTGCGAGGCGGAGCAGACAGAGGACAGGGAGGAGGAGGAGGTGGACACGGTGGCGCTCACCGGGAGGTTGCCGTGGTGGAGCTCGACGGCGAGGCGACAGCGACGTGCTCGGCGGCGCGGCTACAGAGGATCTCCGGGCTCGTGCGAGTGTCCAGGAGGTAGAGGGGTAGGTGGTGGATCGATTTCGGGGGTTAGGAGGTGTGGTGGCGCAGCGAGGTGGAGGTGATCATCGGGGTTTCAGACGGGGCGTCTCCGCCGAGGTGGCAGAGGGGGAGGAATCGCGGCGAGGGAGAGGAAAACGGCAGCGCGAGCTCGGGGGAAGAGGGAGGTAGGTTTAGGGCAGGCTAGGGAGGGCCCTAGGGGTCTTATAGGGGCCAGGGAGCACTGGTGGCCGTCGGCGTCGTCCGCTGCCGCCGTGGCACGCTCGGATGAGCTGCCGTACACGAAGATGACGGTGGCGGCTGTGCGAACCGGTATCGGGCCGAAAGGCTGGGCCGCGCGGGAGGTAAGGGAGTGGGCTGGGCGGCCCACTGGCTCTCTCCCCCGTTTTTTTTTCTTTTAAAATTTCTATTCCTCTGTTTTTTTTGCAGCAAATGAAATAGGAAGAAAAAGATGATTTTGGGGTTTGCAAAAATTTCAGAAAAATTTGGGTGGGCTATTTAGGTCAAATACAACCAAATGCCAAGTTTGGAATTCAAAAACATTTGAATTTTGGTGCTGTTTGGATAGGGTTCAAATTTGAGTTAATTTTGGGTATTGATTGAATTATTTAAAACAAGAAATTAATTAGGGTGATCAAATAACTTTAATTGGAAACAAATGAGTATATTTGTTTTGGTAATTTTTATAATTTCAAATTGGGGTGATGTTTGATGTTTTTGATTTGAATTTGAAATACCATTTGAATTAAATTTGGATTAATTAACTTATGAAAGCCATAATTTATTGGTTGAACCTTATGAAAACAAATTGGTTGTTTTTATTTGAAATTTTCATTTAAAAGGTTGTAACAGAGCAAGTATGAAATACATCATTTGAAATTGTTTGAATTTCCATTATGAAAACAAGGAAGAACAGATGCAAAGCAAATGCAAACAAGGAAATAAATATGATGACATGATGCAATACTTTAATTAAACAAGAAATCAAACATTCTAGGGGTATTTTCATACTTGGGATGTTACAAAGTGGTGTCAAGAAAAGAACCATTTGGGTTGCCAAACCTATTGTGACTAACCTCTTAGGATCCAACTTGGTTGGGGACCAACAAGCTCAAACTTGATCAATAGATGGTGTTGGAGGGCATTGGAGACTTGGCTATTTCATGAAGAATTAAGGGATCTTCATCAATTTTATTTCCTCAAGCCAAGTCACTTGGATTATATATATCTCTTACCCTATGTTCCTCCAAGCGGTAACTTGTATTTAAATCTGTATACATTGAAAGTTGCTTGCTCCCTTGCATATGTTAGTTTTGTTTCTAGCATGTGTTTGTATACGTTGTGCTTCCTACTTACCTATCTTGAGTAATCTAGTTATGTTTGTTGGGTTGCACTCCATGTACTTGTGTTCTTTGTGTTGAGCCTTCATTGCTATTGTTGCTTATCTTAGTTGGCTCTTTGGGAGATTAATGGACTATCCCATTTTAGGGGAGTAATATGCTTTGCACTTTACTATCCTAAAATGTGTGTACATGAGGAATACCACTTAGTGTTGATATATCAATATTATCTAGTCTCTATGTGGTATGTCTTTCTCATGAGAATTTCAATTCTAATGTCCATTAATTTTCTCTAGTTGGATTTATTTTTGCCTCGTGTTGATTTCAATGGATTATCACATTATGGGGGAGTAATAAGCTATGTGCATATTACAAGCCTAGAAAATGTGAACATGTGAGGTATTGCCACCTAGAGTTGATATTCTAGTTATCTTGTTCCTAAGTGGCATGTTGCTCAAAAAAGTTCCATATTTACTTAAAATATCTTGTGTCTCTATTCTTTGGTATCTTGTTTGTTAGAGAGTTTATTGTTGCCTTGCTTTTCGGTTTTTATTTGAATCCTTCAAGAATCTCTATCTAAGCATGTTTTTATTCCTATCTTTTACCACATGCTTATGTTTTGTGAATATGATTGTGAACAAATCTACCACCGAGAAATATCTCCATACATCTCTTGTCTTTGACAAGTTATAGTAATTTGTGGTAAGTTTATTGATCATATTTACTTTGGCCATTTCTCTAATATTGCCTTGTTTCTTGCCAAGGATTTTGTTTGGTTCAAACTCCTTTGTGTCTTCCTTGCTCTACTCAAAAAAAAATTTATTCTTTCTTGAGTTAGGAAAAGCAATGATCCCATACTTGTGCACTTGTGTTCAAAGTCATACTTGTTTGGGTTGCACTATTCTTGGGGAAGCTATCCTACATTGAGTAGATCACCATTCTTTAAATTGGTATTGCATCTAATTGGTTTTATTTAAACATGACTAGTGTTTGAATAATATATATGGAGAGTAATGATTCCATTGTGTGCATTTTGTATTCAAATGCAAGATCATAAATAATGCACTATTATTGGAAGAACTATCCTATATGCGTTTGAACACTTGTTGTCTTTAAATTTGTTTGTTATCCCAATGACTTGTCTCTTTGGAAGACAAACACTTTTCGTCTTGGTACTTTGTGTGCTATCATGAAAAGTGTAGATGGTTTGTTCACTCTTTTATGTTTTTTTTGGTATCCTCTCTATGTTGGTTTCCTCAATCATGTGTTGATTTGGGTCTTGATATATTTTGGACAATTCTCTTTCTTTTCACTCTTGTGAGTGGCTTCTTGGTTTAATTAGTTCTTTGTCCAATTTGTATCTTGTTTTGGTTCTTGAAAGTTTTGTGCATGCATATTTACTATATATATCTTTTGGCATGCTTACTTTCGTTGATCCAATATATAGGATAAACTCCATCAAATCCTAAATTGCTAAGATGTGCATGAAATTCAAATTCATATTAATATGCACATATTTACTTGGAGTTTGTCCTATGTATTGTAGTTGTTCTCACTACTTTGGACCCAATGAGTTTGGGTACCATTTTGTACTTGAATTTTGTTTTAGGTACAATGGAGATACATTGGTTGCTTGCTCCATTCATAAGGAAGGTGTTCTCACCATGGTATTATAGGAGTCAAGCTTCGATGATTATCAAACTCGCATCCTCTTCATCACCAATGTCGTCTCGGTAACAAGTATCTATCTCATGCATACATTTCTAGCTTTCAACCTTGTGTAGGTTGCATCTTGGCATGATTTCCCTTTGTTGCATTTCATTTGGTTCTTGCAAATGTCTTTTCAAAAGCATCTTTATTGCAACTATGAGTAAGCCGTTATGATTACATACTAAGGGGATATTTATAAATTATTCACCTATCCCAAGTATATTAATCTAGCAACTTCTACTTGAAGTATCTCATATGAAATATTGATGAATTCTCAAAAACCATTTGAATCTTGTTGATATGCGTTACCTTTCTCGAAGCATTCCAACTATCACTTTTCCTTGTGATATTTGTGATGCTTTGATGAGTTTTGTGTGTTCATCTATATCCCCTTAAGATTAAACTAAGCTTAGTGCTTTGCTTTCAAGCAAAAATCTTATTGGTATATTAATGAACCTCTCTTGGATATCATGTTCTTCACTTTTGTACCTATTTTTTGTGTGCCTGTTTCTTTGTGGATATATATCTTTGTGATTGTTGTCCACTTAGAAACTTATACACACGATAATAGTTACATCTTTAATTGATATTCTATTTCTTTAGTGACCATGTTTTTTTATATTCCTTGGTGGTTCCTAAAAGGCACAAGCTTTGTTTTTGTTTTGGTATTCCTTTTGCATCTTAATAAGCTTGTGGACCTATGTGTTTTATCATTTGATGGTTTGTGTGTATGGGAAAGACATGATATGCACTATGTGCCTCCTATATTGAAAGACTATGTTGATGATTCTATCATCATATTAGTCTCCACAAAAATGTTTTTCCTTGTCACACGCATCTATTTCAGTTGAGTAAGTCTTCATCTATCACTTCTTGATCTTCATTGCTCAACTTTTGTTTGTTTGCAAGTTGCTTTGCTTCTTTTCCAATCGATTCGCTTGCACTTGTTAGTGTTCAAAATTATCTAGAAGGGAGTGATGATTCCATGTTGTGCACACTATATAGTAATTCAAATCTAACATTGTGCATGTACCATGGGGAGTTCCCTCTTGATTTTCTAGAACACTTGGTTGATCTTATCAAAATATTGATTTTGGTCAATCGGTTTTTCGGATCCTTTGGTTGGTTGCTTCTTTGTGAAAGTATCCTTCAATTTGATTTTTCTTGAAAATCTTTGGATTCTCAATATAGTTTGATCTCCCTCCATCTATTCATATATGGAGATATGCACTTGTTTTCATTCATATCATGAGGAATGCATACACTATGGGGGAGCTCTTACTATATTGGCCTTCTAACCGTTTTGCCCATTTCGACAATGGATGCCAATGGGGGAGAAGTTTAGAGGGTTTAAGGGAATTTGGTTTATGCTTTAGTTTCGTTCTTAAGCATTTGCCTTTCCATGCTATTGCATCCTTGCTCTTGTTTAGCATGTTTGCTTTATTCATCATATAAACCCTCGTAAAAAGGGATTGTCATCAATTACCAAAATGGGGGAGATTGAAAGCGCATGGTTCCCCCATATGTGGTTTTGGTAATTAATGACAATCCTTATGGACTAATGTTTGCATTGAGTTATCTTTGTAGATCTTGTCCATAGGAAATAATGGAGTTCATGTGTTGAACTCTATTAGCTTCCTTGATGGCCATTGTTATATTCATGGATTTATATGAAGAATGGTCATGGTTTGAGTTGAGCTTATTGCTAGTATGTCTTGAAGAAAAGGATTAGGTGATCTTTCATTATCATCTTCAAGACATCATCTTTAGAAGTGAGAAGCAAAGATACAAGGTTGATCAAGCAAGCGATCAACACACAAAGCTACAAGTTGTACCAAGTGGCATTGTGTATCTCATGGTATGGTAAGCTTTTGTCAATATAGCTTTGTGAACTAACCCATGATATGTGTGTGTCGCATCTCTATGTGTGGTTAGGTATCTTTCCATGGGCATGAACCAAAAGGAAGATTTCATATAGCCCATGGTCTATGTCGTCGCCAAGCGGTGTTTGTCATCTAGCTTGACGTGGAAGCTCAAGTGAAGCATCTAGAAGATATCCTATGCTTGATGCTTGCCACCCTTTTGGATATTGTGGCCTTGTGAAGATTTTCCGAAGCGTCTCTCCCATAATGGTGTATGGGGGAGCTAGTCTCTCCCATAATGGTGTATGGGGGAGCAACTTGCAAGTCTTCATCAAGCGAAGTTTGTGCTAGCAAGCGCAATCAAGAAAGAAGATCCAACTTGAGAGAGTCAAGATCGTCATCATCTAGCTCAAGTGGAGTGCTCAAGGCAAAGGTATAATCTTGATAGGTTTTCTATTTTACCGGTCTCGTGTCTTTGGGAGACCGGGTTATAGGATAGATAGTCGTACTATCAAGAGGGGCTCTCAAGTGAGTAACTCGATCGAATCGTTATGGAGAGCTCAAACCTTTGTATAATTTGCATATCATCTTTCTTGGTTCTTATTTGGCTTTTGTCTCCTTTGGGTTTTAGTGCTTGTCGGGATCTTCATGACAAGCCTTGGTTTCTCGAAAACGGATTTCGTAAGAAAAACTTGTTGCGTTTTTGGTGGTGAAAATATTCCGCTCGTCCTTGAGAATGTTCCCACACCTTACATGTGTGTTAACTTCTCCATACTTCTATTTGTATACTACTTGCTATTATCTTTCCAATGCATTTGGACTCACCTAATTCGGAGTTCATTCGCAAAAGTTATGTGAGTTTTCGTGTTGGAAGTTTTACCGGGTTTTCCTATTTGAGAGGTCTAAAACTTTACCCATTTTGTTTTATCTTCCATTGGTGTACAATGATGTTTCTCTGAATATTATTGAAGATCTCGTTGTGGTGATTTCAACGAGCCCAAGATCATCAAAAACGGAGTCCGGATGAAAAAGTTATTGCAGTTTTCGTGTTGTTGTTTTTGTTAGTCTTGCGAGGGGCGGAAATTCCGGTTCAAGTTTGAACCGGAATATCCGGTTGGCATCTGTCCCTCCACTCCGGAGTTCTTGCTCGAAAAGGCAGTTTTCGGACCATATTTCTCACTGGAGTGAACCTGGATTATTTGAACCGGATTATTCACTTTTGACCGGATATTCCTGTCGGACCGGATTATTTGGTCCAGTTTTGAACCGGATATTTCGAAATATCCTGCTCAGACTGCACACGAAACGGCTAATTTTTGTGGGGACCTATTTAAGGGGGCTTTCTTCCCCATTGGTCCCCAAGTCTTCCAAGCACGTTTTTCTCCCTCTCCCCCACCATTGTTGACCTTGGAAAGCTTGCCCCTCTCCCAATCCCTCCTATGATTCTTGCATATCTTTGAGGGAGAAGAGAGAGGAGATCTAGATCTACATTTCCACCAATCCATCTTCCTTCTTAGTGAGGGAAACTTAGTAGATCTTGATCTTGGAGTTTTTGGTGTTTCTCCTCCATTGTTCTTCCTCTCTTATTCCCCCATAAGCATTTGTTGCTTTGTTGGAATTTGAGAGTGAAGGATTTGAGCACTTGTGCTCTTGCCATTTGCATCGGTTGCATCGGTTTGCTCTCTCCACGAGGATTCGTGGAAGTTGAAAGTTTGTGAGCTTGTTACTCTTGGGTCTTGGACCCTAGACGACTTGTGGTGTTCTTGGGAGCCTCCAATTGAGTTGTGGATGCGTGCCCCAAGATTGTGGTGACACCGAGAGCCTCCAATTGAGTTGTGGATGCGTGCCTCGGGTTTGAAGGTTGCCAATAGTGGAAGGTGAACTAGGCCTTTGTGGCGGGGTTCATCGGAGAATAGGGTTAGACCTTTGTGGCGTTGAGTAGGCCTTCGTGGTGAGCTCACACCCCTCCAACGAGACGTACTCTCCTTTGTGGGAGGAACTCGGGAATACATCATCGTCTCCGTGTGCCTCAGTTATTTCTATACCCGAGCTTTTTACTTATGCAATTTACATTGTGATAGCCTTCGAGCTTGAAGTTATATATCTTGCTATCACCTTGTTACTTTTCTTGCTTAGCATAAGTTGCTGGTTCATCTAGTTGACCCTAGAATACTTAGGTTGTATGCTTGTTAATTTAAACACCTAGTTTATTTCCGCATTTAGCAAGCATTAACCGGAAAAGTTTTAATCGCCTATTCACCCCCCCTCTAGGCGACGTCGTTGTCGTTCACAACTGTAGTAACAGTAGTTAATATTTAGAATCAACACATGATGTCTCTTTGCTGTACCTATGTGGATTTTATTTATGGAGGCACTAACCCCTCTAATCAAGTTTTATGTTGAGATTTGTGTAAGAAGAATTTTTCAGGAGGAAGAGTTGAGTGAGATGAACAAAGATCAAGAGGGACAACCAATAAATCTTGGGGATGTACCCCTGGGCTCACCCTACATGTATCAAATAAGTACAATAATCCAAGCTTGGGGATGCCGAGCCACCTCACTCCAACCATCATGATGTTAAGTAAGTAAAGCCTAGCTATATGGCTATAAAGAAAGCGCTTTACGGGAGGCAAGCCGGTTCTTTTTGTTTGAATTTTCCTAGTGGCCTTTTGCTGTCTCAAGAGATTAGTTTTTTTTGTTTTAATTCTGGAGTTTTCAATAAAGAGTCAAGTCAAACCCATTCGGACTTATAAGTTGCTATCCTAGTGCATGAAATTTCTGTTTCAGCACGAGTCTGCTCACCGTATGATTTTACGTTTTTTGTTGGTATGTGGGATTGAGCTAATTTTTTAGTATGTTCTACAACTTTCCGTCATATGTAAGCACAAAAATTGGCTTAATTTTTTGGCGAGTCTAGCTTAGGGAAAAACGTTCGTTTTGTTGCTGTTGCTTTTCTGGACAGATTCTGGCTTCTTTTGTTTTATGCACTCTTTGGGCTTGGGAATCGAATTTCCATGATTCTTTCAAGCAAGAGAGTGAACATACAACATACTTAACCTTATTTTATATCTACTGGATCATTTGATTTGGAATTTTGCACAACAAGCATGTGATTTGTTTGTCCTTGCTAATCTCACCCCACAGAAAAAGAATGGGAGAAACATGTTTTGTGAAGTTTTTTCACAGGGAATAGAGGAGCTGCGCCTCAAGACATCCAAGAATGATGAAAGCCATAAGCTTGGGGATGTGATGAACACCCCACTGGATCTACACTCTTTTGGTTAGCACACGTCTACTTTCTGTTTTTCTAAGCAAAGCATTTATCGTAGAGACTTGAAGCGTCTAGTTTTTGTTTTTATTTTTGTTTTGATAAGAACACACCCATCATTTTATATGAGATTGAGCTACTGGAGTTTGGGGTTGGAATGTATTGGATGCCAGTATTATGACTTGGAATAGGGATGCCATGGTTGATTTGAAGAGCTACATATGTTTGCATGATTTATACGCTTTTTATGTGTAGAAATTTGCAATAATGTTGTCTTGAGCTATCTCTTATCCGTGTCCTTGATGTTAATTGCTGGTTTATTTAGTTTGTTATGAAATGAGTAGTTCTATGGACATATGCATGCATAGTAGCTGGTCAACTATCTCCCTCTTGCTAGCCAAAAATTTAAAAATTCCAACAAGTAAAAACTTGTTTCCAACACTCCTTAGCCAAGTATTTCCAGTGAGTCCACCATATCTTCCCATTAGCTTCATTGCTATTCCGAGTATGTTCCATGTTATTGTGTTATTTATGTTCTAAATTAAGATATTCACTTTATTAATTGTCATGGGTTGAACTTGGGATAGGACTCTCACGAACTTTTGAAGGCACACTTTACTTTTTATGTATCTAATAAACATGAACCAATAATGGGAGCCACAAGTTTTGCGTTTGACAAGTGTGTGGTTGGGAGCTACCTATAAACGTGTATCACCGGAAAGCTTTCAACATTGCACAAAAATTTACATTTGGTTGATATCATGTACTTTTTTTTTGGACTCCTGCCATGCCGAAATGAAATAGAGGAATAGTAAGTTTTGATGAGTAAGTATCTATATGACTAGAGAAACACATTGGGCCGCTAACCCAAGCCATGCTTTATCATGGTGGAAATTTACTTACAGCTTGAGTGACTCTACAACACATCCTACAATAAAATAAGAAGCTATGCATAATAGTGAATGAAAATAAAAAGGATAATGAGTCTACTCCGTTTGTTTGTCTTGTCATTGTGACATGGGCTTGATTCCATGTCATGGGGCAAGAGGTACCTCTTTGCGGTTCTCTATGATGTCATTAATACTTATTATGATTGTACAAAGCTTATTAGGAATCTTAAGGTTAGTAATCATGGAGTAGGTTTTCACACTCACGGGGCATGAGGCTTTCAACCACCTTGTCATTCACATTACTTCAACATTCACCATTTAAGATGCTAGTGATAAAGGGGCAATGAGAGTCCTAGATCAATGGATACCACATTTCAATTAGTAATTTTAGTTGAATAATTTAGAGGCTAAATAAGACTTGATCATGTTTTACCTCTACTCAATTTTCTCCAAAGTGTCCACCATATTTTATATTTTCCATTATGCTATTCTTTTACCAATATAGGATTTTATTTTTCATTTTGTGTATGCATTTGGTCCATAGTGCTTTTATTTCAATATACACTTTGTGAACTTTCGTGAAGCATCTTTGCTTGCATATTTGATATTTCCTACAACATGAATTGTATATTGCTACTCATTTCTAGTATTAATCATTTGATTATATGTAGCATGAATAATCCTCCTTGATATCCCATGATTGTTTCAATATGAAAAGTCCATGTTAGTTTTGTCACCTTCATACTCGAGGACGAGCATGGGTTAAGCTTGGGGATGTTGATGCATGTAAAATGCATACATGAACTTTGCATGTTATTACTTGTTTTTCCTACATATTAGCAACTTATATTCATGTTTTATAATGATTTGGGGGATTTTCTAAACAATCCCCCTTCTTTTGGTTCTAACCCTGTTTTTTCCAGAAAACGTACTTTTTAGTGTTTCAGACTTTCCGGGAGCTTCGGGACTCCAAAAAGGGCAAGGCCAAAGAGCACGGTTCAGAATTTTTGAGACGAAGACCATGGGCCAAAGTAGAGGGCCAAAAGGCCAACCAGGTGGCAAAGAGGACCCTCCACACGGCCAGATTCCTTGGCCGCGTGAGAGGCCCCCTTTTTGCCCCCGTGGCTCCGATGTCGTCGATCTTTCTTCTCCCGAGTGTCTCGTGACCTAAAAACGGACTATATAAAGGGTCCCCTGGCCTTTTCGAGGAGGAGGCAGCGCCGAGAGACGAAACCACGAAACAGAGAGACAGAAGGCTGCCGCCGGAGAAGATCGGAGGGGGGAAACGCCGCCGGGATCACCCCCGGAGGGCTCCACCCCCTCCGGCGTGTTCATCATCAATATCTACAGCAAGATCAGCTCCATCTCTCCACTGTAATCTCTTGGCAAACACGATGTATGATGCAATACTATATTCCCTTGATGTATTGTGTCTCCCCGTCTATGTTTGAGTAGTGAATTGTTCTTGGCAATGGTGAAATAGTTCGTTGATTGGTTGCATACAAGTTTGTTATCTTCTATGATTGTCTTTATGTACCATATATGAGTGCACGCATATGTTGGGGAATGCATGTAAGGTCATCACCGGTAGCATAATGGAGTGGTGGTGACTTGGGAGTGACAGTAACCTGAGACCGAGCCACAAAGTTAAGTTATTGGGGGATATATATAGGGGACCTTAGAACGTAAGGCTATGGTGGGACTTTATGTCTTAATCAATCTTGTGCAGTCATTTACTTGGCCACATGATCCATCATAAGGGGTTGTAGATCATTTACTTGACTATACATATTCATGGCTCCTTCCTAGAAGAAACAACTAAGACTAAAACATGTGCTTCGCTAATTGTGAAAACCACACGAACGAAACACCTATTGCTAGAACACTTGCTCCCTTGAGATACTTGAGATATTTTCTGCTTGCTACTTGTGAAACTTGCTTAGAAACTTGCATTTTAAACTTGCTTCACTAGTTACTAGACAAACCACACTCCACGTCACTTGCTTTTAATTAGTTAGTTCCTTTTAGTCAAACTTATTGCTTTGCATAAACAACCATATAAGAGGGTTATAGGGCTTTAGAGAATAGATAGCTTACCTTCAGCTCCTCGTGGGTTCGACACTCAAATACTTATCGAAAGGTACTACAATTGATCTCCTGCACTTGGGAGTCATCAGCTAGCCAGTCCGGATGCAATACCTGCATGATAAAGTTTCTTATCAGCAACTTGGTGATCTGATCACCGATAACCTTCCTTCTCTCATCACCAAAGCGGCGCATAGCATGCTTAACCGGCTTGGCGTCATGCCGCACATGCAGCGAGTGCTCAACCAACTCCCTCGGGACACCCGACAAATCCTCATTGGACCAGGGAAAGACATCCCGATTCTCACGGAGGAAGTGGATGAGCTCGCTTTCCTATTTCTCTCCCAACCCGACGCCAATGATGGCAACACGGTCTGGGAACTCAGGATCAACCTGGACTTTCTTTGTCTCCTGGGACGCCTGGAACGCAGTCCCGTACTGGGAACTCGGCATGCCAGGCGCACCACCTTGCGCTGCTTGCGCTATAGCCACCACCTCATGTATCTTCTTCTTCTCGGCAGCAATGACCATGGATTCCGCCAGCTGAGAACTAGCAGAGGCACACTCCAAAGACCTCTTGTAATCACCCGAGATGGTGATGACTCCATTGGGACCAGGGATCTTCATATTCAGGTATGCAGCATGGGTAGAAGCCATGAACTTGCTGAGGGCAGGCCTACCGAGTAGAGCATGGTAGGGGCTTTGATGATCAACTACCTCGAATGACAGGCTCTCGGTGCAGCAGTTCTCCCTGGTACCGAATAGAACATCTATCCATACGCGGCCAATTGGAGAGCAAGATACTCCCGGCACAATGCCATGGAATGTGGTCCGGCTGGGTAGCAACATGTTCTCGGCCATTCCGAGCTTCTCTAGTGTGTCTCGGTACACGATGTTGATGCTGCTGCCGTTGTCTATCAGGACCTTGCTGAACCTGACATTCTTTTGAGTACCCAAGAAGGTGGGCTCCACCACCAAAGCATAGCTACCCGGGTTGGGCATCACCCTAGGATGATCAGCTCTGGACCACGTGATCTCTTGGTTGCACCAGTGCAGGTAATGAGGCACATCAGGGATCACAACATTGACCTCCATCGCACGCCTGTGCAGTGACTGCTTGTCGGCGGGCTCGGAGGTGAATATCATGTAGCTCTCATGATGTTCCTGGTACTGGTTACGGTCTCCACCACCATTGTTGCCGTTGTTGTTGTTGCCTTGGTTGTTGTTGTTCTTGTTGTTCCTGTTGTTGCGGGTGTAGAAGTTGCGGTTGCGGTCGTTGTTGTTGTAGTTGCGGTTGGCTCCTAAAGCCACTTGGTTCACATTCTCCCTTCTCGGAAACACTGCAGGTCTGGGAGCAGCTGCCGAATAGGCTGCACATTGGCATTCGCAGCTGGCAGAGGATGAGGAGGGGGCAGGTCTTCATTCTTGATACGGTCCCACCAGCTGCACTGCCGGGTAGTGTGGTTGGCCGGCCTACTCGGATGCCGAGTATGGAAGCTGCATGGCCCATCCTTCATGTTCCCAAAGATAAAGCTAGGAGCAGGATCCGGGTTGCCGCTACCCTGCTGGGGAGCACTGTACGACTTTTTGATGCCTTGGCCCTGATTCTGGTTTTGCCCATACTGGGCTCCTGCAGTTTTTTGCCTTTGGCTACTCCCAGCAGCAGTGGTCACAGCATTCACCTCCTCGGGATCATACCGAGTATCAATCCGGTCACCTCTGCGCTCGTTGCGGAAATTATTGCGCTTGTTGCTGTTGTAGTTCCTTCTCGGCTCAGGAGAGTCAATCAGAGGCTGAGTTGAACCGCACGTCGGTACGGACGCAGGATACGCAGGATACCTTGTCAGAATGGCTCCATTGACTTCTGGCCCGAGTAGGAAAGCACTCCCTCTACTCGGACCAACTCCTCTACTCGGACGAACATAACTTCCTTGATTTCTCCTCTTGGTCATTGGTGGGTACGGCCGGATAGAAACCTACCGGGTAGCAAGTACCGGGTAGACATCTACCCGGTCAAACAACACCTTGACCTTTCCTTTAGCACTTGCCTTACCCCTACTCGGGGGTAACCCCCCGACAGAAAGTAATGTATGGGCACCTAGAGGGGGGTGAACAGGTGCTAAGACCAATTTTAATTTTTCTTCAAGATTAGGCTTGGCATAAAGGTAAATTCTCTAGATAGTGCAACTATGGTGAATTTACCTATATGACAAGTACAACAATAAATGCGGCATGTACAACAATACATGCAACACAAACACAAGTAAAGGATAAGGGAACGAGATAACTGATAGGAAGAACGCGGAGACACGATGTATTCCCGAGTTCCTCCTTCTTAAGGGAGTACGTCTCGTTGGAGGGGTGTGAGCTCGCCACGAAGGCCTACTCAACGCCATAAAGGCCTCACCCTATTCTCCGATGAACCCCGCCACAAAGGCCTAGTCCACCTTCCACTATTGATCCCTTTGAGGCGGGAATCGAGTCCTTTACAAACAAGTTTGGGGCACACACCCAAAACCAAATTGGGGGCTCCCAACAATCACAAGAATCACCAAGTGAGACAAGATGTCTAGGTTCTCCACAAGAGGAAACCCTGGACTAGTTCCCCTGAAGCAAATGAGGCGGCAAATGAAATCCGGTTGGTGAAGACGTAGATCAAGGCCTTCTCCTTCAATCCTCCAAAGATCAACACTTTTGGGTGGAAGGATTGGGAGATCGAGCAAGGTGGGTGAGCTCTAGAAATGGTGAGATCTATTTGGGATGAGCTAGCTGGAGGTAGGTGGAGGGGAGGGGGTATTTCTACCCCTCATAAAGTTTGGATCCGTTGGAGACGTTTCTGCCAAACTCACACCGGAGACTCCTGTCTGAGTTTTTTGCCAGGCACCAGTCCGGAGACTCCGCACTGTTTCCGGTAAGTCTCTGTTGTGGGTCCAGCGGCCGACACCACACCATCCAGCACCTTTCTCTTCAGTGTAAACACCACTCCGGAGACTCCGGTATACAGGGCCGGAGACTCCGCTGTTGCCAAGCTTGCGTCTTGTCGCCTAAGTGCGGAGTCTGTCTGGGGGGGAGTCGAGCAGCACAGGTACCAGTCGGTCCGGAGATTCCGAACATTCTCCGGTAAGTCTCAAGTCTGGGTACAGCAGGTGACACCAGAAACTCCAACACCGATTCTTCATAAGTTATACTCACACCGGAGACGCTGGTGTTTCTCCGGTAATTCTCCGGAATGAATACAGCGGGTGACACCAGAAATTCCAGCACTGAATTTGCTCTCGAATAACTTCACACCACAGACTCCGGTCTAAGAGACCGGAGACTCTGGCCTGGAATAAATTCCAGCAGAAGTTTTCCGTTGAACTTTGACTCCTTTTGTAACTCACTACCACCACAACAAATATGATATATACCCTGAAATCATCAACACACTTGAGGATACTCATGTTGTTAACAAACAGCAAAACAAGATGATTTAAGCGCGTTTGCACTTTTAGACGGGGATTCCGAAGGTACGGAGGGCTCTGGTCTCGCCGCGGAAGGGGCGGAGCGGGCGTCAAGGAAACGCCCACTTGTAGAGATTTCCTCTGACGACAAGAATGAGGAGGATGGGGAGAGCGACTTCGTCAAGGACTCAAGGGCCTCGCCTCCGCGTCCCTCGCAATCGCGCGATGGTGAAGATCAGGGTGTGGCCCAGAGCAGGCCCCACGATTCATAGAAAACGCGTCGCGCAAGTGCTGATGTCGAGACGGGAACCCCTCTCGCGACGGAGAGCCCTGCCAAGGCCATTCCTTCCAAGAAACGCTCAGCGAGGAACCGGCTCTTTACCGGCAGGTGAGTTTCTAGGGCGATTCACCTCATTGTCACATCCCAATTTTGGAATACCTAATAACACAGTTGTTTTGCTAATTGCTTGACAATTAAACTTTGATTGTATTTGTTTGAGTGCAACTAAACAAACAAATTATATAAACTTGCAAACTTAAAAAGATAGCAAAGCAGTGAACTAAAAATATTCAACATATTGTTCCAATGACTTTGGCAATATTTTCTAAAGTAAATATTGATCAAAGAGTTTTCCAAACCATCTTAGGAATCCCATACTTGTGGAATATTATTCCAAGACCTAAATTAAGAAAGAGGAAACACTTAATAAAATTTCCCTAAAAGATTATCAGAAAAAGAGGCATTCTTAAATGCTTCACAAAAATATTATCAAATGTTTTTCCAACCTTGCAAGATTAAAAACAAAGGTATTGGAGATCATTGACTTGCTATCTCTAGTCACATAAATATTTTGGCAAAGCATTGTTAAAGAAAAGCCAAGTGCTTTATTAAATAGAAATTCCAATATCTCCAGAAACAGAAAACTAAAACAAGTTACTATTGGAAACTTTATTAAAATGATTTGAAATTCATACCATTGCTTCCTTATATCAAATAAGGAACACACACAAGAGGAGACCAAAAATTGAATTCTTTAAAGTCCTGAAAACATGGTTTTTCTCCACAGCAACAATTGGGATTTTGAACAAGTTTGTTCTACAAACTTTTTCCAAATGCCATGAAATAAATACCACATGCTCTATATCATAAATAAGGATGAAAACCAAAAGGGCACAAGTTTTTGAATAACTTAAGTTGCCAAAAACCCCTGTTTTCATGACAGCACCTTTTTGAAATTTGAACAAGTTTGTTCTATGAAGTAACTCTAAATGACTTGAATTTTCTACCACATAAGGAACACATTAAATAAGGAATGTGTGCCAAAAATTAGCATTTTTGGAAGCTCCTAAGTAGGTCAATAAATTCAATGTCCATTTATGTAAGAATTCAAATTTGAACAACTTTGAATTATCAAGTTTATCTAATTGATCCAATTTTCATATATGTTGTGCATCTAGACTAATAAGAATTTTGGGCAAAAGGGTTTCAATTTTTGACCTTGTTTGATTGGTGAAAACAACCTTTTTCAGAGAGGACAGGGACCAATTTGTAAAATTGCAGGGACCTAAAAATAAGCTGAGTCATCTTCTACCTCTAGCTATCTGTAGCAGCAGTGCACCTAGGCCAAACCTTCGATTGGAAGCAACCCTTGAGGGATAAGAGGCCCCCCATGTGCCTTGTCTCCCCCAGGCCCCCCTCTATCTCTCCCCTCCCCTCAAGCTCTCTCCTCTCTCTCTCTCAAAGAAACCCAACCCGAAACCCTAGTTCATGCCGCAGTCGATTCGGCCGTTAGAGGGCTCGCCGCCGGCCGCCGTGGTCCTCATCGGCTCCGCCTCGTCGAGTAGGCCATCGCTGACGAAGGAATCGAGCCGAGTCGACCCGTAGAGCCCGCGCCATCCACTCCCCTCTCCGAGCTCGGCGGCGCTCCGGCGAGACATTGCCGCGCCCACGAGCCTCCTACGCCCTCTCCGATTGGTGCTGTGCGTTCAAGGTGAGGATGCGCACCTCCCGTGCATTTTTCCCCCCTCTGTAACCCCCTAAAACGTAACGGCGCCGTGGTCGCCGTCCGGCCACCGCGCGTTGCCGTCGCCGCCGCCCTCCGCTTGCTTCCCGGGAAGCGAGGGTGCCTCCTTTGGCTTCCTCTCGTCGAGCACGTCGCGTAGGTAGGTTGGAATCGAAGAATGATGGCCGTTTTGCGCGGGATGCGAGCTCGCCGGAGATTTTGCCGCCGGCGATGACGTCGCGGTGACGTCGCGCTTGCATCATCGCCCTTGACCGCGCGCTTGCTGGTCAAACTGGCGGGTGGGGCTCTGCGCTGCCCGCGTGGCTGCCCCCGTGGCAGTATGGCCCGCTGGTCAGCCCCTTAGAGTAGATCTGCCCGCGGTGAGAAATGTTCTGGCCGGCCCAACAACTAGATCTGGCCCTTTAGTAGTTCTTTTTCAGTTTATTTTTTGACAGAATGTTGCATGTTTACTTTAGGCTCTAAAAGGGAACCTAAAAGATGATTTTGACCAAACCAAAATTCACAGATGTAAAGAAACTAAATCTGAACCACCTCCAACTTGTATATCTACTTTTGGATGAACATGTTTGAAATTAAAAATGATTTGGCAACAGGTACCAGAAACACCAAAATGAGCACCATTTTTATTTCACAACTCAGAATGAAGTGAGGCCAATTGCATTGGAAAGCCCTTGAAATTTCCTAACAGGAGCAATTAACCTCGTTTCCAAATTCATAGTATTTTTGAAATGGCATGCAATTTGGTAAAGCACCAGAGAGCACTTTGGTGATTTTTATAAAATTATTAAACATGATTTTTGATGCAAACTCAACTGGATTGTCTTTTATATGTTTAGGACTATCCAAACCTAGAAGGGTTTAATTTTTAGAGCATCCTAGAAAATTTGGTGGACAGATCCTTGTTTTGCATATTTCTGCCATTTTGGCATTTTAGCTAATTAATTGTTGTGATTATATTTTTGAGTTGCAATATTGTTTTCTAGCATGTACAAGTGGGGTGAACTTGCTTTCTAAGTATTACTTAGATATTTTATCATGTTATAATGTGTGGACTTGAGTGGAGAAGAAATATGATATTTGTTAGTAGCATATGTTTATCTCTAGTGTATAGTTGCATATAATTTTTGAGTGATGAATTGATGTGCTAGCACTTGGATTTTTGATTGGATCCAGTGCCATGTTAGTACTTAGTTTGTGTTGTTATCACCTCTGCTAGCTTGCATTTGAGTTGGTAGAAAAGCATGAATAGCTTTGTGGTGACTATGAAATTGTTATGGAAAAATTCCCTCATGTGTGGAATTTTTGACATGAACATTTGTGATTGTGTAGCCACATAATTTTATGTTGTATCCATAGTACCAGTAGCATTTTGATGATGTTATTATGAGTACTTGACCCCTAGAGTTTTCACTTGTGTGAAAATAATAGCATGGGTACCATTACCTTGCTTATGTTAGCACCCTATTATTTTCTACTAGTATTGTTATTGCACTAGATGCTAGTTTAGTTTTTTGCTAATTTTTGTCAAGTATGACCAGAGGCTTTGTGACCTCTTAATGCTTTGTTATGCTAGTGGAACACCCACTGGTGTCATTGCATTTTTGGTGGAAACATTATTTTCCCCCACACTAGATGCATTTCTTTTATATAGTTTCATAACTAATGAGTGCCTAGTATTTTTGCTTTGGGAATTTTTGTGCTAAACAAAAATGGGTATGCTTCTGTTTGTAAGTGGTTGTAATCATGTGTGGCTTGCTAGGAAAAATACATTATTTGGAGTGTTGTTTGATTCCTCTAAGTAATGCCCTTTTTATTACTACTAGTATGTAGGAGTTGCCCTGCAGATTGATACCTTGTTTTATCAAATGTGATATTTTTGTTATAGCAAGTATAGATGTTTTTAACTCCTGTTTTTATGACATGGACCCTCTGGTTGTATTTCAATTACTTGATTGAAATACATTCATTGATTCTTCATGTTTAAGTAGTACTAGTTTCCTTAGCAGTTTTTGTGTTGAATTATTTTTCTGCCAACTTGTGTTTGGTAGATATTTGTGTATCCTTGCATGAGGACATGTTTTCATTTCCCATTATGATAACATGGTTCCTTGTTTGCATTTTAGTATTTTACTTTTTATGCATGCTTGCATAGCAAACCCTTAGTAGAAGCATGTCTATAGGATTCCTCCTTTTTAGTCATCGTTTCTATTGTTCTCACTATGAGAAATTGTGTGTTTTGTGATGAGTCTATTACCTTGTTACACTTGTGTAGGCTCACTGATTTGTAAAAGTAACTTTTGCAAATCATGTGTCTTATTTATTCTTGATGTGAATTTAGACTTAGTAAGATAGCTACCTTTTTCTTTTTGTTGTTTGGTTGACAGACCCATTGCCATGATTATTTTTGTGCATGTTTTATATACTTTTAGTAGTCTCACCTTTGTGAAACTAAGTATATTTTGGGTTTATTAATATCTTGGTATGAGAGTGGCACACCCACTGAATCCATGATATTAAGGTTGAGAGATATGTTCCTCCAACCTTGAGCTGTCTTATTAAGTGGCATTTATGCCAAGTAGGTTTGTTTGATTGTTTGCCGAAATTAATAATTGTGTGATTGGTTATTATTAGTTTCCTTGATGTATGTATTGTTACGTATGGTTGCTTGCCTTGATTGGTTCTGAATGTGTGTCCTTTATTCCTTTTTACGACGTTAGAAAACGAAGAGGAAGGAAGTGTCGTGAAGCTCAGTTTCAAGTTCCAGTCACTCCAAAACCAGGGACACAAGGAGATACCAGGCAAGCCATCCTGATGCTTGCTGATACAATACTTATCATTATCTATCATGCATGTTTTACCTCTGAAGTTTACAAAAACTTGATTATCAAAACTATTTTTGATGTGGAATTTACTACTATACTATATTATAGGTTACTATCATGCCAGTAGTTAAACTTGGTAATACCAAGCCCATAAGACACCATATGGTATTTATTACCATCAAATATATTAGTCCCTAAGTGGACACCCTAAAATTGTGATTCTACAAAACAAAGGCTTTACGGAAAAACCCGGAGAAAAGGCGGATCCTTGTTCTCCGGAGGAATGTGGAAGTGGTCATTTTTGAGAAAGTGGTGTTTTCAAAAATGACACATAACCTAGTCTTCGCCGGACAACCTTTATCGTACTGCCACCCTACCCCAACATGGGCAAGGGGCTTAACTTGAAGTTTGTTCTTATTAGTGTGTGCTATCTCAATGTGCTATAGGGGATGCGATCCTCTGAACCGAATGTCGTGGAGACATATAAAGTGTGGGATTAATTTTCCCTCCGGATGCATCAGATGAGGCATCCTGGCTTGGCGGGGATTAGCTCGGTGCCGGGGATGTGGTAAAACTCAACTGAGAGATAGGCATATTCTAGCTTGAACATAGTGGATGGTTATGATCAGATACCTGATGTTTACATACTGTTGTTACAGTCCGTGGTTGTTTCACGGGAGGTGTACTGGATCTGGTGGATGTGTACACCTCTGCAGAGTATAACTTTTTCGAAGAAGCCGCGTCCTCGGATATGGACAGTTGAATGGCCATGTAGCTAGCATTGTGTCAATGTTTTCAAAAAGGAAGCTTTTGAAAAGGAATTTTGGAAAGGAAGTGTTGAACTTGTGAAGTTCGGAAAGGAATGAAAACCTATACCGTGGAGGTATCGTCGAGGATGAAAAGCCAGATGATGTTATACAAAACAAAATGTTTTGCAAACAAAACCTTTTCTACTCTAAGCAAGAATTCTGGAAACTGATTCCAAGAAGTTTTGCAAAAGAGAAAATATTCTTTAACAAAACTTCACAAAACCTCTTGTACATGTGATATCTACAAGAGAAATAAAACTATATATTATTTTTCTTCTGAAGTATCTTCTTCAACGAAGATACAGATAAACCTGACTGCAACTGTGGTGTCATCATATATGAACACCATTGATAGTGAACCATATTTATAGCCTACCTATTCCACCATATAAGCATATTTGCATGTTTGGTAAGTGACATGATGGATGTCTTGCTGAGTACATTCAAATGTACTCATTATGGTTTCGCCCCTGGTATCTACTTATCAGATTTGGAGAAGGAGCCTCCAAAGGGTATCTATGAAGAGAAGTACGGAGTTGACGGCTTTGCGAACTAGGATCGTCTCCGGGTCAGCAGCCTGTAGGTTAAGGCGTGACTTGGGCTCAACTACGTTGTGTTTTTAATTGTCTTCCGCTGTGTTTGTTAAGTTGCCTGCCCTTTGTGGCAGTTGCGTTAAACTTGATCATGTGATCATTTGTGTAATACCTTTATGTATTCGTGTAATGGATGATGTATTTCTGTGTGCCAACTGTGTATGTTGTTCACGACTGATCTTTCTGGGATCGTGAATGTATGCATACGTAGGGTTTCAGACTGCCGGTCTGGGGTCCTTACAGAGTTGGTATCAGAGCCATCCTGACCTTAGGAGACCTTAGTTAGCATGGACGTCAGATAGGAAAGAAAAGTATTTTTGAGTAAAAACCTATTTACTATCTACATTATTTTTATCCAAGGGAATTTTAGTATATTTTCCCTCCTTATTATCTTTTCAAAAGATTCTAAATGCATATCAAGGGCGTCCTTGAACAGTGGTTCGAAGGGCGGGCCTTACAGAGTTAGTATCTCTCTCGGTTAAGAGTTTATTTCTTCCTTGTTTGCAACTGCTCCGCTCTGTTTTTGAAACATCTCTCGTCTTTGAAGTTTTCTGTCCAGAAAATAGTTGGAGTTTCAAAAACAGATTGTTGCATAAAGTTTTATCAAAACTTTACTTCTATTTATCTTGTTTTCATACAAAAACTTGTATACTTGCCGATGTCCCGAGAAGACCAAAATAATTGCTTAGCTCTACAGTGATGATGGTCAGCAGTAGATATAGTTCTTCAGCCACTTCTAGGGTTTTGGATTAGTCTAGTTTGGAGTAATTTAGCGATAACTCCATGAGCCACCTCCCCCGACGTAGCTCCAATGGAGCCTTGCTTGTGTGTTATGGCTTGCTTATGTGTGTCCGTAGGACTTTGTGCTGTTGTGTGGTGTAGAATTTGGTTCATCTAGGCTTCTATATGTTTGTGGGGTGCTCAAATTTTGCAAATTTGTGATTGCCCCGCTCTTGTTTTTGAATCGCCTCGTGTTAAATTTTTGCAAGAAAAAATGTTGTATAGTATTCAAAAACAAGAATTTGTTGCTTAGACTTATACTTGTTTTCGCTTCATAATGCGACCCGTCGTGAACCACCACCATCTGCCCCACAAATCAATGAAAGCACCGTTGTGCCTAATAATAGAGGACCATCAAGCCACACGAGTTGCTAGCGTTGCTAACAATGCTGCACTCCAACAGATAAAGCTCCCACAACGACAACCCTCAAAGAAGAAAGGCGTGACTGCACCAACCACTACTGACCAAAACCTCTGTGTTTTGTCTGTTTGAAAAAGACTCTTTTTACCATGATTGGCTAAATGTCACACCTTTTTATGTTCCTCTTTAAAAGACCAAACAAGAGAAAACCCCTTTTAAAAAAAAAATTATATACCTCCCTCCTCTGGAGAAAGGTGCAAAAGAAGTCTTCACATCCATGATGCTCAACCCCCTCAAAAGCCAATCAAAAGAGCACAATTCAATATTCGGCGTACTATGACGCTAGTCGTATCTTGTCGGACAAACATTATTTAATAGAAATTTAACAAGACTAACATGCTTGGTCTAATATTAGGTTGACACCTAACCAAAGCATGCGAACTACTGACAACTCTTTCTAAACCAAGGAATTGAGTGACTTAGGACACCTTTTGATCTAGTTGGTAAAAAGGAGAAGTCACGAGAAAATAAAATAATGACCTATTCGTTTACTAGTCAATAGGATATCATGTGTATCTACTTTGGAAACCAAAACTTGGTAGAGATTGTAGGTACTATGATATTCGGGGTTTAGAAATTAAGTGAACGAGGAAATGGTTATGATAGAACTGGAAAACAGCAGTTTTCTTGTTTTTATTTCTTTGTGTGCTCTTGATTGAAATGAATTTATGTGTTTTTCAATCTAGCTTACTAACTTATATGGAGTTGTTAGGACTTGTTATTATGTTGTTTTCTTACAATAAATCTACCCTAGAAAGTGTGTGCATGATTGGAAACTCGAAGAAAAATTAAATAGCATTTGTTACCTTCTAGTTTTATTATTTGGATTGTTGAGTGGGCAAATCCTTGTAGATTTGTTGTACCTAGATTGTTGTTATGGTTATGATAGATCCAGTACCATTTTGGTACTGTTATTTATATGCTATTATCTTCATGAAATCGCATGTGATCTTATAGCAAAGCATGAGTGACAATTGCTATTTTTCCAGTTTTTATTATTTGGAATTATTGTGAAAGCTAGATCTTTGTGTGAATGCTTTGATAAATTTTGTGCTATGTTTTCTTTGAGTCCAGTACCATTTAGGTACTGTTATTTTGATGCTTGTACTTCTATTAGCTTGCATGTCTCTTAATAATAAAGCATGTGTAAGCATTGCTATCATTATGCACTAGTATTGCTTCACTAGATTAAATAGCCTTATATTTTTATCTTGTATGCAAAGTTTTTCATGAGTAACCAGAGGCTTAGTACCTATTTTGACTTGGTATTAGTAGGCCATAGCCCACTGGTACCATTGCATTTTGGCTTGAGGATGAAAATCCCCAACCATACACATGTGTGAAAATAGCATGTTTCACTATGTGATTGATTTCTATTTTCCACCATGGAAAATATAATTGTTTCTTTTCACTAATGCAAGTGAGAAGTTTATTTATTATTAGTAAATACTAATATGTTTAGGTGTGATCCTTTTGTTAGCATAATATTCCTTAGGAGTATCATGTTAAGAAATGTTTCACTATCGTGTGCTAAAATTAAATTGTTCACAAAATAAAATAAATTCCTCTTGATTGGTAGATTGTTTGTGAATAATTTTAAATTGAGGGTATGGATTTCTTAAAAGGTTTATATAACTTTTCATTAATTGCATATCTACTGGTTGTGTGAGTTATACCTTGCTTGTTTGCTAGGAATTGGTTAAAGAAAACAGAAAATTCCTAGAAGAAATTTCTGCATGTTTAATAGTTGTATCATGGGATTGTTTTGATGTTGATGCTTACTAACATGTGTAAGTTTTTGTGTACTGTTATTATGTACACTTATATTCATGACTTGCTTGTTTAATTTTAAACATCATAATAGTATTGTTTGCTTCTCTAGAGTGAAGCTAGTTTCACCACTAGAAAATGGTGATTTTTGCTCTAGTATTACCCTCTTTTTATTTTATGAGTATATGTGTTGATATAGCATGTTTAGGAAGTTATTACTTCTGTTATCATGCCATGAATTATTTAGTTTCATGTTCTATGGTTATAGGATATGATTATCTCGTATAGCATGCTGGTGTAGATTTTTCATACTAGTGTGTTATTTGTGCAGACCTTTTTTTTATGCCTGTGTAATAGGAGTTTTACCTTGTGTAAAGATGGTGTTTTAGAGTATCTTTATGATTGTATTCATTGGTTTTTAGATACTGGTTGTTTGCTAATTGTTCATGATTGATGGATTCCAAAACCTCTATAAAACAATAACCTAGTGAATAAATAGTCTATTCATCTGTGGTGTTGTTTGCTTGCTTATTGGATTTTGTTTAAATGTTTTAAAACTTAGCATGAGTTTATACTTGTGTTATGATTGTGCTTAAGAGCATCTTATGAAACTAAAACATCCAACTAAAATCATGAACACATTAAGTGATAGTTGCTTGTGGTGAGTAATAACCACTGCCATGGGTAATTGTTCTGTCTGTTTGTTTTACCTTAGCAACCTAACCTCTTGCACCCACAAGCTATACTTTTAGCTTCTTATATACCTTATTATGAGAGTGGTACACCACCCCATATGTGGTATGTAATATGTGGGATATAGCTAGGAACTCATGTAAATAATTGACGGTACTTTTCCAGGTAGTTCTGCACTAAAAGGAACTAGTTGGCAGTAGGACGTTATCAGAAAATTTTAAAATTTTCTGGTTGAGTAAATTGATAGCTAAAGAATTTTTCTTTGAAGATTTTGCTAATTTAGGGGAGTACCCCGCCTCCCAAGAAAATTCAAAGGGGGGAAGCACCTGCACTCCAACACTAAAATTGTGTTTGTTGGCCCTCCCTTAGTCCTCGCTTGCGAATCTCGGGGACGAGATTCTTTTTAAGGGGGGAAGACTTGTCACATCCCAATTTTGGAATACCTAATAACACAGTTGTTTTGCTAATTGCTTGACAATTAAACTTTGATTGTATTTGTTTGAGTGCAACTAAACAAACAAATTATATAAACTTGCAAACTTAAAAAGATAGCAAAGCAGTGAACTAAAAATATTCAACATATTGTTCCAATGACTTTGGCAATATTTTCTAAAGTAAATATTGATCAAAGAGTTTTCCAAACCATCTTAGGAATCCCATACTTGTGGAATATTATTCCAAGACCTAAATTAAGAAAGAGGAAACACTTAATAAAATTTCCCTAAAAGATTATCAGAAAAAGAGGCATTCTTAAATGCTTCACCAAAATATTATCAAATGTTTTTCCAACCTTGCAAGATTAAAAACAAAGGTATTGGAGATCATTGACTTGCTATCTCTAGTCACATAAATATTTTGGCAAAGCATTGTTAAAGAAAAGCCAAGTGCTTTATTAAATAGAAATTCCAATATCTCCAGAAACAGAAAACTAAAACAAGTTACTATTGGAAACTTTATTAAAATGATTTGAAATTCATACCATTGCTTCCTTATATCAAATAAGGAACACACACAAGAGGAGACCAAAAATTGAATTCTTTAAAGTCCTGAAAACATGGTTTTTCTCCACAGCAACAATTGGGATTTTGAACAAGTTTGTTCTACAAACTTTTTCCAAATGCCATGAAATAAATACCACATGCTCTATATCATAAATAAGGATGAAAACCAAAAGGGCACAAGTTTTTGAATAACTTAAGTTGCCAAAAACCCCTGTTTTCATGACAGCACCTTTTTGAAATTTGAACAAGTTTGTTCTATGAAGTAACTCTAAATGACTTGAATTTTCTACCACATAAGGAACACATTAAATAAGGAATGTGTGCCAAAAATTAGCATTTTTGGAAGCTCCTAAGTAGGTCAATAAATTCAATGTCCATTTATGTAAGAATTCAAATTTGAACAACTTTGAATTATCAAGTTTATCTAATTGATCCAATTTTCATATATGTTGTGCATCTAGACTAATAAGAATTTTGGGCAAAAGGGTTTCAATTTTTGACCTTGTTTGATTGGTGAAAACAACCTTTTTCAGAGAGGACAGGGACCAATTTGTAAAATTGCAGGGACCTAAAAATAAGCTGAGTCATCTTCTACCTCTAGCTATCTGTAGCAGCAGTGCACCTAGGCCAAACCTTCGATTGGAAGCAACCCTTGAGGGATAAGAGGCCCCCCATGTGCCTTGTCTCCCCCAGGCCCCCCTCTATCTCTCCCCTCCCCTCAAGCTCTCTCCTCTCTCTCTCTCAAAGAAACCCAACCCGAAACCCTAGTTCATGCCGCAGTCGATTCGGCCGTTAGAGGGCTCGCCGCCGGCCTCCGTGGTCCTCATCGGCTCCGCCTCGTCGAGTAGGCCATCGCTGACGAAGGAATCGAGCCGAGTCGACCCGTAGAGCCCGCGCCATCCACTCCCCTCTCCGAGCTCGGCGGCGCTCCGGCGAGACATTGCCGCGCCCACGAGCCTCCTACGCCCTCTCCGATTGGTGCTGTGCGTTCAAGGTGAGGATGCGCACCTCCCGTGCATTTTTCCCCCCTCTCTAACCCCCTAAAACGTAACGGCGCCGTGGTCGCCGTCCGGCCACCGCGCGTTGCCGTCGCCGCCGCCCTCCGCTTGCTTCCCGGGAAGCGAGGGTGCCTCCTTTGGCTTCCTCTCGTCGAGCACGTCGCGTAGGTAGGTTGTAATCGAAGAATGATGGCCGTTTTGCGCGGGATGCGAGCTCGCCGGAGATTTTGCCGCCGGCGATGACGTCGCGGTGACGTCGCGCTTGCATCATCGCCCTTGACCGCGCGCTTGCTGGTCAAACTGGCGGGTGGGGCTCTGCGCTGCCCGCGTGGCTGCCCCCGTGGCAGTATGGCCCGCTGGTCAGCCCCTTAGAGTAGATCTGCTCGCGGTGAGAAATGTTCTGGCCGGCCCAACAACTAGATCTGGCCCTTTAGTAGTTCTTTTTCAGTTTATTTTTTGACAGAATGTTGCATGTTTACTTTAGGCTCTAAAAGGGAACCTAAAAGATGATTTTGACCAAACCAAAATTCACAGATGTAAAGCAACTAAATCTGAACCACCTCCAACTTGTAGATCTACTTTTGGATGAACATTTTTGAAATTAAAAATGATTTGGCAACAGGTACCAGAAACACCAAAATGAGCACCATTTTTATTTCACAACTCAGAATGAAGTGAGGCCAATTGCATTGGAAAGCCCTTGAAATTTCCTAACAGGAGCAATTAACCTCGTTTCCAAATTCATAGTATTTTTGAAATGGCATGCAATTTGGTAAAGCACCAGAGAGCACTTTGGTGATTTTTATAAAATTATTAAAAATGATTTTTGATGCAAACTCAACTGTATTGTCTTTTCTATGTTTAGGACTATCCAAACCTAGAAGGGTTTAATTTTTAGAGCATCCTAGAAAATTTGGTGGACAGATCCTTGTTTTGCATATTTCTGCCATTTTGGTATTTTAGCTAATTAATTGTTGTGATTATATTTTTGAGTTGCAATATTGTTTTCTAGCATGTACAAGTGGGGTGAACTTGCTTTCTAAGTATTACTTAGATATTTTATCATGTTATAATGTGTGGACTTGAGTGGAGAAGAAATATGATATTTGTTAGTAGCATATGTTTATCTCTAGTGTATAGTTGCATATAATTTTTGAGTGATGAATTGATGTGCTAGCACTTGGATTTTTGATTGGATCCAGTGCCATGTTAGTACTTAGTTTGTGTTGTTATCACCTCTGCTAGCTTGCATTTGAGTTGGTAGAAAAGCATGAATAGCTTTGTGGTGACTATGAAATTGTTATGGAAAAATTCCCTCATGTGTGGAATTTTTGACATGAACATTTGTGATTGTGTAGCCACATAATTTTGTGTTGTATCCATAGTACCAGTAGCATTTTGATTATGTTATTATGAGTACTTGACCCCTAGAGTTTTCACTTGTGTGAAAATAATAGCATGGGTACCATTACCTTGCTTATGTTAGCACCCTATTATTTTCTACTAGTATTGTTATTGCACTAGATGCTAGTTTAGTTTTTTGCTAATTTTTGTCAAGTATGACCAGAGGCTTTGTGACCTCTTAATGCTTTGTTATGCTAGTGGAACACCCACTGGTGTCATTGCATTTTTGGTGGAAACATTATTTTCCCCCACACTAGATGCATTTCTTTTATATAGTTTCATAACTAATGAGTGCCTAGTATTTTTGCTTTGGGAATTTTTGTGCTAAACAAAAATGGGTATGCTTCTGTTTGTAAGTGGTTGTAATCATGTGTGGCTTGCTAGGAAAAATACATTCTTTGGAGTGTTGTTTGATTCCTCTAAGTAATGCCCTTTTTATTACTACTAGTATGTAGGAGTTGCCCTGCAGATTGATACCTTGTTTTATCAAATGTGATATTTTTGTTATAGCAAGTATAGATGTTTTTAACTCCTGTTTTTATGACATGGACCCTCTGGTTGTATTTCAATTACTTGATTGAAATACATTCATTGATTCTTCATGTTTAAGTAGTACTAGTTTCCTTAGCAGTTTTTGTGTTGAATTATTTTTCTGCCAACTTGTGTTTGGTAGATATTTGTGTATCCTTGCATGAGGACATGTTTTCATTTCCCATTATGATAACATGGTTCCTTGTTTGCATTTTAGTATTTTACTTGTTATGCATGCTTGCATAGCAAACCCTTAGTAGAAGCATGTCTATAGGATTCCTCCTTTTTAGTCATCGTTTCTATTGTTCTCACTATGAGAAATTGTGTGTTTTGTGATGAGTGTATTACCTTGTTACACTTGTGTAGGCTCACTGATTTGTAAAAGTAACTTTTGCAAATCATGTGTCTTATTTATTCTTGATGTGAATTTAGACTTAGTAAGATAGCTACCTTTTTCTTTTTGTTGTTTGGTTGACAGACCCATTGCCATGATTATTTTTGTGCATGTTTTATATACTTTTAGTAGTCTCACCTTTGTGAAACTAAGTATATTTTGGGTTTATTAATATCTTGGTATGAGAGTGGCACACCCACTGAATCCATGATATTAAGGTTGAGAGATATGTTCCTCCAACCTTGAGCTGTCTTATTAAGTGGCATTTATGCCAAGTAGGTTTGTTTGATTGTTTGCCGAAATTAATAATTGTGTGATTGGTTATTATTAGTTTCCTTGATGTATGTATTGTTACGTATGGTTGCTTGCCTTGATTGGTTCTGAATGTGTGTCCTTTATTCCTTTTTACACCGTTAGAAAACGAAGAGGAAGGAAGTGTCGTGAAGCTCAGTTTCAAGTTCCAGTCACTCCAAAACCAGGGACACAAGGAGATACCAGGCAAGCCATCCTGATGCTTGCTGATACAATACTTATCATTATCTATCATGCATGTTTTACCTCTGAAGTTTACAAAAACTTGATTATCAAAACTATTTTTGATGTGGAATTTACTACTATACTATATTATAGGTTACTATCATGCCAGTAGTTAAACTTGATAATACCAAGCCCATAAGACACCATATGGTATTTATTACCATCAAATATATTAGTCCCTAAGTGGACACCCTAAAATTGTGATTCTACAAAACAAAGGCTTTACGGAAAAACCCGGAGAAAAGGCGGATCCTTGTTCTCCGGAGGAATGTGGAAGTGGTCATTTTTGAGAAAGTGGTGTTTTCAAAAATGACACATAACCTAGTCTTCGCCGGACAACCTTTATCGTACTGCCACCCTACCCCAACATGGGCAAGGGGCTTAACTTGAAGTTTGTTCTTATTAGTGTGTGCTATCTCAATGTGCTATAGGGGATGCGATCCTCTGAACCGAATGTCGTGGAGACATATAAAGTGTGGGATTAATTTTCCCTCCGGATGCATCAGATGAGGCATCTTGGCTTGGCGGGGATTAGCTCGGTGCCGGGGATGTGGTAAAACTCAACTGAGAGATAGGCATATTCTAGCTTGAACATAGTGGATGGTTATGATCAGATACCTGATGTTTACATACTGTTGTTACAGTCCGTGGTTGTTTCACGGGAGGTGTACTGGATCTGGTGGATGTGTACACCTCTGCAGAGTATAACTTTTTCGAAGAAGCCGCGTCCTCGGATATGGACAGTTGAATGGCCATGTAGCTAGCATTGTGTCAATGTTTTCAAAAAGGAAGCTTTTGAAAAGGAATTTTGGAAAGGAAGTGTTGAACTTGTGAAGTTCGGAAAGGAATGAAAACGTATACCGTGGAGGTATCGTCGAGGATGAAAAGCCAGATGATGTTATACAAAACAAAATGTTTTGCAAACAAAACCTTTTCTACTCTAAGCAAGAATTCTGGAAACTGATTCCAAGAAGTTTTGCAAAAGAGAAAATATTCTTTAACAAAACTTCACAAAACCTCTTGTACATGTGATATCTACAAGAGAAATAAAACTATATATTATTTTTCTTCTGAAGTATCTTCTTCAACGAAGATACAGATAAACCTGACTGCAACTGTGGTGTCATCATATATGAACACCATTGATAGTGAACCATATTTATAGCCTACCTATTCCACCATATAAGCATATTTGCATGTTTGGTAAGTGACATGATGGATGTCTTGCTGAGTACATTCAAATGTACTCATTATGGTTTCGCCCCTGGTATCTACTTATCAGATTTGGAGAAGGAGCCTCCAAAGGGTATCTATGAAGAGAAGTACGGAGTTGACGGCTTTGCGAACTAGGATCGTCTCCGGGTCAGCAGCCTGTAGGTTAAGGCGTGACTTGGGCTCAACTACGTTGTGTTTTTAATTGTCTTCCGCTGTGTTTGTTAAGTTGCCTGCCCTTTGTGGCAGTTGCGTTAAACTTGATCATGTGATCATTTGTGTAATACCTTTATGTATTCGTGTAATGGATGATGTATTTCTGTGTGCCAACTGTGTATGTTGTTCACGACTGATCTTTCTGGGATCGTGAATGTATGCATACGTAGGGTTTCAGACTGCCGGTCTGGGGTCCTTACACTCATCCCTGTTAGATTCAGGCACTTAGTTCCTTTTCGATCACGCAGGGTCTCTGACAATAAGAAATTGAAGGTGCCAGGGGCTGGACCCTCCGTCCCCTCGAAGGTCACGGCGTAGTGGGCGCCTGCCTCGACGACCAATGTGGGGGCGAACTCTGCGGGTCTCGTGGGGGATCTGTCCCTCTTGGAGGCCAATCCTGTGGCGCTGGAAAAGAGGTGGGATCCCACAAAGCCCGTCCTCGACCCACGAGGACGATGGGTCTGCCATCCCCACCGGCCATGTGGCCGGTGAGAGAGTGGTGGAGGAGACGATGAAGGATAACGTCACTGATGGCCGACGGTTGTAAACCCCAAGAGAAAGGTTGTGAAGAGTGCAGCGGCAACTTTTCCCTCAGAAAAGAAACCAAGGTTGAATCAACCAGTAGGAGGACAAGCAATCTCTGAAGGTTGATGCAGCTGAGATGGCAGGGCACACTACCGGTTCAGCAGCAACGTGGAACCTACACAACACAATGAAATCACTTTGCCCCAACGAAGCAGTGAGGTTGTCAATCTCACCGGTTTTGATGAACACAAAGAGGTTAAATGTATGGTGTGGAAAACAATATGAGAACAGTATGAAAGGAGTAGCAGCAGTGTAAAAACAGTGGAAGCAGTGTGTGTATTATCAATATGAGAAAATGGACCGGGGTCCATAGTTCACTAGAGGTAACATGCGTGGTGAACAAATTACAGCTGTGCAATTGACAGATAAAGAACATGCATGACATAAAGATAACTATGAGATTCATGCGGGCATTACAACAAAATACATAGATCATCATCCAACTGCATCTATGACTAATAATTCACCCTTCGAATATCATCCGAACAAATGTTGGGTATTAAGTTGCAACCAATGGATAATCGCAGTAAGCAAAGTGTGTAATGTAAACAATGTAAACTAAGTAAACATAGTTGTTTTCTCCCTAATGGCGACAACACATCCTCCATCGTCATGTTTCTGTCACTCGAGCACAGATGCAAAGGAGGCATGAACCCACTATCGAGCATAAATACTCCTTCTTGGAGTCACTAGCATCTACTTGGCCAGAGAATCTACTAACAATGGAGAGCATACAAGATCATAAATAACATACACATGAAGATAACATGATAGATTGATAATCAACAGACATAGCATTCAATTATCATCGGATCTCAGCAAACACAACATGTAGCATTACAAATAGATGATCTCGATCATGTGAGGCAGCTCACGAGATCTAAACATAAGGCATAAGGTGGATAGTACAACCATATAGCTACTGCTCGTAGTCCAAGGATGAACTACTCACGCATCACTTTGGAGGTGGGCATGGTAGTGTAGACCCCTCTGGTGATGAATTCCCCTCCCGACAGGGTACCGATGAGAGCTCCAAAACCCTCCCGATCTCGGGTTGACGATGACGGAGGCCTCGAGTGTTTCTCGGGACGAAGTGGTATATCTTTAGGGTTGATGTATCGGGGGGAATAAATAGGAAAAAGGGCGATGGCGGTGGATGCCCGAGGGGCCCACAGCACCCCCAGGCGTGGCCAGGGGGCGCCGCCCTATGGTGTGGCCCCCCTCCGGGCCTCTTTGGGACTCCGTGGAACCTTCGGGAATTCTAAGACTTCTGGGCTTCAAATTTTCCAATTCTGAGAATATTTCCAGAAACAACTTTTCTGAAACTAAAAACAGCAGAAAACAGGGAACTGGCTCACTGGAACTTGTCAATAGGTTAGTCCGGGAAATCGATAAAAAAGACATAAAGTGTAAGGAAAACATGTAGCATATGGCATGAAAACAACATGGAACATCAGAAATTATAGATACGTTTATGACGTATCAACATCCCCAAGCTTAGTTCATACTCGTCCTCGAGTAGATAAACGATAAAAACACATAATTTCTGAGGTGACATGCTACCAACATAAATTTGATCATCTAAATTGTAAAAGCATAAGCATAGTTGAGATCATAGAACTTTAAACACAAGCATGATACATAAAATTCTAACAATAAAGCATAGAAATCACCTTGCATCATGATAAGTAACACAAATAAAAGATCATGAATAATAATGCACTCGAAAGCTATACGTTTGTTTCAAGCATAGAGATAACATAGAAAAGTGATATTTCTCTTGTCATTACAAGTGGGGAAAAACATAAATTCCAGGACACCTTCAAAGTTCATGAGGAAGACTGGAACAAATAATTTGAGAACAAACAATAAGACATCATGAATCAATTAATAATGTTTCTGGGACAAATGCACATTAAACTCAGAATGACAACCATGCTCTCTCAACTGTGCATAAAGTTAGAAGATGGAAAGTCAACACAAAAGTAAAAGAAAGGCCCTTCGCAGAGGGAAGAAGGGATCACTCATGTTCTAGAGCTTTTATTTTGTTAAACAGAGGCATTGAAAACATTTTTAAGAAAGGTGTATGCTTATGTCAACGAATGGTAAACAGGAAATACAGTATGTCACAAGCCAACTAGACTTCACAAGAGTGGCTCCCATAGAAGGATGCATCTGGGTAGAAGGTCATCCCTCTTTCTCTTTTGTTTACACAATTATGCTTTTAATGATAAATCAGGGGAAAAAATAATGAAGAGAATTTGTTATAATACTTTGGGGCTGGGCACCCCGCTGCCAGCTCTTCTATCAATTGGATAAGAGGATGAAGCCACTAGTCCAGGGTGTAAAAGTCCAATCAACAAGTGACATTAAGATTCTCTATTTACGTCCTCATGAGCGAAAACAGGAGCACAAAACAGGAATAATTTTGAAGGTTTTAAAGGTAACACATGAGAAATTTACTTTGGAGTGGCAGTTAAATACCACATGTAGGTAGGTATGGTGGAAACCTTTGGCAAACTTTGGTTTTTGGGGAGTTGGATGCACGAGTAGAGCTCATACTCAGTACAGGTGGAGGCTAGCAAAAGACTGGGAGCGACAAATCAAGAGAGCAATTAAGGCCATAATCATGCATAGAGACAAAAACATCATTAATCAAAGCATAAGTGGTACTACAAGTTCAAAAACTAAATGATCATAGAGGCAATAAGTGAATGGTTTGTAGTCATAAACATGGTGTAAGCATGCGCCAAGTCAACCAAATAAAACATTCAAAGGAGAACACCACAAATTTATGCTTTAAAATGACAAGAACAACTCATGATTCTTTCTAAGGCACATTAAACACTCTCAGCTATTTGAGACAAATCATGCTACAAAAATAACCACTGGGATTGAGAATTAAAATAACATCTAGCATGCCATGAAAAATTCTAGCCACGGTCTAAACAAGCTTCTAATTGCACCGTTATAAGCACGAAAACTATACTACTGATTTCCAACACCAAGCATTTCATAATAAAAAAAAATCTCCAAGAGATACAGAAATGAAACAACATAGTACTAACACAACTCTACAAAAACTAACATCTCTAAATAAGAGATGCAAGAAAAACAGGAGCTAAACAGGAATTTTGCAGCAACTAGAAGAAAAACTAAGAATACGAGCATAACAAGTATTCAAACGAAAAGGCGGAGCATGTCTCTCTCCAACACAAAGAATTATAGGGTGCAACTATATTATTACATCAAGGAAAATAAAAGAAAACAAAATAAAAATAAACATACGCTCCAAGTAAACTTCATATGATGTGACCGAATACAAATATAATTTCACTAGAAGTGACCTAATAAGTTGTTGATGAAGAAGGGGATGCATTGGGAATTCCCAAGATTAGACTCTTGAGACTTCTTATAATTATCTGGTATCAACCACGGGGGCATCCCCAAGCTTTGACCTTGCACTCTTCTTGATCACATTATATCACCCTCTTCTCTTGACCCTTGAAAACTTCCTTCACACCACACTCAAAGAGTAATTCGCATGAGTGGATTAGTGCAACAAACAAAAATTCATGGGTTATGCATGGTCAAAAGTGCTATTGATACTTTTAAACATTAGATACAGTCACTGCTGTTTTGTGAATCAAATAAATCCACTTGACATCGTAAAAAAGCAAATGCAAGAAAAATGGCAGAATCTGCCAAAACCAGAATAGTCCGTAAAGACGATTTTTTTAGGGTCACTTATGTTACTCATATCAAAAAAATTAAAGAATGGAAAAGTTTCGTAATTAACTTAGAAATTAGCACAAAAAAATTCAGATCATTCTGATCTTCCTGGATTTTATACGATTTTTTACGTGGACAGCAGAAATATGTTTCCTGCGCAGAAATCCAAAACCAACTCCAACTCTCATCAGAAACTTTACTTGGCACAACTAAAACATGAAAAGATACAAAGAAGTTTCTACAGAAGTATAAAACCCCTTGACTCAAAGAAAACATAGAAAAACAAAGCAAAAAATAAAACCATGGGTTATCTCCCAAGAAGTGCTTTTCTTGAATGCCTTTTAGTTAGGCCCAGAAAACTGGAATCAAGTGTTTTCAAGTGAAGAAGATGCTCACATAAGAAATATGAATTAAGCGAAAGAGAGCATAAAGAAGCAATTATATAAAAAATTAATTCTAACCCACTTCCTATGCATAGGAATCTTGTAAAGAAATAAATTAAAGAAGCTCGAATTAGGAATCATGGGAAGGTAGAACAAGAGCAATTTCAAAACTCCCAACAAAAAGAGAGGTGTTTTAGTAACATGAACATTCCTACAACCATATTTCCCTCTCTCATAATAATTTTCAGTAGCATCATGAACAAACTCAACAACATAATTATCACATAAAGCATGTTTGTCATGGTCTAAAAGCACACAATTCATATCAAGCTCCAAAGCAGTGGGATCATAATTTAAAACCGGCTCCTCTTTTTTCCCACTTTTAGCAATAGCAAAACAAGATAATTGGTTAATCTTAAAAGGTATAGGCCACATTATAGCAATCCTATTTTCAGTAGCATTATAATTTATAACATCAAGTAACACAGGACCATCATCTAGAGCATTATCATATAAATTTTCGAAGCAAACTTCCTCATTATCATGCATATCAACAGTTGGAATAAATAGAGGATTATCATAGGATTTATAAAAGTAGCAAGAGTTATAATAAATAACAGTATCAGTGTCATTCTCACAAGTTTTATTCATAGTAGTATCAAGGTCACAAGTATAGCAAGTATCGATTTCATTAAAAAGGGATATTTCAAAAGAATCAATAGGATCATCACTTTCATCAAATAATGTATGAGTTAAAGAGTTACTCTCATTGGGAGGTAGACATGGGTAGCTACTCCGTTCTTCCTCCTCTTGATCACCACTCTCCTCCTCTTTTTCATCCAATGAGCTTCCAGATTCAGCAGTTTCTTCTTCCATAGGTTCCTGCAAGGCATTAGTATCTCCCTTTGGGGGAGAGGATTGATTAAGATATCGAAGTATGTAGTAATTACAATCCTTGTAATTATCAAATAAATATTCAAGTATATCATAAATCTCATAGTTATAAGGTGCATCATCAATACTTTTAAGCAAATAGGCAATTTTGAATGCACCCTTCCAAGCAATAAATTCTTCAATTGTTCCACATCATAAAAGTCATAATTTCCCTTAACATAAGAAGATATGGTAACATAATCATTATACTCACATTGAAAAGGGAGGTGTCTATACCTCCTACAACAACAAGCTTTATCAAAGTAGTAAGTAACATTATAAGTAGAGCACAAGTTTTTAGCATAGTTATGCAATTTATTAATTTGCTCCCATAAGTGTATCCCTTTTTGTGACAAGCGGTGTTCCTTATAATATATTTTTTTCATCCGTCAACCCACCTTGCCAATAAGATCTAGTTTCAAAGACATCAAACATTGATAGCAAGCATAATAAAGAAAGTAAAAAATGATTGGAGGTGAGAGACTCCCCTTGCAGAAATTCTCTTCCTCCCCGGGAACGGCGCCAAAAAACTTGTTGATGGCTGACGTTCATAAACCCCAAGAGAAAGGTTGTTAAGAGTGCAGTGGCAAGTTTTCCCTCAGAAAAGAAACCAAGGTTGAATCGACCAGCAGGAGGACAAGAAATATCTGAAGGTTGATGCAACTGAGATAGCAGGGCGCACTACCGGTTCAGCAGCAACGTGGAACCTACACAATACAATCAAATCACTTTGCCCCAACAAAGCAGTGAGGTTGTCAATCTCATAGGTTTTGCTAAACACAAAGAGGTTCAAAATATGGTGTGGAAAACAATACGAGAAAAGTATGAAAGAAGTAGTAGCAGTGTGTAAACAGTGGAAGTAGTGTGAAAACAGTGGAAGCAGTGTGTGTATTATTAGTATGAGAAAATGGACTGGGGTCCACAGTTCACTAGAGGTGTCTCTCCATAAAAGATAGCGAACATGCGTGGTGAACAAATTAAAGCTGGGCAATTGACAGATAAATAACACACATGACAGAAAGATTACTATGAGATTCATGCGGGATTACAGCAAAATACATAGATCGCCATCCAACTGCATCTATGACTAATAATCTACCCTTCGAATATCATCCGAACAAACGTTGGGTATTAAGTTGCAAGCAACGGATAATCGCAGTAAGAAAAGTGTGTAATGTAAACAATGTAAACTAAGTAAACATAGTTGTTCTCTCCCTAATGGCAACATCACATCCTCCATCTGTCACATTTCTGTCACTCGAGCACATATGCAAAGGAGACATGAACCCACTATCGAGCATAAATACTCCCTCTTGGAGTCACTAGCATCTATTTGGACATAGCATCTACTAACAACGGAGAGCATGCATGATCATAAATAACATACACATGAAGATGACATGATAGATTGATAATCAACAGACATAGCATTCAATAATCATCGGATCCCAGCAAACACAACATGTAGCATTACAAATAGATGATCTCGATCATGCGAGGCAGCTCACAAGATCTAAACATGAGGCATAAGGTGGAGAGTACAACCATCTAGCTACTGCTCGTAGTCCAAGGATGAACTACTCACGCATCACTCCGGAGGCGGGCATGGTGGTGTAGACCCCCCGGTGATGAATTCCCCTCCCGGCAGGCTGTCGGGGAGAGCTCCAGAACCCTCCCGATCTCGGGTTAACAATGACGGAGGCCTCGGGTGTTTCCCGGAACGAAGTGGTATATCTTTAGGGTTGATGTATCACGGGGATAAATAGGCAAAAGGGAGATGGCGGTGGATGTCCGAGGGGCCCACACCACCCCAGGCGCGTCCAGGGGGTGCGCCGCCCTATGGTATGCCCCCCCCCGTGTCGCCCCTCCGGGCCTCTTTGACACTTGGTGGAACCTTCGGGAATTCTAAGACTTTCGGGCTTCAAATTTTCCAATTCCGAGAATATTTCTAGAACAATTTTTCTGAAACTAAAAACAGCAGAAAACAGGAAACTGGCTCTGTGGCATCTTGTCAATTGGTTAGTCCGGGAAATCGATAAAAATGACATAAAGTGTAAGGAAAACATGTAGCATATGGCATGAAAACAACATGGAACATCGGAAATTATAGATACGTTTATGATGTATTAGTCACCGAGAAGGAGGCGGGTGGAGGAGAGAAGGTTACCTCGCCGAGGGCTGGCTCCTCACCGAGGAGACACACTGAAGCACCTCCCGAGGGCGCCCAGACCGAACCTCTTGAGTGTGCATCTACGATTCTAGGAGCCGCGTCTCAGGAGCGAGCCCTCGATCCCACGGAAGCTATCATGCTCCCTAGACCCTAGGTGAACATCTTAGAGGCCCATACCTCCCCTCCTCCATCAGCCGAAATGGAGACGCATCCCACAACCCCGCCTCCACCGCCCGCCACGACGCCTCGCGAGGGCGACACCAGCACGCACCCCATCGAGCTCGAGGATCAGGATACGGAAATCTTGACGCCTGGAGAAAAAGTGTGCGCCGCTCCTCCTCCTTCCGTTCAGGCTGCGAATGGCGTTGGTGATTCTATCGTGGGCCCCTCTTCCTCGCAGGTGGCACAAAGTGTCGTTGTGGCGGTGAAAAAGGAGCTCAAGGAGGCCACCTATCTCAACTTCTATTTTATCAGTGACACTTTCTTTTAAGAGGTGATGCAGAAGGACAGCTGGTCCGATGTGGGGGGCCCTCCTGACCTCCGCCTCGACGATTCCATGTTTGGGATTGCGAAGAAATTCATAGACATGGTCCAACCCAGCATGGAAACGTTCAGCGTGTCGGTCACCAAGGAGTACGAGCGCCTCAAGGCCCTGGGCGCCCAGTTCCGCGAGACGATGGAGTCGCGATGGCAATTCGCCAACTTATGCTCAAGCAGACCAAGCAGGAGTGCGAGAAATCTGCTCGAGAAGCGGCCAAAGATTTTTTATTTTTCACACAAGCATGCATCTTGGAACAACGAACAATGTTGACGAAGAAAGTTTTATTTTGCTCCGAATAAAAAATACAATTTTCCATTTTCGGAGTGCCAAAAATGGGTCTTTTTATGAAGCAATCTACCAAAAATATGTTCCAAACTTGTACCACAAAAATTTATAAAGTTATTATACCACATTTTATCTTCAAAAACCAAATTCCTTGCTCTAAAAAGGTTTACATACACTTCTTTTGAAAAAGACAAAATTCCGCCGATTCAGCTGAAACCGGGCCAATTTTGAACTACAGGTTTCTCGTAGTTTGCTCATGATTTTTTGTAATAATCATCTTTAGGCACACAAGTACCTATTTTTTTTAGAGATACACAAATTGTTTTGCGAGATTCAACACCTAGCTACGAATGGTCATATCTCCCATTTTGACTGTATTTCGAAATCGACATAAAGGTTCAAAAAGTTCAAAAAAATGGATAACCTTTGCAATATGTCAATATATGTAACCTAGTATCCATAAAAAATAATAGATTTGAAATACGGCAACTACCTCAAAAAAAATGTTCCCATATTCCACACAAACATGCATAATGTAACAACGATCAATTTTGCCGAAGAAAGTTTTATTTTTCTCAGAATAAAAATACAATTTTCCATTTTCGACGTGCCAAAAACGGTTTTTTTGTGAAGGATCTACAAAAAATATGTTACAAATGCGTTCCACATAAATTTATAAAGTTATAATAACACATTTTATCTACAAATAACCAAATTCCTAGCTCTAAGAAGCATTACATACACCTCTTTTGAAAAAGAAAAATTTCTGCCAATTCAGATGAAATCAGGCCAAATTTGAACTACAGGTGCCTCGTAGTTTGCTCGTGATTTTTTGTAAAAAATATTTTTAGGTACAAAAGTATCTATTTTTTTAGAGATACATCAATTGTTTCACAAGATTCACTTTCTATCTATGAACGATCGTGTCCCCCGTTTTGACAATACTTTGAAACGAGCATACGAAATTCAAACAAAATAAAAAATTTGAAATCTTCACGATTTAAATAAAAACATTACGTAGTAGTCTATATTGACTAAGTACATGTTTACAAACTTTTCAAATTTATTTGGTGGAAAATGGCTTCAAAATTAGAAGTTATAAAAGAAAACAGAAAACAATAAAAAAAAAGAACAAAAAATATCAACCCAACAGCGCAGTCGAACCAGACAGGCCGGCCCAGTCGGGACAGCCCTCTTGGAATAGGGCAAATGAAAAAAAAGGTGGCCTCTCCCACTAAGCCTAAGCCCAGTGACGCGGCTTTATACTAAAAGGCCATAGAGCAAAATTCTAACACGAACAAGTTGGTGTATTGGTGGTTTTTTTTAGGGAACTGTATTGGTGGTTGTGTGCTCACGGGGTGGTAGGTAGGGCGCAGGATCGAGTCCCACAGGGCGCATTTTTTGTGGGTTAAACGTTTGCTTCTACTAGTCCTACATACGAGTCCCACATGACATTTGGGTGGGTCTCGTGGGACGGGTCGTTTGCTTGTACTACTCCTACATACGAGTCCCACATGGCATTTGGGTGGGTTCCGTGGGACGGGTCTTGCATGACAACATTGTGGGTCCCACATGGCAATAGGGTGGGTTCGACGTGGTGGGTCCCACATGGCAGAGTCCCACGGGGCGTATTTTTGTGGGTTAAACGTTTGCTTGTACTAGTCCTACATACGAGTCCGACATGGCATTTGGGTGGGTCCCGTGTGACGGGTCTTGCATGCCAGCATTGTGGGTCCCACATGGCAATAGGGTGGGTTCGACATGGTGGGTCCCACATGGCAGAAGGTGTATCCCGACTTGGTGGCTCCCACATGTCATTGGATAGGTAGTGCTAGGTCTAAATTTACACACGAATATGCCACGTATGAGAAAATAATTGACATGCGGATACACCATGTAGGAGAAAATTACACGTGGACGTGACACAAAGGCAAAATTGTTGAGGTGGCCGTCCCATTATTTCCACACATCATAAATTAGCTGACACGACCATATAAATTGGTCACCGTCGATGAACAATAGGAAAGCAAATATGTGTTGTATGCATCGTGACCAATTCGTGGGAGCACACCACGACCTTTCCGACCCAAATGGTCTTTATCTTTTTGTCTTTGGCCTATCCCAAGCAGCTCGTGACCAACCGATTCAAAATGGTCGCAGATCCATGCCTAATTTTTCAGGGTCGCTACAAGAAGGTCACCAATTGACATATTTCTTATAGTGATGTGGGAAGCCCGGCTGCTACACCAGGCGAATTTCCATGCCTCGCCCGGATGAGCGCGCTGAGAATATGGCGTCTCAGCGCAGGCGGCGTCCATGTGCCTTCGCCGCCCACTCGCCCCAAGCGGGCCGCCGAGATCGAGCAAATCTGGGATGGCCTACCGGAGGACGTGCATCGCTAGCCGCATTGGAATCCAGCCAACGACGCTGCCTGGACAACTTTCTTTGAGAAGGGCTACAAGGAGGAGTTGGCGGAGCTACCCGCTGGCGGCCCGTTATCGCCATCGTCAAGTCCGAGCTAGAGGAAGATCCGCCGCGTCACCAAAGTCGGAGCAGCAGCATCATCATCATCAACGAAAAGCGGGCTCAGAACGCTGGTGATGTCGTTGTCCTCTCCGATAGCGACGACGAGGATGACGCCCTCCCTATCCCGCCGCCAGCAGCGCACGTCGGTGATGACCCACAAGTATAGGGAGTGTATCATAGTACTTTCGATAAATAAGAGTGTCGAACCCAACCAAGAGCAAAAGGTGTTGACAAGCAGGTTGGATAAATGATTCACTATAAACACTATCAAACAGGGTCTTTGGAGGTTTTGATATAGTAGATAAATAAAGTGCGAGTAAATAAAGTGTAGTAAATAATATTGCGGCGAGTGGCCCAATCCTTTTGAGAGCAAAGGACTAGCCGGTTGTGTTACTTATGACTACGAAACGTTTTCGAGGACACATGGGAATTTCGTCAAGTGCTTTTTCTTCGTTACAGTTGATTAATATCCATTGGTTCGTGAAATGTTGTGTGGATGAACCTATGCTAATGCACCACCCAACTAGGACTAATACATACTTGTGATTATACCCCTCGTAAGCATCCGCAAATACAAGAAAGTAATTAAAATAAACTAACCACAGCCTTAAAACTCCGGGATTCTACGCTCCCTCGTGCATTGGTTTCCTAACGGGGGTTTAGGTTTCAGTCACTCCAGAAACCCCACAATTAGTAGTCAAATACACAATGCATCCTCCTAGTCCCATAAAGGTGAATTATCATGTAGGCGACGTTCACATGACACCACTAATAGAATAGCACCACAACTTAAATATCGAACCACGAGATATTACTTCAATATAACTTCACTACTAACATCATGACTTCTCCCATGTCCTCAAGAACTAAACGAACTACTCACAAGACATCATATGGATCATAATCAGAGATGATATAATGGATGATAACAATCTGGTCATAAAGTGCTAACACCGATCAATCTCACAAGCATCAACTACTAACAAGTAATCCACACCGGGAGAGAGATCTAATGTATAACAACGATAGATGCCCCTAATTGTTACACCGAGATGACGGTGGATGATGAGGGTGCTGGTGCTGGTGGTGATGATGATGATGATGACAATCTTGATGATGCCCGGAGTGATGACGGTGACGATGGACGATGATTTCCCCTCTCCAGAGGAATTTCCCCGGCAGATTTCTCCCTGCCAGAGAGCTTTTATCTCTTGGGTGTTTTCCACCCCGAGGCGGCGGCGGAATAATTCTTCAATGATGATGGGGCTTAGGGTTCCCTCGGGGTAAAGTACGTGAAAAATATCGACCAGAGGTGGGCCAGGGTGGGCCACACCACGTGGCGGAGCGACCAAGGGGGGGGCTCCACCTGGTAGTGTGGGCCCCTGGTGGCCCCCCTCTGGTTCTCCTCGTGGCTGGCTCCCTCATCTGGACTTCTAAGATATCTTCGGTGTCCACCCTCTTCCTCTGATCATCTGAAATGGGGTATCTCGACGATGCTTTTTTCATGATAATTCTGGTCCCGGTGTTTATTCTCCAAAAATTATGAAACATGCAAAATAAGATAAAATAACATAAGGGATGCATCATAACATGAAATATAACGATGAATAATAGAAAATAACAATATAAAACGGTGATGCAAAATGGACGTATCACCCCCCCCAAGCTTAGACCTCGCTTGTCCCCAAGTGAAACTGAACTCAGTAAACATGACCACAAGTTTATGGAGTGAGGTGTTGATAAATAAAATAGGGACAAGAGGCATCACATCTAACAAAGAACAAGTCATTTTAGACCGCAACTTCCTCTCATATAATCAAACTTGAAACAAGAAGAGGAACAATAAAGGTGCAAAAAGTAAATCACAATTGGTAAAGGCAAACTTCGTTCTTAGTCAGAGAACAATTAACAATGTACTTATTTTTCGATTAGAGTCTTTATACTTGAGCTATATTGCAGAGTTTATCATGCTCAATTATAACGGACTCTTTGCAGACATTGGTAACATTCAAAGTGGTATTCAAATTGATAAAAGCATTTGCAGAAACAAGGAAGAATAAAGAACATGATTGAGTAAATAAACATGTATCTGGATGAATCACAATAACTCAAATGCTTGCTTAAGACAGAAAGAAATAGATTTACTGACTCAACATAAATGTAAAAGATAGTCCCTTCGGAGAGGGAAGCATTGATGACTCCTGTGCTAGATCTTTTATTTTGTAAATAAGAGGTATAAAATGGTTGACACTCCTCCCAACCTTTCTTACACAAACCATGGCTAACCGAATCCTCGAGTGCCTGCCAACAATCACAAACCGTGGAGGAGTGTCTAAATTTTCAGAGATGTATGTTTATGTCAACGAATTGCAAACAGAAAATACAGTATGTCACAAGCCAACTAGACTTCACAAGAGCGGCTCCCATAGAAAGACGCAACTGGTATAGAAGGCCATCCCTCTTTCTCTTTTGTTTACACAGTTATGCTTTGACTAATAAATCAGGAGCAAAAGGAGTAAAGAGACTGCCAGCTCTTCTAGCATTTGGATAAGCGGATGAAGCCACTAGTCTAGGGTGTGAAATCCAATCAACAAGTGAGATAAAGATTCTCTATTTGCATCCTCATGAGCTAAAACAGGAGCACAAAACAGGTGTAATTTTGAAGGTTTAAATGTAGCACACAAGCAATTTACTTGGAGTGGCGGTGAAATACCACATATAGGTAGGTATGGTGGACACAAATGGCAAGGTTTTGGGCTCAAAGTTTGGATGCACGAGAAGCATTCCCTCTCAGTACAGGTTTTTATCTAGCAAGGTTGGGTAGCAAGCATAAGAATCAAAGTAAAACAAACAAAAACATACATGATAAACCCAATCATGCAATCTTCCTTGAAGGCGCAAACAAACTTATTTGAGAATACTAAGCTTATGGGCTAACAAGAAAGAAAGATCATGAGATAATATATCTACATGCAACTCCCTCTTTTCTACTTAAGTCTCAACGAATTGTTGCTACTGACCAATGCTAAGTTTGCCAAAACCAACTAGATTATCTTGAAACTCCAAAATTGATACCAATACTAATAACAAGATCAATCACATAACAAAAATTGCAAACTAAAATAAAGTAAAACAACTAGACGATGTAACTTCTCATTAATATTTCATTACGTCAACTCAATTTAAGGGATACAATGATAACCAACTAAGGAGTGACACTTCCATACTGCAAACCATACTATATGATATTTTCTCTACTCACGATATGACTCTACTAAAAGGTAAAAAGGGTGAAAGATAAAGGTGATACCGCGGCACTCCCCCAAGCTTGGAACAAGCCAAGGGGATGCCAATACCAATGACGAATCGATTCTTCGGTGGTGGTGGTGATACACTCTTCTCAAGCAAGGCGTGGAAACGTTGCAGCATATCACGAAACCTGTCGTTTTCCTCTTGAAGAATCTCTACCTCCGTCCTTAAAGCTCGATAACGTTCACAAAACTCATCTGCAACCCAAAGATCTTCCTCTACTCCAGGGACGGGACTGAGGCCCGAGACTGATGGTCTTGGTCCCTGCACGCTACAAGAATAAACACTGCTTGATGACATCCTTTTTACTTCTCTCTTGACGCCCTGATCCATGTTCTTGCGCTTGGGACCCTGGAGATCATCTTCCATTGGCTCCTTCCCGTTGTTGTTGTTGGCGGAGGCCATGATGCTTCTAAAACTGAAAACAGATCCTGGCAGAAACAGCTCGGAACAGAATCACGACGAGAAAACGATATACGGACCTCGGGGGATCCCGGGGAGGGGGTTATATAGCAAAAATATACGTAACGAAAGGAAAGTCCAGGTCGAAAACGAGTTGGAGAGGGGCTCCGGGGCGCCCACATCATAGGGTGGTGCGGCCAAGGGTGGGCCCGCTCCCCACATGGTGTGGTGCCTCCGGGCACCTTCTCCAACTCCTCTTTAGCTCGGTATTTTTCATATTTTCCAAAAATCAATAAAATATAACTGAAAACGTATTTCGCGAACTTTTTCTTAACAGAACTGTTACCTATTCCAAAACAGACTCTACAGATTCTGGAATCTTCCTTCTAATGAATTTCTACGGAGTCATTACTTGAATAACATCAACATCTTCATCATAGGAATCCCCAGAAATATAATGTTTGATTCTTTTCCCATTTACCACTTGTGTAGTGTTATCTTTGAGGGAAGCAATTTTTATTGCACCCGAACGATACACTTCTTCAATATATAAGGTCCTTCCCGTCGGGAGAGTAATTTTCCTGCAAAAAATCTGAGACGAGAACGATACAATAGAACTTTCTCACCAACATGAAACTCTCTTTGAAGGATTCTTTTATCATGCCATTGTTTAATGTTAGCTTTAAAGAGCTTGGCATTTTCATAATCTTCACATATCATTCATCTAAATGATTCAAATCAAGCATTCTTTTCTTACCAGCAAGTTTAAAATCTTTATTTAGTTCTTTCACTGCCCAATAAGCTTTGTGTTCTAATTCTAAAGGCAAGTGACAAGCTTTTCCATAAACCATTTTATAGGGAGACATACCTGATACGTCTCCAACGTATCTATAATTTCTGATGTTCCATGTTGATATTATGCCAGTTGCCACATATTTTCTCCCTTCTTTATAGCATTTTTACATGTTTTCCAGGCCTAACCTATTAACAAGATGCCAAGTGCGAATTCCCTGTTTTCTGCTGTTTTTTATTTCAGAAAAGTTGTTCTGGAAATATTCTTGGAATTGGACCCCACGAATCCCTAAGTTCCTATTTTCCCCGTAAGCATCCAGAAGTCCGAAGAGGAGTCGAAGACGGGAACCAGGGGCCCTCACCATAGCCATGCGCGGGACCCCCCTTGGTCGCGCCTGGGGGTGGTGAGGCCACCCTGGGGGCCCACCGACATTGCCCTTTCGCCTATATAATCCCCCCGATGCAAAAACCCTAGGAGAATCGGCGAAATTCCACGAAACCTTCCACAACCTCCGTCATTGTCAACCCAAGTTTCGAGGACAGATCTCTGTTCTGGCACCCTGCTAGGACAGGGAAGTGCCCTCGGAAGCCATCTCCATCGACTCCACCACCATCTCCATCGCCGTTGCTGTCTCCTATGATGAGGAGGGAGTAGCTCTCCCCGAGGCTGAGGGCTCTACCGGTAGCTATGTGGTTCATCTCTCTCCCCCATGGTGTGATCTATATGTGATCGTGAGCTTTGTAATCTAGTTGAATAAGTAGATGTTACTCTTCATCTTGTGCTACTCAAGTGTTTTATTAATATGAACTTCGGAGTCACCTTGTCCCGCCGTGTGAAGGTGACAGTGTGCATATCGTGTGTGTCTCCTCTATGAATTTTGGTGTTTGTCTAGTACCTTCTAGGGCGGACAGTGTGGGGCTAACTAGACATGGGAATGCTTACTTTAAGGAATGCTTTTTTTTGCATCCCTACACAATGATTAGTGTTCGTTATCCAACCGGAGAGGGTTAAGAGTATCATAGTGAAGAGAAGATATTTAGTTATTCAATTATGCGATCATTTTTGAGAGTGTCCACTAGTGAAAGTAGGATCCCTAGGCCTTGTTTCCAAGCATTGATACACCATTTTCCGCCTGTTTTGATACATGTTTGCTTGCTACCATATTTATTTCAGATTGCTATTATTACTTATAACCATCCATATTACTCGCATTTCACTATCTCTTTGCCGAACTAGTGCACCTATATACCTGACAAGTATATTGGGTGTGTTGGGGACACAAGAGACTTCTTGTATCTTAATTGCAGGGTTGTCTGAGAGGGATATCTTTGACCTATACCTCCCTGAGTTCGATAAACCTTGGGTGATCCAATTAAGAGAAACTTGTTGTTGTTCTACAAACCTCTGCACTTGGAGGCCCAGCACTGTCTACAAGAATAGAAGCGTGCGTAGACATCAAGCTCTTTTCTGGCGCCGTTGCCGGGGAGGTAAGGTAAAAGGTACTCACATCCTCGGGTGTGAGTGTTCGGAGTTATTTCATTTAGATTCTGCAATTTCTATCTTTTTGTTTCTTCTTTACACTAGTTAGGATTATTTTTACCCGCTTCTTGTTTTTAGTTTTACTAGTAGTCTTAATAGAAAACAACAAAAATATGATAGAACTTTATAATATTGATCTTGAATTAGGACATGGTGCTTTTGAAGAGAAAATTAAAAAACCTATGGAAGTTTATTTGCATAATAGTGATAGCAATGTTATTAGAATTAATTCTTTGCACCCCATCATTCCTAATGCTAGGGAAAAGTCTAAGCTTGGGGAAGCTAGTTTTTACGATCTTTTTAGTTTTCCAGCTTTAGAGGAGAAAATTTGCTTTGATGATACTCTATCTCCCATACGTTATAAACCTAATGATGCTTGTGATATTTTAAATCCTCCTACTGAAAGCATTCCTTTTAAAATACCCAAGAAAATTGTTGAACTTTTCATGGATAACCGTTATTTTGGAGATGGAGCTGTCCATCCTAGTGATCATTTACACTTTATGCATGAATTATGCGAGTTATTCAGGTGTGCAGGTATCTCAACGGACCAAGTTAAGAGGAGGCTATTCCCTTTTTCACTTAAGGACAAATCAAGGGAGTTGTATGAACTACTAGATGATCCTCATCATTTGGAGTGGAAGGAACTTGAATCTCTCTTTTACTCTAAATTTTATCCTTCTCATGAACTATATTTAGATAGGAATTACATTTATAATTTTTGGCCTCATGATGGAGAAAGCATTTCCCAAGCTTGGGGAAGACTCAAAACATTAATACTCAAATGTCCTAACCATGAGCTTCCTGAGGAAATAATTGTTACTAATTTTTATGCAAGGCTTTCAGGACATTGGAAGGATTATCTAGATGCTTGTTCAGAGGGTTCTTTTTGTAGTAAGAAGGTTGAAGCTAAGTGGGATCTTCTTGAGAGAATTCGAATCAATAGTGAAGATTGGAATAACAACAAAGGTAAAGAATCAGGTATAAACTATGAGTATGATTGCATTAAGACTTTTGCTAAAACTGCTGATTTTCATGAGCTTAACACTAAATATGGTCTTGATCCTCAAATAGCTGTTGGTTGGTATAGATCCTTAGCTTCTTATATTAATCTTCCTAAAAATGGGGACATATATCATGAACCTTTTAAAGACACTTGCATGAAAAATAAAATTGTTATTGATGATTGCAATAAACATTCTCAAACTTCTAAAAGTACCATTTCTTATAAGCATGTTAATTTCTGTGGAGCACTTAGACCTTGTGAAAAGAATCAAATCGAAGAAGAATATTGCATCCATCATAGGAATGAAAAACCTAGAATGTGGAACAGGGATCTAAATGATCTTGGTGAAGAAGTTTGTGCCCTCTATCCTTTTATTTGTGAAATTTGCTGTAAAGTGGGTCATTTTAATTTTCAATGCTCAAGCCATGATAGTAGCCTTTCGAATCGTATGAGTATTGCAAGTTTGTATTGTGATGACATGATCATTCCTAATGAGCATGATGAACTTACATTATTTTTGGGGTGTGAAGAGTTATTAAGAAAAGCTTCTTTGATTGATATGAGTTCTTTTGATATGAATAGTGTCTTGCATGAATGCCATCTTTATTGTGTTGAAAATTGTCATGCAAATACTTACATACAAAATATTCTAAAAGAGGACACTTTACCAAAATATGACAGGACTAATATGAGTTTTGTTCTTATTAATGAGGAGGAGGAATCCTCCAAAGTTCTTTCTATTGTTTCTGACAGTAAAGCAGAGTATGTGGAGAAGCTTCCTTTTAAGCCTCACCCTCCTAAAGAGGGGAAGAAGAAGAAGAAAAACAAGATTAAAAGGAGAGAGGTAACGGTATCTCTCCCTAAGCATGTTGCTCATATTACAGCTTTTGTTGATGAGTCTGAACTCGATGATTTTCCTATGTCTGTTATTTATGAAAGTGATCATGATTGAGAGAAACACACTACTTTTGATATTGAAAATCTGTTTGGTACCAATTCTGAAAACGATAATATTAATAATTATTGTACTATTAGTACTATCCATGCTCCTTCCAATGATAATATAGAAATCTCTAAACTTGTGGATGATGTGTTTGAAAATCCCTTTGCTATTAATGATAATATGCTTGATACATCTCCTCCTAGTAAAAATGATGATATGTTTACAAATGAATGCCTTTTGGAAGAGAACTATTTTATTGCTTGTGATGATACTATGCCTCCAATATATGATAATTGCAATGATGAATATGAAATTTTTAGTCCACCTACTATTGAGGAGAAAATTAATTATGATTTCAATATGCCTCCAGTCTTTGATAATTATTATAAAGAAAGTTATAACATAGGCTATAATTACAATAATCCTCATGAAACTTGCCATAATTATGGTGGTATTACCCAAAACTATCTCTTTAATATGCAACGTGTTTATCATGTTTGAGTTCTTTATGATAATCCTACTCCCGTTGTTATTAATAAGAATGACTATGCTTATGTGGAGAGTATTAATTCTTTTATGCATGTGGCTCATGATAAGAATGTTTTATGTGGTAGCTATAATGTAAATTTTATTCATGATGCTACTGAAGGTTATTATGATAGAGGGAAACATGGTTTTATGCATCTCAACAATATTAAGTTTCCCCTCTTTATGTTGATATTTTTGAAGTTGCACTTATTTTGTCTTCCTATGCTAGTCACTTTGTGCTTCGTTGACTTGTCTTTCTACAAGACTAGATGACCCGTTGCGCCACTGGCGCAAATAACGGATTTTTGACGAAATTTTTTCCATAAGATAAGAATTATAAATTAATTCAGCATTTACAGATTGACTTAAATATCGATTTTTTTTGTCAAAATTTGTTTTCGTAAGAGAATCATTATTAGCTTTATGTATATCAATTGTCTCCTTTGTTGCTATAATCCGCAATTAAAAGGTATCGTGGCGAATTAAAAAAGATTTTACATAAAATAGTTGAGAACATAGGGAAAAGAATTGCTATTTTACAATTACTGATGTTTACTATTCTGCTTGTCTTATTGAGAATATACTTAGATATGTATTACAGAAAATATGAGATCAATCCATTAGCCAAACGATGGGATTCAGGGCGTGTTCGCAAGTCCTCTCAGCTTCCCTTAAACCATCATTATAGCAACACTGAATACTCTAACTCCGCTTAGTCATATTCAAGATGCCAGAACATTTTGCTATATAAACTTTTTTTGGCGAAATTCTCAGAACAACAAAAGGTTGATCCCTAATTCTGTTTTATCCAACCGAGATAGTGGCCAGCACCCTTGTTGTCGGCACGCTATCACAACCGCTGATGCCTCCATTTTCTCCAAGAATTTCATTCCAATTAATTTATCGATACAACTCCTTGGCTAATGAGTAACTCATAAGCATATATTCAGATATTCAACATCATTATATATTTTCATGCATGATCTGCCGATTTGCCACTTCATTTAATTCAAAAGTGACATGGCCCACAAATAAATATATCCCGTCACACATATTCTCCTTGAATATGGCACATTCTGGATACCCACGCATCTTCATTTTGGAGTGTTCAAATAAATTCATGTCAATCTGAATTAAGGGATGTGTTTCTCACGTGAAAGGGGCAAAACAGAAAAGAACAACAAAATGATTTGTTAGCCAATGACTGAACTTTCAATCAACAAAACGTCAAATGTGGGCATGAAAATGCAAAACATAAAATCGTACACAAAGAACTGACTGAATGTGTATGCAAGTTTGAAATCAATATTTGTATACAAAGCCAAATCTTATACAACTTAAATGTTTGATACACCATAAGGAGACCCAACCTACAAAAAGTAGGTAATTCCGAAATCAGATACACAGCTTGAAACGATCAATACACAAAAACAGACACAACTTGAAATGATCAATACACAAAAACAGACTTTTTTCAACAAATGAAAATGTCCGCGCGCCATATGAATCACTGCTATTAAGGAAGGCCAAGATTTAAAGACAACCAGATTAGTTCGGCATACACTTTTCTTATTAAAGGTTGGTTCCCTGAAATCCAGGATGTCTCCTTGGAATCTGAAATTCAAGAAGAAATCATAATGAATGACATGAAAACTATCACTATGATATAGATGGTAGACACTATGAACTATCAGATCTTAATTCATGCAGATTTTTTTAACTCCTTACTCCATTATCTAACAACACACACCGAAACTTACTTCACGCTACCCCTCCACATCAGAATCTTACTTCAGCCTATGGGACACAACATACTTTACTTCTTTGCTAAATGTGGCTCTGGGTTTTTGTATTCTGCTGCACTTTAAATTATAATCAAACATCCCCTCTTAGTAAGCAAACATGCGAAGTTAACAAGCACACAACATTGCTATGTATGCATGTCTATTACATTTAGCATTGGGGGAGAGAATCACTTCCACTTCATTGCATTACCCTCTACTTTTATTAATTTGCCGAAAATTGATAAGTAGGCTTGACAAGTTGCTTCAGAGTTAAAAGTGTTCTGTAGTTTCTTTCTAGCATGAACTAAGGAGAGTCAGCCAAAACAAAAAAGAAACATATGAAATGAGGCATTAGGCATACTTATTTTCTGACACTTGATTTTCTCATGAAGCTAGTCAGAAATATTTGAATAAATTCGTGAGAGTATTTATGACAGCAAGAAACCAGGACTACGTATGATGGAAAAAAAATTGGGACTTCTGCTCAAACTCTTCAGAGAATCAACACTGGGCAAAAAGTAAGTTTCCAATTATCAGAAACTTCTGAAAAAAAATAACTAACCTTTTTTCATGGCCGGGGAAACGGTGGCGAACAACTGTCTTGAACTATCTCCAGGTAGTCATTAACAATAAATATGATAATCAAAACAGGAATACTGGGTACCACAAAAAAAGACTTCAAAAAATCTGAAAATCCTTATATATATGAGATAACAATTCATCCCGATAGAACTACAATTCTACCTACAAATTAGAAATATACATCCTAATGCGCACCAGAAATTCATTATCTCGATGCTCAGGTAGCTGCAACTCCATGTTAAATACAGCTCCGGGTTGTCCTAATAGGAGTTATGTCCAATTACAACACAAATAGATGACCCGTTGTGCCGATTGGCGCAAATGTCTATGTTATCGTGGATTTATTGCCATAAGAAAGAAATATTGTAAATTATAATCTTAAAATGTCACAAAGAAATCAAGACACGTGTTGTCATGTTCAGATGTACATAGTACATGCCGATGCAATCAGTTAATTACATGGTGGCATCAATTAACCACAAAATATTTCCTAAATTCTAACAATAAAATATAATCAGACACGGGTTTTGATGCAATGCTAACATGACAAGAAATGAGAGAGTTGTTCATCATGCAGCTGGTAAAGTTTATGATAGCAGAAGTTTTAAGTGTTTCTTGAGAGACAGAAAAGAAGTGGATATTGCAGCCATCTGCTCCTTCTGAACCACAGTCCACAGCCTTGTACATCTCCTAGAAAAAAGATTCAGAATCTGAGAGACAGAAAAGAAGTGGATGATCAACCAACAAGACAGATTTTTATTATTCAGATTTTAACATGAAAGACATTGAGCGTCGAGATGCTGAATCCACTAAACGCAGGATGTCGAAACAAAGCGTCGAGATACTGGACCTATTTCTTTCACTCGGGGAATTGTGATATTCAAAAATTATAAAAATAGACCATCTGCTCCAAGGTACAAAAACTCTGACTCTCAAGATGTGTGGTAATTAGATACTAATAGAACCCAAACGTGGTAGCTGAACCTATTGATGAACCATGTTTATTATAAATACAGTAAACTAAGGTGGGAAAGCTTCATGTGTGTGCCAATGAAAGAGCACACCAAAAATAGATTGGTTTCTAATCGGAACAGAGGTCAGGCGACAAGCAATACACTGAGAAGGAAAATGTCAAATGAAAATTGCATGCATAAAGGGGCAAAAAATATTCTGGTGGAGTGACCTAACAAAAATAAATTGATTTCTAAATGGAAACAGTGGAGCGACCTTTTGTTGTACCATGACTTACCTTTCAACTCCGCAGGCTGCACCTCGGATGTTCAGACACGGAGTCGCTTCAATATCGCACATTAATTGGTTACTTAGCATGACGACACTGCTCCCTTCCCACATGATCTCCTCTAGTGAATGAACTCCTCGTTGGACATGATGGCCTTCTAGTCTGCAAATGAACATATTCAGTTAGGAAAAATTAAATCAAGAATGACTTAGAACAGAGATATGGGAAAAGTACAACACTATGTAACTAACACACGATTTGTACATAAAAAAACAAGGTCAAGCAAAGTAAGCTTTTGAGAGCCCACAAGCAAAATCTGGTCTGCCAAAGGAACAAACATCCATTTCTTCCATTGCTCATGAACAAAGCTCTACAAATACATTAGTATTTTATTGGCTTGGACATATTCAAATGAATGACTATACGGAAGGAAAAAAACCAAAAGCCGATACCTATGTGCAACAACACGAGCAATCTCTACAGGAATATAGAAGAATTGCACGTTGTGTGTATAGAGAAGACAACACGGTACAAGAGGAAAAAATGAGTCCACTCTATTATCTTGCCAAGAAGTGCTAGTTGTTGTCCACTCTATTGGACCAAACTTAAGCTCCATACCACATCATAATGCGAGCAAGTGTCACGTGTGTTTGCTTCACATTAGAGCTCACATTCATCCAAAAATCTAGAACGTGTAACCAAAAACTATTAATACACTTGCTATAGATGAAATGACAAAACAATTGATATCAGCTTAGTGTAGAAAAAATCTAGATTAGTTCTGATCATGCATCAAACCCCTAGAGTGGCACCTTTTTGTCGGGCATCATTTTAATGAACCTGCTTTTTTTTTTAAATCCTATAGTGAAAAAATAATTGAAGGGCAAGCGAGCGTGCATATTTAGCAAAGCAATCTGGTACCCATGCGATACATGGTCCATCTGAAAGGTAGACCTCTAAGAGGAATGCATGCATGTTCTCTAAGAAATAGGAGAGGACCTGATTGATGGAAATATATGCATGGAAGCTTTTTGCATCTTTTCTGAAAATAAGAAAACCATTGGCGGTCATAAACATCAGCCGTTGTCCCAAACATTCTGCATCTTCCCTAGGAATAAGGAGAGCAACACAGTCCTTCTACATCCTTGTCGTCCGCTGCTAAGTGGAAGAAAATTGATCAGCTTGCATTCAACACCAAGAGCTCTATACTAAATTAATTCTTGGATAAAACAACCAGCAGAAAGCACAAAATTTATATAATATGGATCCATGGCATGGAATAAGAAAATGAAGAACATAAATCTTGATAGGGGGAGATGATTACTAACCCAGGAATGAATAAATCAAAATGACAAGTTGTCCAGTTCCAGCCTCTCACCCAGGAGGCTACATCATAATTAGCGGCACATTGAGACGAAATCAATGGCGATGATGTACAGGTAGGAACGATGGCCCTCTTGATGAAATGCTCTCGTCGTGTAGGATATCAACCAAATAACTAATGATGGACTCCAGATAAAACCCACAAATGGTCTCCCAAGTGCGAGGATGCAAAGCCCAAACCAGACGGAACAACCTGTAAAGAGGCAAAATAATTAGACGAACATAAAGAACTAATTCTTGTATGGTTCATAGTGGTATGTACTACTTATATACTGATGGCATGAAATATCCTCTAGATGTTTTAAAAAGATCAATAAACAATTGAAGCTTTAGAATATAGTGTTCCAAACAGAATACATGATCAAGATGAATTTTATCATCAATTCACTCGACAACATTTAGGCCTGCACATCCAATACATAAATTATATCCTGAAAATTTCCAGCAAACATAATTTAGGGGATGCATAAGAGATGAAAGCGAAAGAATGTGGCAAAACTGCAAAATAAAACCATAACATAAAGTGCACACGGATATATAGTGTAGGCATGTAGGTGGCAATATCTTGATAATAAAATGAAGTACACTGAAGCAAACACATTCGAAAGACCAAGCAAAGGTACAAATATGCTAAAATAAACGACCATTTATAGTGTGGGGCTTTGTTTAGCAACGCAAAAATAATCAAGAATATTTTAATGTGAAATTTTAAATATTACGGTCTCCTATACCCAACAACTAATCTCAGTCCCCATGTATATGTGTACAATAGTCCGCACTTCCAAGCAACAGGTAACAACACTTTCGAGAGTCGCCAAGGACATTCCCAGGAGCACATACATCCATGAAAATGGAAAGAAAAAAATACTCTAGTTATGTTCTTGTAACTCATGTGGTTAGTTATGAGAGATTTCTTGACAAGTATTCATAAGCTCGCTTTCTAACAACCCTAAGAATTTTGCAATGAACATATTCTAAGCAGGCCAGAGGCAAACATATGGTAACACCTCTTCGTTATTCTAGCAACATGAATTAGAATAATAAGACTACTCAAAAGGGAGATAAAAACATATCAAACCATATGTAATTGTTGCTTTAAAATAGAGAAATTAGATGCAGTTGGACCAAGCGAGACTATTTACAATAAAGAGATCAGCATCATCGATAGATAAAGTAAATCAACATAATTACCTTTTTCAACTCAACTTAAGGAGGCTGCTCCTTGTAGAAACTTGCATAGGTGCTGCTTCAAATGTCAGGCTCTTCCTAAGCCGTTTAATTTCAGATTCTTGGCTTTTTTGAGTAATGAACTAATTCTTAGTATACAATCATACAGGTGTTCAAAAGGTTTTACATAAATAATATGAAAGCAGCTCTCACCTTCTATTTTTTCTGCAAATTCGCCTGTTCAAGCTCCTTGGCATGAATTTTCTCTTCAAGCTTCTTTAAGAACTGAAAGTAAGAGATGGGTGCATGCTTAGTAGAAAACAGAAACATATATGTAAACTATTTGTTAACAGAGAACCTCTGTTAGCAATTAAAAAAAACGTTGTTAGATATTAACCTCTTTACGCTTCTCAGCACACTTCTCCAAGCAGAAACTAAACCAGAGGCAACAACATTCTTGCGTTGAGCATTGGTACTCCTACAACACAAAACAAAATAACAACATTCGACATGCAGTTACAAACACAAAAGGCTTTACGATGCAGTGGAGTGCACATCATCCTCCATTTTTTTCTGGAAGCAACTCCCTGTACGGTTTAGTAGTGTTCTCATTTTACCTATTAAGATATGTCAACTATTTCAGCATAAGAAAACAACAAGACCTGATAAAAAAGGAACATACTAAACCAGTAAACAAGAAAGAAACAGAAGTTGTCACATCTCCCCTATTGATTTATACAGGGAACTAAACAGCAAATTGCTAAACTGACATTCAAATTAGCTCAGTATGAAGTACATACATAAATCAGAGTGCATTTGCCAAATGGAATTATGTTTTCTTTCTAGCTGTACTGAACCGTGTAAGCTATCGAAAGAAAAAATTGAGCAGGTGATTGATGCATAGGCTAGCTACATACAAAAAAGGCTGACAAATAAATACATTGCAATTGGTAATTAATGGCATATGAGTAATATTAATAACATTGGAAAGTTTAAGCACCGCATAAATCCAGAGCTTCCTACCTCCAATAGAGCACCGGGGAGCACCATCAGATTCAAGAAGAGTGAGGAAATCACCTCCTTCTCTGTAACGGAGCCTTGTACGCATCATATATGGCTCGGGGTGGTTTAGAGAATGTTTGGGGGTGACATCTCCTGGTCTCCTCCTCCTCCTCGTCATCGCCACACTATGTCATGCAACGCGCAATGAACATGTTAATTTACGGAACCGGATTGTGGAGGCTATTAACGGGGAAATGAGGTTCAGATGCAACATGTATGCCCTCATCGAGACCGGCAGAGGTGGATGCTGTATCGAGTATCGATGGTTGCTCAGCATTGATGATGATGACAATTCTCAGTTCATTCTTCACAACATTTCTGTGCAGCAAAATTTGCAGAGCAATATGGTAGAAAATTTTCATTTAGAGTGTGTGTGCTTAACAACTAAATGGTGGAGACTATTAATAGGGAACCGTGGTTAGATGCAACCTGTATTCCCTTGTGGGGCTGGAAGAGGGGGGCTACTGTCTCGAGATCCATTCCATCATGCTTGCTCATCACTGATGATGATGATGTCAATTCTCAATTCAACCTCTACAAAATCCTGTGCAGCAAAATTTACAAAAGGGAGATGCAATATTTCCAGTTTTGATGCAAGGACATAGAAACCTGAAGTCAGTACATGAATCTCACTGACTAACCGTGCAGCCTAAAGTACGGGGCGTCTCGTTGCTGGCCGCCGAGGACTCTCCTCTTGCTCTCACTGGTTGCTTGTACTGTTCAGAGCGGGCGTGTTCATCAGAGAGATAGAGAGTGGAGAGGAAAAAACGAAACGGCTCGAGAAGACTCACCTAGGCGTCATCTGCGTCGGCCATGGCCGATGTCGCTGGAGGCCTGCATCTCTCCTGACGCATCGGCCGTCCTCCTCCTCGACTTTGGTGTGCCGTCGTCCTTTCCTCGACTCCGCTGGACCGCCATCTTTCTCCTTGACCTCGCCATGCTTCCCGCATCCTGCCTGGAAGCAGAGACGACTGCCATCGTGGCGGTGTAGAGCCATTGCAGAGGAGGAGGAGGAGGCGCAGCCATGTCGAGGGAGAGTAGCAGCGCACGCGTGCGCGAGCGAGGCCGAGGGAGGGCATGGCGACGGCGGTGAAGGGCGGAGCGGCGACCTGAAGAGTTGCACACGCTTGACGAGCTCCCGTGGCTCTTCCCCTGCCATGCGCCTCCAACCGCTGCGGGGAGCCGCAAGGGCGGGCCAGGACGAGAGGGAAGTAGAGCTGGGGAGGGGCGGCGGCGAGCGCGTAGCGCAGGAGGAGAGGTGGCGGCGGGGAAGGAGGAAGGGCAGGAGAACGGGGGGAGCGGATGAGGCGAGATATTTTCCTCGATCTAGGTTTCACCTGGGTCACCGCTGGGCCTCCCGCGCGCGGCCAATCCAGCACGGACACATGGCACCTCCAGGATGCTGCGCGCGAGGGAAGCGCGCGTCGTGGACGATTTGCGAAGACAGACAACCCCTCCATCCTTTATAGGAGTAATTATTTTTCATAGTAAGTGAGTTAAACTTAAATGTGTTTTATATTTGTTTCTTGATGCTCTCTTATTGTGCTTAAACTCTTATTCTTATGTGAGCATATTTAAAAAATCATTGTGCCTAGCTGAAAGACATTAAAACAAAAGCGCTTCCACGAGACAACCCGTTTTATTTCTCCGTTTTTAACCCGTTTTCCGTCATTTATTTTTGTTTTATTTGCACCTGCGGGTTGTCTATATCCTCGGCAACCCCGATTTATCTTTTCCTTTGGGTCTTTGTTGAGCCAAGTAAAGCCTCTAGTGGAAAGTTGAGACTATATTTCGGATTTCTGCGCAAGAAACAGATTTCTGTTGTCCACTGTTAAATTCGTATAAATCACAGAAAATTCAAAATGACCTGAGTTTTTTTGTGCATCATCCTGGGATATATACGCAACTTTTCTTAGTTGAACACCTTTTGATTTGAGCAACAGAGGATTTTCGGAAAAATCATCTTTACCCGATGTTCTGTTTTGACAGATTTCTGCTAATAATTGCATTTGCCTCTTAATCTCTTTCTTTCGGTGTTCTTTTGAGAAAAAGAGTTTTTAAAAAAAGTTGTGACAGTAGCTAATGTGTTTATGAGTGTTAGTATTGTGTTGAAACTGAACCATGTGAATTTATTATTTCTATTTGCACTAACGTTGCTAATGAACATTGTAAGAAGTTTGGTGTGAAGGAAGTTTTCAAGGGTCAAGAGAAGAGGATGATACGATGTGGTCAAGAAGAGTGAAAAGCCTAAGCTTAGGGATGACCCGGTGGTACATCCCAGCAAATTCCAAGAAGACTCAAGCATCTAAGCTTGGGGATGCCCAAGGCATCCCCTTCTTCATCAACAATTTATCAGGTCACTTCTAGTGAAATTATATTTTTATTCAGTCACATCTTATGTGCTTTACTTGGAGCATTTTTTTATTTTTGTTTTCAGTTTGTTTGGTTTTCTTTGATTTAATAAATAGTTGGATCCTAGCATATTTGTTTGGGAGAGAGACACACTCCGCTTTTTCATTAGAATACTCTTGTGCTTCATTTATATTTGTTGAGTATTCATGCTTAGATATTTTCGTGCTTCCAGCTCTTGTTTTGCATGCATCCTTTGTTCAGAGCTGTTAGCTTTTGTAGTTATGTGGTTATCATATGTGTGTTTGCTTGGAAATAGGAATGCTATTGTGATATTTGGTATAGTGGAAAAGATTGCATGGTCTTGTAGATCACTAAACTGCTTCACTTGAATCATTGTTGTTGTTTTGAGATATTAATTCGCTTAATGGATATACGGGAAGGACTAGTAAGTAGAAACTTTTAATGGTTGGTCTAAAAAACTTGAAGCTGTGCCACACTTAAATTACCAGCTGATATAAACAATGGTATATGATTGCTACGAGTGATACATTTCCGATCGGCCTTTTGTTACGCGCTACGGTCGGGGTAGCTTACATTGACTTGTCACTGCCACGGACCCTCTTGGAGTGATTTGCATTGTGCCTTGTGAGATGATTTTCTTGCTGTAATCTTTTAACTCATGAGTCTATGTTGAGGTTCCTGGCACTTCCACCATCCATATTTGCTAGCCTCTTCGGTAATGTGCATTGCCCTTTCTCACATTGAGAGTTGGTGCAAACTTCGCCAGTGCATCCAAATCCCGTGGGAGGACTTTGTTCTCCTAAGCATAAGACCATATATTATTCCTCAAAACATCCACCATACCTACCTATCATGGTATTTCCATAGCCATTCTGAGATATATTGCTGCACAGCATCCACCTCCATTATGTTACTTGATGATGAGCTTCATGGTTATTTATGCATGCTACACTGGCAGGGAGCATGCAGTTAGAGACATCACAGATATTTCTTTATGAGTACTAAAAGTGTGATGATTCATTGTAATATAGGATGTTGCCCCTACCGGTGAGGATATATATAAAAAATAAAATAAAAAAATGAAAAAGCCCAAAAAGAAAAAAAAGGGCCAAAGAGAGAATAAAGAGAGAGGGGGCGCATCACTATCCTTTATATACCACACTTGTGTTTCATGTTTAGCACCAATACTTCAGTTTGGAGAAAGTTTTCATATTATCATTCATTCATAACTATGTGGGAAACTTTACATTATAGAAGTTGGCTTGTATATTCCAATGATGAGCCTCTTCAAATGAGCTCTAGGTCTTCGTGAGCAAGCAAGTTGGATGCACCCCCACTAGTTCCATTGGAGAGCATTCATACACTTATATCTCTATGTGCATCCGTTGTGTGGCAATCCCAACTCCTTGCATAGCTTCGGTTGTAAGACTTTCTCTTGTCTAATGACCACTTTCAGCTTTCTGAGTCTTTCTTCCATTGAGCTTCCAAACCCCCCATAATGTTCCCTTTGCCATAACATCCCGATGCCAGGGAACAACGCAAAACACTTGCTTGTTTTTAGTGCGCAAATAGTTTAAGATTCAAGCATTGCATCGTGTGGAAAGCTTGACTTGATCCTAACAGGGGTTGTGAAGATCGTTTGACGTGCATGATATTGTTGTTCTTGAAAGCTTAAATCATCTCTAATAAACTTTGCACGGTTGATAGTCTTTTAGTATTGATTCATTAAAAGTTTTGCTTCTTTCTTCTTATTTGTTTATGCATTACTTGTTCATCTTTAGTTCATTTGATCCTAGTTTACATGCTCTACTTTACGTATATGATCAAGATTGTGTGGTAGCGTGTCACCTCAGAAATTATTTTGTTTTATCGTTTACCTACTCGAGGACGAGTAGGAACTAATCTTGGGGATGCTTGAGACGTCTCCAACGTATCTATAATTTCTGATGTTCCTTGTTGATATTATGCCAATTGCTACATGTTTTCTCCCTTCTTTATAGCATTTTTACACGTTTTCGGGACTAACCTATTAACAAGATGCCAAGTGCCAGTTTCCTATTTTCTGCTGGTTTTTATTTCAGATTAGTTGTTCTGGAAATATTCTCGGAATTGGACCCCACGAAACCCGAAGTTCCTATTTTCCCCGGGAGCATCCAGAAGTCCGAAGAGGAGTCGAAGACGGGCACCAGGGGGCCCACACCATAGCCAGGCGTGGCCCCCCTTGGCCCCGCCTGGGGGTGGTGAGGCCCCCCTGGTGGCCCACACACGTTGCCCTTTCGCCTATATAATCCCCCGATGCAAAAACCCTAGGAGAATCGGCGAAATTCCACTAAACCTTCCGCAGCCGCCGTCATCGTCAACCCAAGTTCCGGGGGACACATCTCTGTTCTGGCACCCTGTCGGGATGGATAAGTGCCCCCGGAAGCCATCTCCATCGACTCCACCGCCATCTCCATCGCCGTTGCTGTCTCCTATGATGAGGAGGGAGTAGGTCTCCCCCGAAGCTGAGGGCTCTACCGGTAGCTATGTGGTTCATCTCTCTCTCCCATGCTGTGATCTATATGTGATCGTGAGCTTTGTAATCTAGTTGAATAAGTAGATGTTACTCTTCATCTTGTGCTACTCAAGTGTTTTATTAATATGAACTTTGGAGTCACCTTGTCCCGCGGTGTGAAGGTGACAGTGTGCACATCGCGTGTGTCTCTTCTATGAATTGTGGTGTTTGTCTAGTACCTTCTAGGGCGCTCAAGTTGACAGTGTGGGGCTAACTAGACATGGGAATGCTTACTTTAATGAATGATTTTTGCAGCCCTACGCAATGATTAGTGTTCGTTATCCAACCGGAGAGGGTAGAGTAGCATAGTGAAGAGAAGATATTTAGTTATTCAATTATGTGATCATTGTTGAGAGTGTCCACTAGTGAAAGTAGGATCCCTAGGCGTTGTTTCCAAGCATTGAAACACCGTTTCCGCCTGTTTTGCTACATGTTTGCTTGATGCCATATTTATTTCAGATTGCTATTATTACTTATAACCATCCATATTACTCGCATTTCACTATCTCTTCGCCGAACTAGTACACCTATATACCTGACAAGTATATTGGGTGTGTTGGGGACACAAGAGACTTCTTGTATCTTAATTGCAGGGTTGCCTCAGAGGGATATCGTTGACCTCTACCTCCCTGAGTTCGATAAACCTTGGGTGATCCAATTAAGGGAAACTTGCTGTTGTTCTACAAACATGTGCACTTGGAGGCCCAACACTGTCTACAAGAATAGAAGCATGCGTAGACATCAATACCCATAGGATTTTTATAAGCAGTTCTATAAGCCCATAAAGAATCATTCAACTTATCCGACCAATTCTTTCTAGATTTATTAACAGTCTTTTGCAAGATGGATTTAATTTGTCTATTTGACAATTCTACCTGCCCACTGGTTTGAGGATGATAAGTTGAGGCAATTCTATGATTAACATCATATTTAGCAAGGGTCTTTCTAAAACCACCATGAATAAAATGAGAATCTCCATCAGTCGTAAGACATCTAGGCACACCAAACCTAGGGAAAATAACATCTTTAAGCATTTTTAAAGAGGTCTCACCATCAGCACTTTTAGTAGGTATAGCTTCTACCGACTTAGTAACATAATCAACAGCAACAAGAATATGAGTATAACCATTCGAAGGAGGAAAAGGACCCATAAAGTCAGATCCCCAACAATCAAAAGGTTCAATAACAAGAGAATAACTCATAGGCATTTGATTACGTCTAGAAATACTTCCTACTCTTTGACAATCATCACAAAATAAAATAAATTTGCGTGCATCTTTAAAGAGAGTAGGCCAATAGAAACCTGATTGTAGAACCTTCTGTGCGGTTATATCTCCAGCGTGATGTCCTCCATAAGCACTACCATGGCACTTCTTCAATATTTCACGTGGTTCATGATCTAGAACATATCTTCTCATAATACCATCTACTCCTTTTTTATATAAATGTGGGTCATCCCAAAAATAATGCCTCAAATCATAGAAGAATTTTCTTCTTTGTTGAGCTGTAAATGTTGGAGGCAAATACTTTGAAACAATAAAGTTGGCATAATTCGCATACCATGGAATATCCTGTGATTTTACCTTTATTGCAGCCAACTATTCATTTGGAAAACTATCATTAACAGGAATATGATCAAAAGTAATGTTTTCCAATCTAGACAAGTTATCAGCAACAGGATTTTCATCACCCTTCCTATCCACAATATGCAAATCAAACTCTTGTAAAAGGAACACCCATCTAATAAGCCTAGGCTTAGCATCTTTCTTTTCCATCAGGTATCTAATAGCAGCATGATCAGTATGAATAGTAACCTTTGAGTCAGCAATATAAGGCCTAAACCTATCACATGCAAAAACTACAACTAAGAACTCTTTTTCAGTAGTAGCATAATTCTTTTGAGCAGCATCAAGAGTCTTACTAGCGTAATGAATAACATTCAACTTCTTATCTACGCGCTGTCCAAGAATAGCAACTACATCAAATCACTAGAATCACACATAATTTCAAAAGGTAAATTCCAATCAGGTGGTTCAACAATAGGACCAGTAGTTAAAGCCTTCTTTAAAGTTTCAAAAGCTTACTTACAATCATCATCAAAAACAAATGGTACATCTTTTTGAACAAGACTAGTAAGAGGCTTTGATATTTTAGAGAAATCTTTAATAAACCTCCTATAAAAACCAGCATGCCCAAGAACAATACGAATACCTTTAACATCCCTAGGACAGGGCATTTTCTCTATTGCTTCCACTTTAGCTGTATCAACTTCAATACCTCTTTCAGAAATTTTATGTCCAAGAACAATTCCTTCATTCACCATGAAGTGGCATTTCTCCCAATTAAAAACAAGATTAGTTTCCTCATATCTCTGCAAAACTTTATCAAGGTTGTGCAAACAATTATCAAAAGAAGTTCCATAGACGGAGAAATTGTCCATGAATACTTCCACAATTTCTTCACAAAAAACATGAAAAATAGCAGACATGCATCTTTGAAAAGTAGCAGGAGTATTACACAAACCAAAAGGCATACGTCTATAAGCATAAGTACCATAAGGACAAGTAAAGGCATACGTCTAACAGCAATTTGAGAAAACCCAGAATAACCATCAAGAAAGCAAAAATGAGTTTTCTTAGACAACCTCTCTAACATTTGATCAATAAAGGGCAAAGGTAATGGTCTTTCTTAGTAACTTCATTAACCTTTCTAAAATCAATACACATTCTATAACCAACTACTACTCTTTGTGGAATGAGCTCATTGTTTTCATTAGGCACAACAGTCATTCCTCCCTTCTTAGGGACACAATGCACAGGGCTCACCCATCTACTATCAGCAATAGGAAAAATAATACCAGCATCAAGAAGTTTTAATACCTCATTTCTTACCTCTTCCTTCATATTAGGAATTAAACGGCGCTGATGTTGAACTAATGGCTTTGCGTCAGGTTCAATATTAATAGCATGCTTACATATAGTTGGAGAAATTCCCTTCAAATCATCGAGAGTATATCCAATAGCTCCACGGTGTTTCTTCAGAATTCCCAATAATCTTTTCTCTTCTCCACTTGAAAGTTTAGCACTAATAATAACATGATATATTTTCTTATCATTAATATAAGCATATTTAAGATCATCAGGCAAAGGTTTTTAATCAAATACAGGATCCTCCTTGGGTGGTAATGTTGTACCCAGGTCTTCCACGGGTAAATTATGTTTCAGTATCACCGGTTGACGAAGAAGAATATCGTCAATATCAATTCTCTCTTCCATAAAGATATCACTCTCATGGTCCTCCATATATTGCTGCAAAGCATTGTTAGGAGCAAGAGCAATAGAAGCAAGTTGTTCAACTTTAAAATTCTCATCAGGCAATTTATATTCATAAGGTGCTCTAGCAAATTTGGAGAAATTGAACTCATAAGATTTTTCCATCAAATTTAGTCAAAATCTTCTCTCTTTTACAATCTATAATAGCACCACAAGTGTTCAAGAAAGGTCTACCAAAAATAATAGGACAATTCTTACTAGCAACCTTACCAAGTACTAGAAAATCAGTGGGATATTTAGTTTGACCACATAAAACTTCCACATCTCTAACAATATCAATCGGGAAAACAGTTTCTCTATTAACAAGCTGAATAACCACATCAATATCTTCAAGCTCACAAGAACCAATTTCATGCATAATTTCTCTACAAAGCTCATAAGGTATAGCACTAGAACTAGCACCAATGTCACACAAACCATAATAGCAATGATCACCAATCTTAACAGAAAGCACATGAACACTAGTTTTCTTAGGTCTATGAGGATGGGAAACAATATCAAAAGCATCCTCACATAAGGCAATGTGTTCATCCTCCACATTTCCACAAACAAGATCTTTCAATATTGCTACAACAGGTTCAACAGTTATTTGTTCATCAGGTTCAATAGATTTTTATTACTCTTATTAACCACACAAGCCACCATAGAGTGTTCTTTCACCTTAGCAGGGAAATGCATTCTTTCAACATAGGGCTTAGGACAACATGATTAATAGCATGCAATTCTATATTACTAGTAGGAACAATATCTTTATAAGGTGCATGGTACTTGTGATATTTCTTTTTAGGAACATCAAGATAGGATGCAAAAGGTTTAAGACAGTTTGCAAAAATTGTAGAATCAAGACCACAAACAACACTAACATTATAGAAATCATCGGTTCCAATAAAAGATTTAATGCACTCATAATCATAATTTATACCTGACTTTCTACCTTTGTCGTTCTCCCATCCTTCAGTGTTCTCTTGAATACGGTCAAGAAGATCTCATTTAGCTTCTTCCTTCATACGTGTGAATGATCCAGAACAAGAAGCATCCAATAAATCCTTATCATGAAGAGAAAGCCTTGCATAAAAATTATTCATAACAATATTTCTCGGGAGTTCATGAACGGGATATTTAAGCATTAATAACTTCATACTCCCCCCACACTTGGGCAATACTCTCTCCATCATGAGGCTAGAAATTATAGATTCGATTCCGGTCTTTATGAATCTCACTAGGAGGATAGAATTTAGAATAAAAGAGAGGAACAATTTCCTCCCATCCAATAGATTCACCATTCTTCAGTAATTTGAACCATGCAACGGCTCTTCCTTTCAGCGATACAGAAAATTATTTCCTTTTAACTTGATCTATTGTGATACCTGCACACCTAAATAACTCGCATAATTCATGTATAAAGAGCAAATGATCACCGGGATGGACAGTTCCATCACCGTAATAGCAGTTATCCATAACACGTCCAACAATTTTAATATGTATTTATAAGGATCTAATTCAGAAGAAGACGGGTTACCAACTAACCTAGTAGCAACAGTAGAAGTACCCCTAAATAGAGAACCAAAAGTGTTCTCCATAGTGAAATAAAACAGTAGACAGAAATAAAAACAACGCTCACAGTAAAAGTTTCTCTTACCAATTCCACTTACCAATAGCACTTCACTCCCCGTCAATGGCGCCAGAAAATAGTCTTGATGACCCACAAGTATAGGGGCGTATCGTAGTACTTTCGATAAATAAGAGTGTCGAACCCAACGAGGAGCTGAAGGTGTTAACAAGCAGGTTGGATAGAGGATTCACTGTAAACACTAGCAAACGGGTTTTTGGAGGTTTTTGATATAACAGATAAATAAAGTGCGAGTAAATAAAGTGTAGTAAATAATATTGCAGCGAGTGGCCCAATCCTTTTGAGAGCAAAGGACAAGCCGGTTGTGTTACTTATTACTACCAAACGTTCTCGAGGACACATGGGAATTTCGTCAAGTGCTTTCGCTTTATTACGGTTGATTAATATCCATTGGTTCGTGAAGTGTTGTGTGGATGAATCTATGCTAATGCACCGCCCAACTAGGACTAATACATACTTGTGATTATACCCCTCGTAAGCATCTGAAAATACAAGAAAGTAATTAAGATAAACTAACCACATCCTTAAAACTCCGAGATTCTACGCTCCCTCGTGCATTGGTTTCCTAACGGGGGTTTAGGTTTCTGTCACTCCGGCAACCCCACAATTAGTAGTCAAATACACAATGCATCATCCTAGGCCCATAAAGGTGAAGTATCATGTAGTCGACGTTCACATGACACCACTATAAGAATAGCACCACAACTTAAATACCGAACCACGAGATATTACTTCAATATAACTTCACTACTAACATCATGACTTCTCCCATGTCCTCAAGAACTAAACGAACTACTCACAAGACATCATATGGATCATAATTAGAGATGATATAATGGGTGATAACAATCTGGTCATAAAGTGCTAACACCGATAAATCTCACAAGCATCAACTACTAACAAGTAATCCACACCGGGAGAGAGATCTAATGTAAAACAACGATAGAGGCCCCTAATTGTTACATCGGGATGACGGTGGATGATGAGGGTGACGGTGCTTGTGGTGATGATGATGGCGATCTTGATGATGCCCGGAGTGATGACGGTGACGATGGCGATGATTTCCCTTCTCCAGAGAGGAATTTTCCCTGCAGATTTCTCCATGCCAGAGAGTTTTTTTTCTCTTGGGTGTTTTCCGCCCCGAGGCAGCGGCGGAATAATTCTTCGATGATGGTCTGGGGCTTAGGGTTCCCTCGGGGTCAAGTACGCAAAAAATATCGACCAGAGGTGTGCCAAGGTGGCCAAACCACGTGGCGGCGCAGCCAAGGGGGTGGGGCGCCACCTGGTGGTGTGGGCCCCTAGTGGCCCCTCTCCGGCTCTCCTCGTGGCTGGCTCCCTCATATGGACCTCTAAGATATCTCCGGTGTCCCCCCTCTTCTTCTAATCTTTTGAAATGGGGTATCTCGATGGTGCTTTGTCCATCAGAATTATGGTCCCGGTGTTTATTCTCCAAAATTTATGAAACATGCAAAATAAGATGAAATAACATAAGGGATGCATCATAACATGAAATATATCGATGAATTACAGAAAATAACAATATAAAATGGTGAAGCAAAATGGACGTATCAGTCGGCGACCCAGGGCAGAGCTCCAGCCACGCCCTGAAGGACGAGCCGCTAAGCGAATCTGACGACATCAGGGGCGACTACACCCAGATCTAAAAGACACTCGACATCAACTAGCTGGTTTTTTAAAATCGTCTACATTTTGCCCATTTTAATGAAATCCTCTGAAATTTGGTCAAAAGTTCGTCGGATTTTGTCATTCTTTCAATTTTTTTGCGTACTTCCGCTTTATTATATCGGGGTCATGGCTGGGAAACGGCACCCCTCACGCCAAAATTTAGCGACGGCGGTCCCAAGCGGCTCAAATTTCGAACAAAAAAATGTCCCAGCAGGCACCCGCGGCTAGACTCTTAGATCATCTCCAACAGACGCGCCAAAACAGCGCGGCGCAGGAAAACGGCCAAATTGGCGCGTTCGCGCCTGCGCGCGCTCTCCAGCAATAGCGCGCGCGTTTTTTTCCAGAGCCAGCACGCGGGGATAAGCAGCAGCGCACGCTTTATATGCCGCGCCGAGTCCAGCGCGTGCCGCTCATCCTTCTCTCTTCCTCCTCCGCGCGCGCAGTGAAACTTCCCACCGCATCGCAGCCGCCGCGCTTGATTTAGATCCCGAAGAAGATGCCGCTGCGCCGCCGGAGCTGCAGCGGCTACCGCGGCGTGTGCACGCGCCCCGGGTACGTTCTCCGCCGAGATCCGCTCGGGCGTGATGGTCCTCTCGGTCGGCACCTTCGAGACGGCGCACGAGACGGCGCGCGCCTACGACGCTGCAGCGTGGCGTCTCGGCCGTCCCTGCCGCTCCATGAACTTTCAGGACGCGCGGACGCGCGAGCAGGCGGAGGAGCTCGCGCCGCCGCCGCGCCTAGTCACCGCCGAGGAGCGCCCGCGAGCAGGAGGAGAGCCTCCTCGTCTCCCAGCATGACGAGCGCGTCATGGCGCGCTGGAGGCAGCAGTTCCCCGAGGACGTCGCGGCGGAACGCGCCTTCTGGGACGAGCAGAGGGTGGTGAGAGTGGCGGCGCGAGCGGAGAGATGCGCCCAGAAGACCGTCACCCACGTGAAGCTCGACGAGACCAACCCCGCGCTGCAGTGGGACGACGGAGACCCGTGGTGGGATGACCTCTGGCTGTCGTCCGAGTACACGGCATCGGACGGCCGTGATTGGGAGGACTAGGCGTCGAAGAAGCGCAGCGCGACGAAGAACTAGGGATGAACTAGGTTTATTTTATTTTATTTTTAGGTAACCGTTTGATCTTTTTAATCAATGTATCCGGACGAAACATGTTTTTTGCCGCGCGCGCTACGCAATACGCTCCCGTTGGAGCGCGGTGTTTATCCCACGCTGTAATTTGCAGCCTCCGGTAAACCACACCACCATCGCGCGCGCGAAAACACCAAATACAACGATCTATTAAAAAATTGCCGCGTGCGATTAAAGCGCAGCTGTTGGAGTTGCTCTTAGCACCATAGAGCGGTGATTTCCTTTTGGGGATCATGCCGATTTGATGACAGGAACCTAGTTCCTTGTTTGTTGCAGCCTAAGATTGGGATTGATATGCTTTTGTTAAATGAAATTCCTTCAATGATGTATCATCGAAATGGTTAAGGGTCCCATGTTACCGCATCACCGGTAGGATTTCCAGTTTTCTCGATGGTAGGCACTCACTATTTTGGAAGAGAGTAGTGTAGTGGTTGGCACGTGGACTCTTATCATGAACTAGTTGAAAGCCCGTGCGTTGCTACGGACTATATAGATGAAATATAGATGGCTGAGCGGATAGTGTCGTACTGCGTTTCTCACTCTCTAATCCACCTATCATTCGCTTCTCCACTATATTATCATTTGCTCCACAACCATTGTTGTTAAAGCTCGGTCATTCCAGGGAGTTATTGGCCATTTGAACTGCTCATGTTTAATTATCAAAAAGGGTGCTCTCGTAACCTGTTCGTGCCACAAAACAATGACCATGAAGATCACATTATTGTACTTTCTTGCTTACAAACTTGATTAAAATTCCGAGCAACGACACACATGGAGCAAAGCATAAAAATAACGAACCAACACTACCAATGTAACAAATGTGAGAACTGAAATAAATCATTCATGTAGAATAGCACAAATATATCAGTTGTCTTTTTTTTACTATGTACCTTCACACATTCAAAAGCGAACAAGATGCATCTTCCCAATTGCTCAAATCATATGAATCTCAAGCATCTTGTTTCAGGTCTTAAAAAGTTTATAAATTCAGAACCCATTAGTCATTTGGTGGATCAAATGCAAGGACTTTACACTTTAGGGTGTACAATTATCCACATGTACATAGCAGGGCTGACGGAGGAGGATACACCAAATATATCGATCTTTGAGCACTTGCATGCCTTCTTCCACTAGTGGAAACAGGGGCATTAGTCCCGGTTGGTAAGGCCCATTTGTCCCAGTTGTGCAACCGGGATGGGCCAGCCGGGACAAATGGTCGTCCCACATTGGTCCCGGTTGTGCCAGGACCCGGGATGGTTAGGGATGGCCCACGTGGCGAACCTGGCCAGGGAGTTCGTCCCGGTTCGTGTTAGAAACCGGGATGAATGGCTCCCCTCAAAAAAAAATATTGTGGCCACTTTCTCTGCTGCGGCAGAGGTTTCTTTTCGTTTTTTTCCCCCAAATTTTTCGATCCTGTCGCGCAAACCCCAACCGGCCTCGCCTTCCCCAACCGCGTCCACTGGCCCACGTATTTAATTAAGCCCAGTGGCCACATTTTGGTCGAAGGGCCGACTGGCCCGCGTCTTTTATTAAGCCCACTGGCTACGCGGGGTCAAAGGGGCCACTGGCCACGCGGGGTCAAAGGGGTCACTGGCCAGCGGCCTAGTGGATGGCTCGCCCGGTCCTTAAAGTAAGACCACAGCCGCGCGCGGTCAAAGGGTCTTCCCACGCCTCCACTTCCCCGCGCGCGCGTGGCCACGAACGGTACGCCTCGGCTCCCCCGCGCATTCATGGCCGCCTGCAACCGCCGCCGGTTGGCATGCCACGTTCTCGCCGCCGGTTGGCATGCCAACCCCTCCCGGGTCCTTTTTAAAGGGCCCCCGCCGCCCGTACACCCCATTCACCCAGGCCGTGCGCCAGCTCACCCAACCCTAGCCGCCATGTCGCCCCGCCGGTGGTTCAAGCGTGCCACGAATGAGCCCGAGGCCGGGTCCTCGAGCGGCGCCGGCCAGAGAGGCCCCGGCGTCCCCCGCGCGCCGCAGGAGGCCTTCGGCTTCGGTCCAGGAGGCGTCCGGATTGGGGGGCAGCCGCGCGTCCCCGCTCCACCTCCGGCAGCCCGCCCGCCGCCTCTGTGCCGCGCCGGGCAAGCGGTCCCGCCGCTATGTGCGGAAGGAAGAGGCCGAGTGGCATTGGGAGCACGCCACGCCGGTGTTCTGGCCGGACGTCCACATCCCGGACCGCTGGCACCTGAACCCGCAGCGCATTCCCGTGCCGCCGGCCCCGACCAATGAGGCCTTGCGCGAGGAGATCGACTGCCGGCGCGCGCTCCTGCCGGCCCACCTCCTCAGGGACCACGCGTACGCGCGCAGCTCCCCCTACTGGGCCGTCTTGCTCCAGCAGGAGCACGACCAGCGCCGCCGCTCCTACATCCCCACGGCCCCGGAGGAGGACGCCCACGACTACCCCGCGCCACCGCCCGGCAGGGAGCCGGAGATGTGGCTCGAGGAGGACATCCCCGCCGAAGAGGACGACCCCGAGCTCCAGGCCGGCTTGGAGGAAGCCTACGAGGCCTCCCGCCGCTCCCTCATCGAGGACGAGGTCAAGCGGTAGGAGAAGGTCCTGGCCGCCGCCGCCGACGACGCGATGCCGCCCCCTCCAGCGCATGCGCCATGATGGCAGGCCATGGAGGCGTCGGAGGACCAGCCGCCGCCACAGGCGCTGCCCCCCCCCCCCCGCCTGGAGTACGGGATGTCCTGGGCATGGACCGGCGGCGAATGGGCGCCGGAGCCGGAGGAGCTGCCGCCACCGCTGCCGCTGCCGCAGCCAGAGGAGCTGTCGCCGCCACCGCCCCACGTGCCCCGATGCCTCCGCAGCCACCGGCGGGCCCGCCCCAGCTGTCTGCCCACCTGTGGCAGGCACCTGCCTACCACTGCATCTCCTCCGATGAGGAGTAGGCCGGCGCCGGTGCGCCCCACCCCCAATAGATATAGCTCCTAGGCTACCCCCTCCCCCCAAGAAACGGTCGGCCGCCTGTGGCCGCGCTGCCGCCCCCTATGTAATCACGGCCGGCCGTCTGTATCCGCGCCGCGCCCCTATGTAAGCACGCCCCCGGGCCTTTTTAATATATATAGTTTCCTTCCAAAAAAAACGCGTCCCCTAGTTCAACCCCGCCGACGGAACCAGCACCGGCGGGATCTTCTATCCATTCCCGCCGCCGGCAGGGCTTCGCCAAGGGCTTGTCCGCTGTCCTGGGTGGTGGCTCGGCCTGGAGAGAGGGCCGAGATATTTATACAACTGGGCCTCTAGTCCCGGCCCGTGCCACCAACCGGGACTAGAGGTACCCCCCTTTGGTCCCGATTGGTACCACGGGCCGGGACCAATACTTATTTCGAAATTTGGTAGCACCCTGCGCGCCAAAAAAATTTAGCGCCAAAATTTAAAAATTGTTTAAGTTTGCACATTAATAACTTCTATATACTTTCGAATTTGACAAAAATTTCAACATGAAAAGTGCTAGAATTTGCATAACTAATTCAAATCCATTTTTTGTTTAACTAAATAATTATTCTAACTATTGAAACTATTAATTATTTTACTATTTGAATATAAATATCGTATAATTTTTGTTTTCTCTTGTGATCTTCCGAGTGAGTCCAGAGCATACAAGGCATTCTGCGTCGCCAAATGATGATGACCCGATCGAAGGTGTTTCTCCTCATAATCACTGCGATCGCCGCGACGGATGCATGGATAGATGATCCCACTAAGCCGAATTATTTAAGGCAAGGTCAATCAATTTCGGCAATGCTCCTCATAATCACTCCAACTTTATATAAAGTTCGACAAAGCGAGTTGTACCTTTTTAACACGGAGAATTTGGGATCTTCGTCTACAACAGAAAAACCATAGTTCTCCTTCGAAGGTTCACTCTGAGCATCATTTCTCCATCTTTTCAAAACATAGTGTGGTGGAATTTCTTTGATATTTCTGATCTCAAGAACCTTCAGTACCTGGCAACACGGAAGACCTACATTTTCAAACTTCTTGCAGCTACAAATGTATTCTGATGAGTCGAATCTAACAAAATGACCCCGACGCCTGTTTTTGACAGTTATCTCATACTCGGATATGGGTCCAATTTCGCCACAGTTATAGACCACGCAATCCAAGATCTATTTCTGTTTTAAGGATATCTGTCAGGGTGGTATCCGTACTATCACTTCGAAGTGTGCCTGCAATATCTGCCTACAGTTATCTCATACTCGGGTGGGTGTGCCGCTGGTTGGAATAATAATGAAATCAGGCTGGTCATAGTTGTCAGCTTTTTACCGGTCAATACAAAATACTGATCAAACAGAACTATATGATCATGTATTCCACACTTATTATTACACATCACCAACAGACGGAGGAGAGAGAAACAGAAAAGTGGGTGGGTGTGCCGCTGGTTGGAATAATAATGAAGTCAGGCTGGTCATAGTTGTCAAGCACTCAATGCTTGCCAGCTTTTGACCGCTCAATACAAATTATTGGTCAAACTTGCACCTACTCCATTCATAATCACAGAATATGTATAAATATCATTTTGGCTAACAAAATCTCGTTCATACTACGTTATAAGAACTATGATCATGTATTCCACATTTACTATTACACATCACCAACAACATCCCTATCTAGTCTTCTGAATTTTCTTCGTGTCCCTTGCTTATGATCGCTTCGGCCGTAACCATGGAGCATCTTCATTATTTAACGGGATGGTGGGGTCAGCTTTCACTGTGAAGGGTGGAATTTCAACAAACTTATTATAATCTTCTGACATGTCTGTCGTGTCCTCGATTCCCACGATGTTTCTTTTCCCTGAGAGAACTATGTGACACTTTGGCTCATCGTATGATGAATTTTTTTGCTTATTTTTTCTTTTTTCGGTCTGGAGGACATGTCCTTCACATATAAGACCTGAGCCACATCATTGGCTAGGACGAATGGTTCGTCATTGTAACTAATATTGTTGAGATCCACTGTTGTCATTCCATAAAGCGGGTCTACCTTTACCCCTTCTCCATTCAGGTTGACCCATTTGCACTTGAACAAAGGGACCTTAAAAGAAGGTTCATAGTCAAGTTCCCATATCTCCTCTATGTAACCATAGTATGTGTCATTTTTTCCATTCTTGTTTGTTGTATCAAAGCGGACAGCACTGTTTTGGTTGGTGCTCTTCTTATCTTGGGAGATCGTGTAAAATGTATTCCCATTTATCTCGTACCCTTGAAAACTCCCAATAGTCGAAGATGGTGACCCTGCCAACATGTACAGTTGATCTTCAACATTGGTGTCATTTATAAGATGTGTTTGCAACCAACTTCCGAAAGTCTCCATGTGTTTGCGTTTAATCCATGAGTCATTCTTCCCCGGGTTTGCGGAGCGTACAATATTCTTGTGTTCCTCGAGATACGTAGCCATGAACATAGAATTTTGTAGAACTGTGTAGTGTGCTTTGGTGAAACAATGCCCGTCCCTGGGTATCATTGTTTTCTTTCCAAGCGTTCCTTTTCCCCTCATTCTCCCCTCATGCCGCGATTCAGGAACACCAATCGTTTTAAGGTCAGGAATAAAGTCAACACAGAACCCAATGACCTCCTCTGTTCCATAGCCCTTCGAGATGCTTCCTTCTGGCCTAGCACGGTTATGAACATATTTCTTCAAGACTCCCATGAACCTCTCAAAGGGGAACATATTGTGTAGAAATACCGGACCGAGAATATGAATCTCTTCACATAGGTGAACCAGGAGATGAGTCATAATGTTGAAGAAGGATGGTGGGAACACCAACTCAAAACTAACAAGACACTGGACCACATCCCTCTGTAATCTTGTCAGAATTTCTGGATCGATTACCTTCTGAGATATTGCGTTCATGAATGCACATAGCTTCACAATGGGTACTCGAACATTTTCCGGTAGATGCCCCCTCAATGCAATCGGAAGAAACTGCGTCATAATCACGTGGCAGTCATGAGACTTCAGGTTTTGGAATTTTTTCTCTGCCATGTTTATTATCCTCTTTATATTCGACGAGAAGCCAGACGGAAACTTGATACTGTAAAGGACTTCAAAGAATATTTCCTTCTCTGCTTTAGTAAGAGCGTAGCTGCTTAAGTAATGGCGCCCTGTATATGTGTGCTTGTTGCTTGGGTCTTTCATACGTTGCTGGTCCTCCCGTGCTTCTGGCGTATCTTTTGACTTCCCATACACGCCCAGGAAGGAGAGCAGATTGACACAGAGATTCTTTGTCACGTGCATCACGTCGATCGAAGACCGGACCTCTAAAACTTTCCAATAGGGTAGCTCCCAAAATATAGATTTCTTCTTCCACATGGGTGCGCGCTTATCAGGGCCGTCCGGAACTGGTTGGCTGCCAGCAGCCTTACCAAAGATTACTTCTAGGTCCTTGACCATATCGAATATATCATTACCACTACGGAGGTCAGGCTTCTTCCGGTTATCTGCCTCACCTCTGAAATGCTTCCCTCCTTTCTTTCTTACAGGATGCTTGATCGGAAGAAATCTACGATGCCCCAGATATACAAACTTTTTACATTTATCCAAAAAACATTGTCAGTCTTATCCAAACAGTGTGTGCATGCATTGTATCCCTTGTTTGTATGTCCGGAAATGTTACTAAGAGCAGGCCAACCATTGATGGTTACGAAAAGCAACGCCCGTAGGTCAAACGGCTTTTGTTCGTTCTCATCCCACACACGTACACCTGGTTTGCCCCACAATTGTAAGAGTTCTTCCACTAATGGCCTTAGATACACATCAATGTCGTTGCCAGGTTGCCTCGGGCCTTGGATGAGAACTGGCATCATAATGAACTTGCGCTTCATGCACAACCAAGGAGGAAGGTTGTACATACATAGAGTTACAGGCCAGGTGCTATGACTGGAGATCTGCTCCCCAAAAGGATTAAAGCCATCTGTACTTAGACCAAACCATAAGTTTCTCGCCTCTCCTGTAAAGTCTGGGAAGTCTCTCTCGATCTTTCTCCACTGCGATCCATCGGCGGGGTGCCTCAACTTTCCGTCTTTCTTACGGTCTTCTTTGTGCCATCGCAACAACCTAGCATGCTCTTTGTTTCTGAACAGACGTTTCAACCGTGGTATTATAGGAGCATACCACATCACCTTAGCAGGAACCCTCTTACGGGGGGGGGGGGGGCTCGCCGTCAACATCACCAGGGTCATCTGCTCTGATCTTATACCGCAGTGCAGTGCATACCGGACATTCATCCAAATTCTCGTACTTCTCACCGCGGTAGAGGATGCAGTCATTAATGCATGCATGTATCTTCTGCACATCTAATCCTAGAGGGCAGAGAGCTTTCTTTGCTTCGTACGTACTCTCAGGCAATTCGTTATCCTTTGGAAGTTTTGGCTTCATTAGTTGAAGTAAACTCTCAAATGCCTTGTCAGTCACACCGTTCTGTGCCTTCCATTTCAGCAACTCCAGTGTGGTACCGAGCTTTGTGCTACCATCTTCGCAATTTGGTACAACAATTTTTTGTGATCCTGTAACATGTTGTCCAGCTTCAACCTCTCCAATTTATTTTCACAGTCTTCCCTTGCATCAGCAATAACTCGGCCAAGATCATCATTGGGCTCTTCTGATGCCTGTTCTTGATCACCTCCTTCTTCTGCATTCTCTTCCATTGCAGTATCGTCGTATTCAGGGAAGAAAGGATCTTCTTCTTCTTCATCATCGTCTTCCATCACAAACCCTCTTTCTCCATGCTTCGTCCAGCAATTATAGCTGGGCATGAAACCTCTCCGAAGTAGATGGCCGTGAAGGATTCTTTCGGAAGAGTTCTCTCTGACGTTCCGACAATCAACACATGGGCAACACATGAAGCCATTATCTTTGTTCGCCTCAGCTACAGCAAGAAATGCATTCAGGCCTGCCATATACTCGGAAGTGCGCCGGTCACCGTACATCCATCGCTGCCGTGCATCCATCTGCATCGTATAATTAAGTTTATCAAAATACAATACAATAACATATTAATACAGAAATGACCACAGTACATCGACAAATCCTACTTTTTTATGTATCAGTTACAGATGAAAAAGATAAGTTTGTTAACCTCGGTCGAAGATACTATTTTCAGTGAGCTTATGTGTGGCTCGGGAATTTTGTCGAACACCTCGTGTGCATAGTAAAATAACACACGCTAACACCCACCTCCTTCACACCTCCAAGCAAAAAAAATGGAAGGGGGGGGCGGGCTGGGGCAGTATATATAGGGGCAGGGGGACATTGGTCCCGGTTCGTGGCCTGAACCGGGACAAATTCTCATTCGCGTGCCACGTGGCCTGTGGCTAGGCATTGGTCCCGGTCCCTGGCACGAACCGGGACCAATATCTCCCAACGAACCGGGACCAATGCCCGCAGGCGATTTCTGCTGTCCTGGGCACACAAACCGGGACCAATGCGTGGCATAGGCCCCGGATCTGGTTGCAACCGGGACAGGTGCCCCCTGGCCCCCTGGACGAGAGAGGTTGTTTCCACTAGTGTTCGGAGCATCCGTTTTTCCTAAACATATGTTCTCTGAGAAGAATAAACTACGTAAATAACTTCAATTACAGTGCAAAACTTCAAATTATTTATCTATTTTCACCCATATGATAAAAAAGTTAATGAATTATCTTTTATTTTTATTTTTACACAGGATACCTTTACTAATTCGATTTTGCTTCCTTTGGCCAGCTGGGTAGCTTTATGTCAATACAAAGCTCCAGAAAGTGGCACACATAGCACACACACCTCTAGTATTGGCCCTCACCATGAGGTTCTGCATATAATCAGACCACAGCAAAGCATGTTTGTTTTTGCTATCCTCCAAGACTTATCCTTAATTTTTTCTACTATAGCAACACATGAAATAAACCAACAAAAAATTGGTATACAAAAGCAAAAAAGA